>OX381709.1:82407785-82803080 GCA_947462335.1 Harmothoe impar
AAGCCTTGAATTTACACTATATTTTACATATTGCCAATTAAACCATTACAGGGCTTTATATTTTGTGTAAATGGCAGGTCTCAGACATTTTGCAGCTCCCCCTGAGACAGCTACAAGGGGGGGGGGGCTGCTGAAAGGCTGATAATGCCATTCCAGCTCACATCCCCAGCTACTATGTATATCTATCACCCTCAACACCTCCCTCTACTATCTCCACCATAGCATTGCAGAACATCTAGCTGCCATTTCCCATAGACAGACTTACCTGGATGTTAGTATAGGCAAAATCGCAACAGATTTTTATAGCAGTTATACCTCATAGTTGTAATTACATCTGTTGTTATTTGAATCAAGCTTGGCATATCTTCCTTTACATCTATATATATGTGCTTTATTGCAGGAAGTGATTTTTCAAAACATTTTCATCTATTTCTGTTCCGATTAGATACACTTTAAGTTATTCAGACATGTTCTCCTCTCAAAGGCCTTAATTGGCACAGTTACCGGCTGATTTAAGAGACATTGGGGCACTCTCATTAATAACAACACCTTAAGCACAAAAAGACTCAAATCATGATAATATTCTGATGTGTTTTAATTATAAGGTGTGTGAAAGCAATCCCATATCTAATTAAGCTTATAGGGAAGCAAGCAATTTCACTCGAACCCTTTTTCAAGGTTTATCATGGTATTTTTTCTATATGTTTACTTTTTTTTCAAAATTCATAAAAAATGCGTCCACATCAAATGACTTGTACCTTATTCATCACAAACACCCCTGTGCATACCTTGATAGTACCTCACCCATTATAGGACCTCCTGGCTGTAGGAGAGATAGAGTACAGCTCTGATGATTCACCAACCAGATCAGTGTCTGACAACACCTGCATTCCCTGACAACACTCGGCCTCCTGCCCTGTGCGTGTGTGGAATGAATTTAGGCTGAAAGTAGAGCAGCATAGTATATGAGACAAACAGAAAAGAACCTGCTTCAATATATCCTCATGGACCTTTCACACAAATTTCCTAGCTATCACAGTTGGATTCTATTCATTCCTAGGACCTGGATATGTAGTTAAGGGTGTACTGATGCAGCTATAGAAGTGCTAAAGGACATGGTGGAGGAGGTTTTTTTCATGGTGGCAGCCTAGCGAGTTATATAATACCACACCCACCAGCCAGATAAGCAATCATGACTTACTTACTTGTCGGTAACAGCACACTGTTTAGATACACCTGATTTTCCATCAGCTATGTTGGCTGGAGGCTTCACTCTAATAGTAGGATAGGGGGTGAGTAAGGAGGCCAGAGGTTGTAGGGTATCAGACCAGATAACCTGGGAGGTGGTGGTGAGTGATCTATGCGTACTGAGCTGAGAAGAGGAAAAAGTGAGTCTGTACTTTGACTGAGTCTGGGACAATGATATGTGTCTATCCAACTCTGTTTATCCAACACTACACTCTAAAGTGGTCCAGGTTGAGTCTCTACACTGCCTTTTTGACTCTATGGATCACATGATCTATTCCCACCCTTTTCCTACCTTCTCATTGACTGAGGTACATATGTATACAGGTCATTCTTACCTATTTTCCAAACTATATTAGTTCTCCATATCAGTGGAACATATTCTCTATTCCCTACCTAGTTTTCTCCTAATTGGATCTGAACACATATGTTTATTCATCTTTTGGCCTCATACATTCTGGAATGGGCCTTATTACTCAGAGGGCAGTAGCTCAAGTACTGAGGGGATAGAGTATGGGATGCAGTATATCATTGGTTATCTGTAAGTGGTGACATATATAATGGTATAACATAAGATGGCATATCTTAATGTTAGTGGTAACACAAAATGGTGTATCTTAAAAGCAAGAAGGTTTAGAGCATCCTGTAGTCGTTGCTAGATATCAAACTCCATGACAAATTGTCCAAAACCTCTCTAGTTTCTGAAGTCTTTTCAGATCTGAGAGTACCACCTTGGTGACCAAAGTGTTTATAAAGAAATGCCATCTGATAGTGTGAGGCCAAATCTGACATCCACGAACAGCCATGTTAGAAGGTTGACATGCCATTAGGACCAGCAGTTTCAGCATATCAGTCAGTTTTTACTTAAACTTGCCTCCACTGACACCAAATCCTCTCTGATCCAGAGAGATCACCTGGGTGACCACAGAGGTCGTAATGCATCTGGTAGCGATAAAAGGCTGACAGGTATCCATGCCTGAAAGAAGCTCAAAGGCAGGTGGACTGCAGTTGGTTCAAAATACCTGAGGCAGAATAATGGGGAATCACACTGGTGCCTACAGTACAATAAAAAAGAATTTCCAGAAGGCAATCCCAGAGGCACTCCAAGAACTCAAGCAATGCTGCACTCTCCTACCAGATTCTAGCACTGCTAAACTAGTGGTGCCTTGGGAGTGAGTCCAGCTTTTCCAGACTCTTTTGCAAGTCCTAAGCAGAGTCCAGTATTGCCTAACCCTATTTAAAACGCCTGACCCTGCAAACCTGGAAAGCCTAAAGTGGTTGTTGTGAGATTGCCAGCGTCAGGCCGACAAACACTATTTCCTCAGTGCAGTTGGAAGATATAGTACTTCCAATGTGACCCTACTCTGTAACATATGAGCTGTTGAGGGGCAGAGTGTGATCTGTAGAGAAAGAGAATCCCATCCGCACACCAATAAGGTTTCGGTTGTAGGACACAGATTGAGATCAATACTGACGTCACAAGCTTCCCAGAGCAGAGATTCCTTTTCAGCCCAGGGCTGGCTACAGGTCCAGAGGACCTTAATAACCGTAGGCTGGTGCGGTGGAATGTGGTAATTGGGTCATATGCAGGTGAGGGGTAGAGTGTAGGTCCGGGTTACATAAGGTGGGTCATAGTAACAGGTGAGGGAGTTACAGTAGGTAGGGTAGTGTGGAGTGAGTATTATGCAGTAGGTAGGATAATGTGTAGCCTCACCCAATTATCTACTTAAATCTGCTTCAATTTAGTCTACCATAAAAAAGAATCAGTCCCTCAAACAATATCGATCCCATTCCCACTCTCTTAAAATGACATTTTTCTTCACTTTTACAATGCTATTTATATATGCACAGGAAATTGAATGATTTAGTTCCCCATCAACCACTCAAACCAATACTTGTATACCCAGTGAGCAAAAAACGTTATACAACATTTTATAACGTTAAATAACGTTAAATGACGTTTCTCTAAGGCTCCTTACTATGGCATAACGTTATATGAAATTTCATAACGTTATTTTGACGTAAAATAACGTTTTTTTGTTAGCTGGGTATCCAGTTGCCACCATGACAAGTATTTATTCAATAAATTTACTCGGCTTATACTTAATAAGTAGTTGCACAGACCCTGAAGAGTACCTCTCTAATGCTTAAATCAAACTGGAATCATCTTGTAGGCAATAGTTATTGAACTTTATTAAAATCACACTCAGGCGCTTAATAGCATTAGGGTGAGAGCCCCAGAAAAACTTTAGTCAAAACAAGAGCCAAATTTGGCAGAATTTATGTATAATGGAAAATGAAAGAGATTCCTACACAATTATTCGTTTTAAGTCTAAATCTCCTTAACATAAAATCCCCTTAGCATAAACATTGTGCATACTTAGAGGCCCTTCTCTTGGTAGACTATGATACCTAAATCACAGCCGATTGATTATGAATCCTCCGCTTTGAGCCATGACAAAAACTGCCATGTAAGCAGTTATTAAGCATAATGGTTATATCCACTTTGCATGACTAAGTAAGTATATATATACGGTGTAGGGGTAGAGTGAGCACCATTAATTCTGACCAGCATCCATCTACAACCATAAAGACAAGAGTCCTGGTGGCAGTGTAAGCTGTTCTAATAGTGATTCATTCTAGCAAACATGGTAGCGTCTAGTCATTAAATGATAGGTTGAATTTGAAGTTGGAAATGAGTACCTCATTAAAGCCTTATTATACAGCTCTTGAACAGTGATTTATAGCTCCTCTGTTACACTATTACCATGAGGAGGTCTAATCACCACCCAGAATACTCGGCCATACACTGTGATAAGTTTTTGCAGCGGAGAAGTAGAATCTACTGTAGTTCAACAACATATATACAGTATTAGTGTACATGGGCAGTAGAATCTACTGTTAGTTTCCAGTATTTAGGAGCATTTTCGGTTCACTATTTATAAATGCATTGTTTGTCTCACATTAATCCAATTCTTCATGAAGTAGAAAAAGATGATTCGATGATGTTTTCAGATTCAATCAGACTGCTGGATTGAAAAGAAAAGAATTAAGATATTGTGTAGGGGTACTCATAGTTATGTAGAAAGGGTAAAACAGCTAATTCCAGCTGGCACAAGAATGTGAGAATAAACTAACACAAAGAACAAAAGGCTCTTGGACAACGCTTTGACCTTTTCTATTGATGTTTCCCAAAACAGACCAGAGATCGACAGCTCTGAACTGATGATCACAGTGTTCCTCCGAATAGGACATAATCGATGTAGGTTACGGTTACTGGTTGGGACTGTCATAGCTCTTCATAGCTCTGGTAAAAATAGAATCTGTCTGTTGGCTTCCGGGAGCCATGGATCAGTGTGATGATGTGCTGATGAAGCCTTTCTACCCCCCCCCCTTTTACCCACTGCAAACTCACTGCCGAGTTGTTGCTTGGATCATATCACACAATGCATCATTTAAAGTTTCATAGCTATGAGAGAATGGCCATTCTAATACTCAAGTACTTGTAAATCACTCAGTATAAATTAAGTTCAATACTATTATAAACTCAAGGACAGTGACTTCTCCACATAACATACAAGATCTTCATCCCAGTGGGCATAAGATGTGGTTCAACTTTGAATCAACTTTGAATCAACATTGAGTCAACATTGACAATCATTCATCAATGTTGATTTAATGTCCTGTGCCCATTCGGATATGATTGGTTGATCTTTATGGTAGACAAATGGTCCATAAGAAAAAGTGCTTTTCAGGTTGAGGAGGGGCAATGGGCCATAGTTATGTGCAGGAGGAATTGTGTGTACAGCCACACCAAATCAGTTGTTTTAATGATTGAGCGCACTGAATCCTCTCAATCAATTAATTTATGCTCTCTGTTACATAATATGTCGGAGACTGTCATCGACCATATGCAGTGACACTAATGGCATTGGTATTGAATAATTCAATAGATAGATATACAACTTTGGACATAAATATATTTCACTGCATTATGAGAGATGAAATATTTATATTAATTGGCTATTATACTCTTGCTAGGCTGTGAAAGCTAACTTTAGGTGCTAAGTATGAATAGTACTGCTCAATATAGATACCCAGTAAACAAATAACGTTATACACCTTTTTATAACGTTATATAACGTTATATGTCAACGTTTTTCTAAGGCTCTTTAGTATGACATAACGTTATGTAAAATTCAAAACGTTATTTTGACGTAAAATAACGTTTTTTTTTGTTAGCCGGGTATGGATGCTGCATTGGTGAGAGTGACAGCCACCAAAAACTGATTTTGATTGTCACATCACAATAGCTGTGTCCAAAACATATATGGCGTTGGGTCATTAAAGTTTGATAATAGCACCTAGGCTCAATCATTTCGATACCATTTTCAAACAGATCATTTATTGAAGAGAACCCTTAATTAATGGCCTCTTCTTCTTCGCATAATCCTTGATTATAATTATACTAATCACCCAGGGGGAGCAGTGAGTAAGATTGATGGGATCCATGTGAGATGTTTTTAACCATTTAAGGCAGATTTTTGCCCAGAAATCACCTCCTCTGTGTTTTACTACCTCCCAGGTGTCAGGTCCTATCACGTATATGAGACCTACATCTAGAGTTAAATACCCCAAGGAGCTAAAACTGTCTAGGCGCATTAGTGCAATGTGCAGTGTTTTATCTATAGGCGCTAGATGATCCTCCCAGAGGGCCTGTAACTCAAGTGAATCTGGTTTGGCTTTCCTCTCTATAAACTGCATCTTCATTTTCCAACCCTTCTTGAGCGCTGTAAAGCCTGTCTGACGGCAGCAACAAAGTGATGTGTTTCGGGTAACCTAAGCTGGCCTTACATACCAGGTCTGACCCTAGACATTCTTAGTTGATGTTTTCAGATCCATCACAATCCGTAGATGAGCTTCCAGATCTGTATATAGGGAGGGAGAGTTCAGTCACTGCAGTCATTCCCACATCCCTCATGCTCCAACAATTGATTCTGACACTCCAAAACCTTCAACCTTTAATCCCGA
Source organism: Harmothoe impar (assembly GCA_947462335.1). Lineage (NCBI taxonomy): Eukaryota > Metazoa > Annelida > Polychaeta > Phyllodocida > Polynoidae > Harmothoe > Harmothoe impar. The sequence goes on from OX381709.1 coordinate 82,414,062, forward strand.
GGAATGAGAATGGATCTTTCAGAAGAACAAACAGCTGTTGAATGGAGTTTGGACAGACTCAAGAACACAGCAACAGGCATTTATAAAATATAGATTTTCCAGTCAGTTGTCCGTATAGCTCATCTCAGTGGAAGAGGGAGACCTCTAACACATGGAACATATTCATTTCTGAAATCTGTAATATCTAAAATCACATGTGTTTGGCAAGAATAATGACTGTGTGAATTGTTAATACAATCTGAAAGAGGCATAGAGCGAGCCAACTTTTAAAGGAAATTCTGAAGTATGAAAACTGTGAAGTACTGAGACTTGTCAGGAGGATTCAAGCAATTAAATAATGTTAACCCCATAAGGGATGAATAATATTTTAATGGACTATGCCCTTGGTTCATATTGCATCCCTCGTGAGTATCCCGCCAGGGCTACATTCATGCATCAAGTTTAGCCTAGGGAGTCCATCCATTGCAGAAGCATCAGCATGATGCATGAATGCAGCTGTGTCAAGTAGACTGACTGTGGTTGCATTTATGCATCATGACGACCAAGGCATGCTGCATTAAAGCACTGTGTTGTATTTAAACAGTTAAAGTAAAACGAGCTGCCGGACAGGATTACTATAGATGTACTACAGAGCACACATAGAGAACTGCTCCAAAAATGACTCATTGTTAGTCTAGTCTCAGTGTTAGCAGGTACCTTGCAGGTACATTGCAGACAGAGCCACACAGGGTCATTCCCTAACCCTTTAAGGGCAGCATGGTAATTTAATGTCATCATAATGCCTAATTGCATCCCTCATGAGTAAGTCCAAGAGGTTCAGTATGCATGAATGTAGCCCTGGTGAGTTCCTCACTGTGGTTGCCATCATATGCATCATGACGATTTATGGTAATGGTGTATTCATACTGATTAGTGGGTGTTGTCATCATGCAAAACATCCATACCCTGACGTGAGAAGGGCCCATTCAGTCCTGCACCTGTCCCTCCCAATCTGCCATTGAATCACTCAAGTACAAATCTACAGCTTTGAATGATTCCTCTACTTGCTTCATTTTGATTTCTTCTATCTCCCATTTGATTGGTCTTTCATAGGTTAATTTCAATGACTGGCACATTGTTTTAGGAAATTACTGTTGCATTATGAAGTGACTCCACCATTAAAAGCATGTGGTCATTCATATGTTAAGGATTTGAATTTCAAATGAGCAAAATGTGTAAACTCACCACAACCATAAGGTTGTGTTATAGTTCAGCTAATTATGGCCACTGTTTACTAGGACCTAGTTTTAATGGAGCAAGAGCAAGACCAATTGTGAACACTCATCAGAGGCTAAAAATGCAACTCCGAAGATGGACTTCACTTAGTCTCATTTCTGAATTTCTTTTTCACAACATACTAGGAGGATAATTCTGTACCCTTGTGAATAATGAATGACCACTTTTTGTAGGTGGATGGGTGCTCCCAGACTCCCAGACACACGTGGATGATGTGTCATCTATATGCACAATTTGGCACAGTGCCAGTAATCCATATACAGGTCCCTGGCTAGTCATACACCACACCCAACAGGGGGCATGCAAGGGTCTGACTGGTGATGCAAGCTGGCAGCAACTCGCTAGTATAATGTATCCATGTGCTGATGTTGAGACTGTCATAATGAGATTGCTGCAGTCTGGGTGCAGCAACACACTAGTATAATGTATCCATGTGGAGACAGTAGTGATGAGATGACGGCAGTGACCAACCTATTAGTTCTATCATACCAGTCCCCAGAGTACCCTGAGTGTCCTACCTGGTCTATCTATAGGACTAACACAGTTAGGGTGGTGTACTGTGATTGATGCTAGGATCTCGTGTCACATACCATGGTGACTTTACAGTATGGTGAATGACTATGAATGACTGCAGATGGGAAAGTTTAGCTTAGACAACATTTTCCACTATCCAAGTTATCTAAAGGCATGTCTGCAAAGTGTTTTCCTCACCAAATTCCAGTGGTATATTTCTAGAATCATAGCTTTAAAGCATGTACCTATTTGTAAACAATGTGCATTATGCTCTGATATAGAAATGGCCTGTTGAGAGCTCTCAGATCTGTTGCCTTTTCTCATAATGTCTACTCATCTGGTTTGACATCTCCTAGCTATCAGATCCTATTGCCCCAGATACATTCCTGTGGGATTTGAAACAGTCTCTTAATGCATACTGCATGGGTTTTTGACCTACTTCTCGTCTGCAGGATGGTAGGTGGGGCTTCCTGAGGGCTTGTAGCTATTGAGTCTATAGCTATACCCTGAATCTAACTTGTGAAGTACAGTGATACCTCAATAATAAGGCAAGGTTATTGCATTCTTAGTGTCATTGTATTGAAATTGAACCTAAAAGAATACACTTTTAAAAAGGGGCCTCCCTTTCTTGAATCTGTCAATGAGAAGAGAAATCCTTTACTTTGAGGTACTAGTTGTTTCATTAATAGTAAGTACCCAACTGTCTGTCATGCTATATCTGTCTAGTATGATCATCTTCATGTATGATCCAGTGCAGATCGGTCAGAAGCTAATCCACCTACTGGTCCGTAACTTTGATAGATCTGGCTGAGATCTCCTTCCTTCATAACCTGCTGATGACTGATCCTGCCGGGAGGAGGAGCTATAAAACACAGCCAATCCCAGCTCTCTTCAAACCTAGAGGAGGCTTGTAGCAGCATTAGCAAAGGCGTAGTTGTACTGCATGCAGGTTAAGACTATACCCTCAGCTTTGCCACCAATCGTTCTCTATTGAGCTAGAAACATCATGACTATGGGGCCTGTTTTTCTGATATATTATGGCTAACCTGCCAACTGTACTAGGAAAATGATGACCATTTATTAAGCTATTGGTTTCTATTTTGACGATGAAATATATGTAGTGCGGAATACTGATGAAGGATTTTTTGTTGATATGTTCATACAGTATCTTCTGTGGGAAAGGATTGTGAAGATGGGATGTGTATAGACTACACTTTGTACTAAGAGGCACCCTACCATCAGTACATAAGGAAATGGCCTGTTGAGAGGTCTCAGAGTTATGCCATTGGTTTCTTTTGACAATGAAAAATATATGCAGTCAAGAATTCTAATGAAGGATATTTTGCTGATATCTTTATATCTTGTGTGGGGAAGGATTGTGAGGATGGGATGTATATAGACTACACTTTGTATTAAGAGGCTCCCTACCATCAGTCTGCCTGTACCATTAACCTTGTAACAGCCTCTCAGTCCTTTAATCAAGTTCTTTGTCAGGATGATGCATGATTGTGGCCCTGGTAAATCTACTCAGCAGAGCTTCATTCATACATCATGAGGAGTGTGTAACACATCAACCCTGTGGGGTCAGTATGATGTCTGAGTGCAAGCAACCTTCCAGGGCTGCCTCATGACAATGAGGGGAATAAAGGATTAAATCACTATGCGACCAATAAAGGGTTAACAACATCTAAACTACGCAGTAGAAAAGCTGAACCAGGGGCTGTGTTACCACCTTGGTTACTATGGCCAAAAACAGTAGATGTAGAAACAGTGTCTGTTTTAGGTCAGGTATGAAAACCTAGGGTAGGTATGTAGAATTAAGCCTCAAAAGTACCATAGTTATCCATCAATGACTTGACCAAACAGGTTTTGTCTTTAGACACTTTCAAAAGATATTGATTCATCTTAAAGCAAGAACAATAATAGATGAGTGATTGATACAGCCATAAATGAACTGCCTTTTGCTAGAGCCGCACTTTAACTTAGGTGTTTGATCATTACCAATATAACACAACTTGCCCGTGACACCTAGGTGCTTCCTATCCTAGCGGCGTATGAGCTCCAGGGGGTTGGCATTTAGTATATTTTGTATATACAGCTGTGTGGCTTGTAAAGGTACGTTTTGAGAAAAATCCCCCTCACTAATGGTTACTTTTCACCAACAAGTGTGTGTGGGCCATGACTAAATGTTGGTTTTACTTCCTATCCCTGGGACTGCCAGTACTTTCTGGAGGTGCACTGCCATAGCGTATTGTTTCCAATGCAAACGCAAAATCTTGGCTTTCAGGACGCCCTTTTTACTATACACATTGGCCCGCCATGGCAGTGCTAAGCTAAGTGTAGCATAAGGCCTGGTGGTCAGACATTGTCAACATGACCTAAAGGTTGTGTAGATTCCTGGTTCAGATATGTAGGAATTGTAGAATATATATTAATATTCCGGGTTCACACATTATAAAAGCTGTGTTTCTGGTCCCCCTGAGCCACAAAAAGTGGACGACTTATTCAGTGGTTCCAGTACTAGTAGGGAATGCACCTGGTTGTTGCATGTGATAGGATATGATGGACAAGCATTCAGGAAATTACACCAATTTGCTATGCCATAGAACAGAGTCAATTGTAATTTCTTATTGCATATATATATATATCTCCCCACAATGTAGTTCCAATATCAGCTGAGGTATCTTCAGCCGCTAATTGCCAAACTGATTGCCCTAAGTGTCTTTTGAAAGGCAGCCTACCATCATGATATCATGGAGTATAAAAGCTTCATCATGCATTTGCCTCAATTCCCATTTTGTTTTCTCCTTGGAATGTGCAATGATATTATTGCACCTTGTGTCCCATTTCACGTAGATTGTTGGATGCCAATAACAACTTTTTCAAGCCTCGGAATAATATCTCTTTTAACACCTGTTGCATGAAACAAAATGAATGCAAAGTGCAGTTCTCTAACGGAGAGTATTTATGGTGAGGTAATACATCATTGTTTGCTCTATGGTAAAGCACAGATACATTGTATAACATCCTGATTCAACAGCTAGTACTACTAATGACCAGTCAATTATTCAAGGATGATATTTGGATTTGGTGACGCAGATATATCCCAGCTAGCACCTTATGTAAAAAGTACGTCTTTTACTGGTCATATTCACGTTGATACGTAAAAATGACCCCATAATGACATCTTGAGGGAGTAAATAATTTTACATGGTGGTTTGACAAGAAACTTACGTATTATTTACATCTAAATGGCCATGTGAAAGAGACATAAGTCATTTGATATCATCCATACGTTTGAATGTGGTCACTATTTAGCATAACAAGTGGTTAAATCTTGATCAGAATATTACATCTTTTTTTGGAGAAATTATACACGTAATACATTGATGTTAAATTCATGACTTAAGGTGCATGCTAAAATGATGTGATAGATTTGACATCAATATTCCGTATAGTTTATATATGTGGTACATCCTTATCTGGTCAGATTATGACGTCTATAACACATCTGTACTTTACCTTTCAAGTGGTTCACTCTTTTAACACAAGATGTCTCTCTTAACCAATATCAATAGAATCCAATCTACATTGGCAATACTTTGACCATGAATGAGTATTTATTCAACACAATGAATTTCCAAAGAAGATGAAATTTGAACAACTTTTGTCTGGAATGTATGATATGTTATTTTTGTACCTGTAGAATGATTGTTTAAGGGAGAACCAGGAGATTAGTATGAGCACACCTTTTCTGTGGTTGCTACAACTATTCAAATCAAAATACTGACCATGAGCTGGCATCACATCTTGGCCAATTTGCTAGGATCATTGTGCTAAGTCTCTGCAGGAATATTGGTGATGTCTACAGGCAAAATACGCTGATTGCCTTCGATGTTACCTATTTCTGATGGAGAAGTCTTACTCTAGGTGTAGGGTAGACGTTAGATACATGTCTTTTCATGATGTCTAAAATGTGTTTGCATCTAACATCTTATTTATGAAATAAATTTATACCACAATTAAAATGATTTTGGAATATACCCACCTCACACAATGTTACAATTATTCCACTTACTTACATCATTATATCGCATCTTCCTGATGTCTTTCAAATCTTTCAAAGCAAGTCATATTAATACTATTATATTACATCAAAAAGATGTCTGAAGAATGATGTCTAAACCATTTGCATATAAGACGTCATGAGGCCAAGAATACGACGTAACTAAATGTAGTAAATATCTGTTGAGAAAAGATGTAGAGATGACGTGATTTACTACGAGTTTTGCTTGCTGGGATATCAGTGCTCGTCTGAAGGATGAAATATTCATACTAATGGTGTACATGTGAATAGCAGACTGTACCAAAAAAGACCTGGATAGTGAAAATGTACAATACAACAGCTAGTTTTAATGCCTAAAGCTAGAATCTACAATGACTGCAGATCAGTCAGCTGTCAAGGTGCAAATTGCTTATTTATTCTATATATGCAGTTTCAGCCTTCCAATAAACAAAAAACGTCATACAACATTTTATGACGTTATATAACGTTTCTCTAAGGCTCCTTACTATGGCATAACGCTATATGAAGTTTAACAACGTTATTTTGATGTTAAATAACGTTTTCTTGTTAGCTGGATTGTAGATGCATAATTTCTGCAGGTTTTGTTGATAACACGATGCAGGCCAGACTCAACCAAGGCATTAGCTTTCAGGCACTGTGATCAGAACTATTCTTTGCTCTAGGGTATTCAACCTAACACCTTACTGTCAAAAGATTTGCAATGAGCTCAGAAGTATCAATCTCTAAGTTGGTGTGCTTCTTTGCTTCCTGATATAGTTCACCTTTGTTTACTACATTATTACATGAATTAGAAATGCTCAGCTAACTGACTGTGAATCACATTCAAAACACTAAGCAGTGTTTTCTGCCAGAGATAGAATGTGAGATGCGGCTAAACCCAGTAAACAAAAAACATTATATAATGTCATATAACGCTTCTGTAAGGCTTCTCGCTATGGCATTAATGTTATTTAAAAATAATTTAATGTTATTTTGACATAAAATACTTTTTTTTTGTTAGCTAGGAATACTATGTCTCAATAGTGTGGACCCATGCAGCACTGATGCCATCATTTCCACTTCAGCCAGAACTATGTATAAAAGGCAAGTACAGAAATACCAGATATACCACAGACCAAGTCCCCCAGGTTATGCAAAACCAATCCCATTGGCCACATTGGTTATTTGCTGTCTGGTGAACCCAGCCAATAAACTGTAGGGTGGAGGAAAAAGCTAGACCAGCTGAGACCCTGAAGCCCCCTAGACTCCACTCTCACACATACTATAGGAATATTGCTACTCAATGTGTGCTTTATTTACTCACAACATTTGCTAGACTGTCTATCATGTCCTGTATTGCACCACACCATACTCGCAATCTTTTTTAGATAAAAGCTCATATGTTCTATGATGGATAAAGCAAGCAGACATGACATCCCACAACATGCCAATTTTCACTGGTGATCTGTGCAATGTCTTTGTCTTGAACAGTTATTATATATTGTCTCAAGCCATTCTCACAACAATATTGCCTCCGATCTCAGGGATCTGCTACTCCTAGAATCTCAGGCTGGTCCATTTATGGAGATATTTCAATTAAACCATTCTGATATCATTGGAGTGACTCTGCAATAGCAGTGGAGGCCAGAAGCTATGAGGGCCTCCTGAGTAAGCCATAATGATTTAGGCCGTATCAACTGGTTTGGCTGCCAGATAAATATCTTTTGGCCGGAGAGAAACACCCCAGAAAGGCCTATGTTAACCGGGGGTTAACATGTATACATTGGTCAGTAGTCGTCTTCCCCTGTAGTGGCCGCTGCTACTGCCAGGGGGCAGCATATGTGCTGGTCAGTTAGTATTACTTTTCCCCACTCTGTGTCGTCCCCTATTGCAATGCACTAATCGCCACAGTTGGGGATATTTTTGAACAGTCAACAATACAGCTTCTTCATATAGGCTCATATCAGTAGCATAATACATGGCAAACATCGCTTAATGCACTGGGTCTGATTGTATACATTCATTTATTAGGTCGCTACAAATAATATCCTTGTTTCTCATCACCGCGCGCATCCCTAAATCCTCTTGGGATTTCTTTTTTTGCAATTTTCAGTGAAATATATATATGATTAAAAATGGAAAATACAGACATGTTTTGTATCAAAATGAAGCTTACAGTGTCGGGAATGCAATGATTTAGAGAAAACATACATATTTTATAATGTTTGCTGATTGATAATTTCTTCATCACTGAAATATGAATTTAGTTTGTGGAGGCTCCCAATTTCCCCCACCTATTTGGTATCAAGCAAAAAAAAAAGCGCCCTCCTCATATTTGTCATGGCTTGGTGATGAGAAACGAAGATATTATTTGGAGTGGCCTTATTTATAAGCCAGTTGTGTGGCTTATGGTCCTGTATAGATTCAGATAGATATCTGTCCCAAGTACAAAGATAAAATGTGGGGTCGGGCCGTGGCTCAGATTTGATCACCATCACTGCCCTTGAAATGACCTCAGTTGTTAATTAGGGTGTAAAGCAACCCAACAACCAACCAACCAACAAAGATAAAATACAGATAGGTTAATATATGAGTATGGAAAAGAAGCTAAGAATAGGCTGAGATAATTAACTGACATCAATTTTTTATACCTACAAAAATGAACATCATTTTATGCAGCCCCAATTGACAAATGCTGCAAAGTCAAATTGAATTATTTACATTTGCTGACGTGAAATAGCTTGAAAAATTCATTTCAAGGTTCATGAATTGTTTATGAGGAACAGAGCGTAGAGTTCAAGTGGATTTATCGTTGTGTAAATGTGAAACAACTGTAATTTTGGCCAAAAGGGTAACTGCACAAGGTTAACTATAATATCAAAAAATGTTATTAGCACAGTGTACTGTATTGTCTCTGTATCAAACTAGCCAAAAGCAGTTCTCTCCAATCCAGACCCATTAGGTGCTGAGAATATCCACCTAATATAGAGGTGCTGCTACTGCCTGTGCTATAAGCCTCCTGCAGCTGCTGTGAATAGCAATTACCTGAACTCATAATATGGGCCATGGTCCCCGGCTAATACCACCCTCCATATTCACCCATCATAGAGTTAGTCAGGGCCAGAAATGTGACTGGTGTTACTGGTGATATTACAACATACTTATCTAACCCCTCCTCCATACCAACTCATCATGGGGGTAATTAGGGCTAGCCATGTGACCTGTTACCAGTGAGACTACACCATGCTTATCTAACCCTGGACTCAGAGGTAGTATAATTAATGTCCCTGGACACACATCATAAAGGAACAGTCTAATTCTCCTTCTCCCAGGTGTGTGCCAGGGGGCTTCCATAAAGCACTCAGGCTGCAGGGGGGGATAATTATGTCGCGTACCAGGCTCTCTAGTGCTATCGACCACTGGCTATAGTTAGCATCAATAGGCCCCATGGGAGTTCAAGGGGTGGGGAGTGGTATAGAGAGCCTCCGAGGTGGAGTCTGGTTAGGGGTGAGTATCAAGGTCTAGCAGTACTATGGGAAGAGCCATGACTAATTCGATGAGGATGGGCGTACAAGTGCTAATGGAAGAAGTATGACTAAGTGGTTGGATTGGAATTATAAGCCACATATTCTCAGAAGGAGACATTGGCCACATTTGAGAGATGAGGCACATATTTAGTCTTGCAGTGCCTTTTATGGATATAAGAACTTAGATAGTATTAAGGGCTAAACAATGTGAACTGTAACTTTTAATTACCTTTCTGGTTAGGAAGCTCTACCTGATTGAATAGATCATGTCTGCCTCAAGACTGTCACTGATGCTGCTAATAAAGTCATGTTCTCCGTCTTTAGTGTATCCGGTGTGTTAGACTGGTCTAGCAGGAACACACATTGCTACAGTACAAAGTTGATGTTTGAGATACATGTGCTGATTGAGATGGCTTTGATATAGTACTAGTGTTGTAAACAGCCAGAAGTAAATTATGGTCAAGAAGGTATAAACAAGGTATTGGCAAATTCAGGAGCAGCAAGAGTAGACTGTCCAATATATTTAAGGAAATAATGATATTTAAGTCAGATGGCAAAGCCCATCTGAGGTTCAGATTTAATGTTATGTCTTTTAACCTTTTGCCACAATAAGGAGAAATAGAGAAACATTGTATAACATTTTTTGTTTACTGGGAGGCAATATCTGACCATCCTCTGCAGCAAACCAGCAAGGTTCAAAACCAAAATGGAAGCTGTGTGGTTTGCATTAACATGGTATGAAGCTAGATATCACCTGTGTGCTGTTTAGAACAGCTTTAGAACAGTTCTAGATCATTTATAGGAACTAGAGTTGGCTAGCAATGGCAATTAGATGATCTAGATCCCTTATAGCATGCCCCAGCTGGCCAGGGAGAAAGGGTGAATGAGGACTGGGTCCCAGGTTGAGTTGCAAACCACTGACTTGAATAACTAACCACTTGCACGTTACAATCCAAACCAAAAAACAGGCCAAACCGATTCCGGTAAGACTTGCCGTGTGGGAATTGAGCAATAGAGCTCCCACCATAGAGAGAGGGTTTGAGGAAAACCATTTGTATTTGGTATTCTGTCCAGATGTATTCATTCCCTCCAGTTACACTTTTTGTCCAGTGCTGAAATAAAGTGGCTGGCTCACAGAAATAGTTACAGGAGGTTGTAAACACAAGCATACGGCAGGCAACTGTGCAAATATTTCTACATCTCCTCTCAGAATCTCTACGATCCGATTATTTGAAGTTCCTCTAACTCAAGATGGCTGAATCAATATTTCATTAAGTGTTTCAGAGGGGATTAAGTGCCAAGAAGGATTCACTGCACGAGTTTAGGGATTTACAATGGTTTTAATGGAATGGGAGAGCTCATGGAACAGACCATGTATGCCACCATAAATTATAGGACTGTGATTGTGTGCAGCCACGGTGTTCTGGAGATCATATAATTGTCTACATCATCAGTACATGTAGACAGAAAGGCTACTCAGCCATATCAGCATTCTAGGAATGATTGATTCGGAATGCCCCACCTCCATAGTTCAGCCATAAGTCTGAAGGACCCAGCTTTAAATCAGATTATAAAATCCCAATAAGACTAAAGACTAGTTTCACAGATCAGTGGTTGGGTGTCCATAGATTGGTGGTTTGCCAAGTTTATGGAACCGAAAGGTCCTAGGTGCAAATTGCTCCGGCCTGGTCCAGCACCCTGGGTAGACAGAAATGATTGGTGTCGGTAATGGGTCATCTGTTCATTCTGAATAAGGCAAATGAAAAGGAATACAAAAGTCCCCCTACACTACTTTATTGATGAATCAGAAAAAAGAGCATCCCCACACTGTGAGTCTGGTCTGGTCTCCTTAGGACTGCCAGTACTTTCTGGAGGGGCCCTGCCATACCTTATTGTTTCCAATGCAATCGCAAAATCCTGGCTTTTGGAGGGCCCTTTTCACCACCCACATTGGTATACTCTGGCAGTGCTATGTATATATATATATATATATATATATATATATATATATATATTTATATATATACTTCGAAATATTGCAATGATCTTACAACATACAAGACCAAGACTAGGAAAGGTTACTCAGAATGTTGTATGTATCTATGTATATCATCATCCATAGCCAAACAGAGCCTGTCGTTTTATGGAGGTTTAATCAGTAGAAATGCAAGCCTCCTGCCATACTATTCAATGACAAATGTCCCAGCATCAGATAGACACTCTGAATTAAAAAACTTTGTGCTTCATTCAAAAAGAGGACAAACAAATAGTTTACTGTGTATGCTCGGCCACCGGCTGTTCTATTATAGTGCACACGCCTCGAGCATTGATCTTTCTGTCTGGTCTAGCTTTTAACTGATGAATAAAATGGAAATTGGAAAATGGATATCATATGAAATAGGAACAACAGTAATATGGATAGATTCATTTACAATTCAACATTTAAATTTTAACTAATGAAATTGGAATTGCCTCCATCTGTACCACCCTGATGTCAATAACCGAAAATAAAATGATGTATGAACATACTCTCATCATATCATTATTATCTGTATGAAATGCTCTTGTTCTTCTAGCAGAACAAATCGATGTGTGTTTATCTCTTTATCATGCCCGGGTGACATGTGCAGGAGGCTATTATTTACACAGATCTGATAACCAACGTCCATTAGGGAAGAACCTGCCTCCATATACATAATTTACATTTAGGAAATGGATGGCATAATTGGCCTATATATTCCAGATAATGGTGACCAGAGTACACCTCAGCATCATCCCTGTTCATTCGAAGCTAGGGCTATAACAGATTTGTGATCTACATGTATCAAATGGCATGTAGAGGTACACACAGGTTTTTGTGTATAATGAGGTGAATATGTCTTACACATGTAGCATGACTAATGGGGAGACATCTATGATGCCCACAAACTTACATGTGGCCAATATCCAGGACATGTGCCACTGCAGTGAGAAATGCTTATCTCTCCCTTTAGTTTACCACTTGCATTCAAACTGGTAATGTGGCCCTACTGTTTTTGGTGCTAATTTGTTGTTCATAACTTCAGAAAACATTTATTCTGCTACCTTGAGTTCATGGAATTTATATAATGATCCAATCAATGGAAGATACACAAAAAATATGAAATTGTTTGCACAGAGCTTTCCAGCTTTGTTTTAGGTCTTATTAAAGGTTAAAATACTAAGCCTTCGGACATTTACAAAATAAATCTGATGCATCTGTAAAGTCTTGTACTTAAACTGTGTTAGCCTACAGAGTGTTGTTGACAGAGAAGATTCCAGTACATAGAAGTCAGCATGCATTATGTTTTCCACACCCAATAGGTTTCCTTCAGACCTTTCGCTTCTCCCGCCTACACCATAAGCCCCTTTCTGTGATATCAGAGCTTGGTGCTCAATCTACTGTATTGATTTGTGAATGGGCTGACCCCAACGACTTCCTGGCTACCTCAGCTCTCTGTGATAACCTGCCTGTTCAGCACATGTCCTTTTGGAAGGTTTCATTAATTTATCAGTTCTAGGGACATCTCCTGGAAATCTGTCAATAAGGATGCTTCATGCTATGGAAATATTCCCATTCCTAATTGTAGGCAATAGTGTAAAACGTCAATGTAATCATTCTTTGGGCTTCCTTAGAATCTATCATGCAAACCATATATTTCCAATATAAACTAGGAAAGCTAGAACCCTGTGGACAGGTTGTAATAATCAATGTCCTTTATGCTAGATGTGATCAAATATGATAGATTTTACAAATATAAAAAGACATTAATAGTCCACATGCATTACCTCTGCCATATACAATTGTCAATGGCAATATCAGAACTTGCTGCTCAATCTACAGTCTGTCTCGGGGAAGTGCTGTCCATTGAGTAATTTAAGGTCATTGCCATGACTTACCATCTCTGGGGCCTCTTATGCATTTGCATTGGCACTGATGTACCACAAAGCTTTTTACTGATTCTCAGAGTTGCTCTTTTCTACTGATATCCCAACGGTAAGCAGTATTCACAACAGCCTCAGCAGGTAATTGTGACAGCAGAAGGCAGTGTGAAATATAATGGATGAAAGAGACTTGTACGGCTCTCGCGAGACTGTTGTATCATCTTAAACACAGCAGCAGTTGTCAAAGTTGTCATAATGATAACATAGAGGGAGCTGCAGGCTGCAGCAGCTCCCAAAGCCTCCTACAGAAAAAAAGAACAGATTTATCAACAAAGAGAATAGTAGAAATATGCATGTTAGATACCATCACAACATGCCATCACCCATTACATCCGCTCTCTCAATGAAAAGGGTCGTTATCTCCTCTTTTCTGTCCCCATGTCTTTTCTCAAATGCACCATGCAGGCAAAATAAGCCTTGTAAACGCTATGGATCCAAGCAATTCCCAAGCAACTCTCCATGATTAGCTTCATGTCACTAATCTCCTATCCTATGATAAAGCCTATAACATATTCTATGGCTTCATCTAGAGAGTGATATAGTTGAGCTATTGTTGACATTGATACACAGTTGCTGCCAACAATTTCCTAATATCAAAGCCAACCTAATGCAATGAGCCGCCATGTCAAATATGCATCTACCCAAAAACGTATATTCACCATCTGCAAACATTATCCCCTCAGACATTACCTCCTTGGACATTACACCCCTGTTACATAACCCTACTTTAAAGGGTTATGAAACAATGAACTCAGAATAAGGTATACTCCAAAATCAATCTGGTTAAACTAGGTGCTTGAGCATATTTCCTATTGGATATAAAATTGGTGGCTAAAGGACATGAGTGGTGCCTAATCCTGAAGTGCAGCACACTCCTGGGTACTGTGGTAATTTATCATGTCATGTCCGTGACGTGAGTGGGTTTTATTTTGAGCTGACTTGATAAATTGGCTGTTGTGTCCTGCACCAGACAAACATGCCATAGAGGTTACCGCTGAGAATTGAGTCTTTGTGGGATGTCATGTCTGCTCATTTTATCCATCATGTGGCTTTTTGCTCTGGAATCCTTTTTTGTTTAGGACACGATTATTTCATTTACTCAGGTCTGGCTCAAGCTAGTCCACAGGGGGTAACACCATAAAATGATGGCTGGTGTATTTGACATCCTCACCTCAGTGCTTTATTGTAGTAAAATTTAGTTGTATTTGCAGTCTATACGAAAACCTGACAATGGCTATAGCCAGCTAAAGGCCTGCTGGTCCGGCACAAGGTCTATGTCTGCTGGTCCCAATGACTGGCTGTGATCCTGAGCTACATGCCAGTTTTTACGGCTTGTAAATCGGACCATTGTTAAGGTTTCTAGAGAGTTAACTAGAAAGCACATTAAAATGATTTAGATATACCAGTGACCTCTATTGAACATCATTTCCTATGTCAATTCTTGCTTTTTAGTACATTCCTAGATACAAACATTTCATGGAGTATCCGGCCCTGCAAACATCAAGCCGGGCCTGCAGATTTACAAATCTGCAGGACCAAATGTCCTGCAAGGTGAAAAACATTTTGTATAGCCTGTATATGCTATTGTACGGGAAATGGATATAGGGAAGATAGATTTGAAATTCAAACTAAGATAATCTAAGGTGATGAGAGACAATATAAGTTCAGGAGTGACAGTAACATCTTCTTTAATAACAAAACACATCTGTTTGTGAGTGCTGAATAGAGCACAGCCAAAATTAATTGGCGGACAAATGACTAGTTTTAAGAAAATATTTTTCTTAAAACTAGTAATTTGTCCGCCAGTCGAGTTTATTTATCTTTAAAATTATTTTTGGCTGTGAGGTTAAATCTTTGTGAATTTGTGTTGACTGTCCATGTTTCAACTCAAGTACAATTGCTCTATTATTAAGCTGAAGAGACAGCTCACAAGCGAACCCAGTTGATCAAACTCATTTCCACTCATTCAGGTAGCTCTCAAAGAATCTAGTCGTCAGTCTCCACTGGGGAAATTCACCATTCAATATGGTTCTCTGGCACTTCTAATAGCCAAACACCCGCTGGACATTGCCACAAACAGACACAGATTGGTTCCTCCTTCTGTATTCCTTACAAACCTACAACGTGAATGTTTTCTTCCACGTCCTGCAGATGTGGAATCAATTAGTTTGTTTCGTGCATAGAAGTGTCTGATAGTAGCAGATGCTCAATCAATCAGGCTCTCTTAGATCTATATGTATGATATATACACGTGCAGCCAATCATAGACTGATGCAATACGTGTACAGCACACTGCTATCTCTCATCACACTTCCTCTGACAACATTCAATTTCACACTTTCAGATTTTGGACATACCTTGCAGAACATACGTCAGGATACTGGGATTAAAGCAGCACACAGGATGTATTCAAGCCTCAGTCTTTGATGAGGTGGCCTATGCTGGTTGAACTGACATTGACCTTGGAGTATTGAGCTGGTTGCAACATGACGCCTTAAGGTAAGTGAACTTGTGTTAGGTGCTACTCTTTTGCTAGCAAAATGGTGATGTACTGGATATGGCCACTGTAGCCACTGTTGGCTAATGTATATTAATTTACGCAATTATGATTGAGTCAAGATCAATAATATGACATGGAGTGATGCATCTGCTAGAGTTCTGAACCCAGCAGAGAGGAGTAAAGCCTGGTTATGGTAGTTGTTACACTATATTTTACATATTGTCAATCAAGCCTTTACAGGGCTTAGGACTTTATGTAAATCGCCAAGCTCCCCCTGTCTTCAGTAACAGGAACCTGATCAGGTGCAGACAGCTCTGAGGGTGGGGCCTGCTGAAAGGCTGATAACGCTATTGCATCTCATACCCCTATCTACTGTGTACATCTATCACCTTCAACACCTCCCTCTGCTATCTCCTGCATAACATTGAAGAACATCTAACTGACATTTACCATAGACATACTTTCCAGATTTCCTTATTGATTATTTTTAAATGTATTTTATTGCAAAAAGTATTTTTCAAAAGACATCGTTCAGCCATTTCCTCCCAATAAGCTCTCGGCTATTTCAACTTATCCTACATGTATGTGCTCATCTCAGTTGCCTTAATTGGCAGAATTGATGGGTGCTTTATGAGACATCTTAGATTTCACTTTCTCATCATTAAGCCTTTTGACATGAGGGCACAAATCCTTAGAATAGCCTGACATATTTCTTTTAACCACTTATAAGCTGCGCTTTCAGGCTGCAAACAAACTAATTTGCACATGGGCCCACACGGCAGTGCTGAACTTTGTAACATTAATGCTTGTGGCGTATAGTGAAGTAAGCGATTTCAGAGGGGTTGTTTCCGAAAGCTTTTCCCTATATTTCCTATTTTCAAAACTATATTTGAAAAAGCCTCCACATCAAATGACTGGTACGCTATTCATCACTAGTAAACACTCCTGTACATTCCCTGACATCACCTCACCTCTTGTAGGACCTCCTGGCAGTGGGAGAGATAGTTTGCAGTTCTGATGATTCACCAACCACATCAGTGTCTGACAACATCTGCATTCCCTGACAACACTCGGCCTCCTGCCCCGTGAGTTGTCTGTCTGGGGGCATGTGCACTGCATGAAAGTTCCTGTTTAAGTATATTTAAGTTTTACTTAAACATCCAGGAAATGTCACGGCAATGTCATATGACATTTCCGGTAAATTTTAGATGAACCTAAATTTACCAAAAATGTCATATGACATTTCCGGTGAATTTAAGGTCAATTTAAATTTACCAAAAATGTCATATGACATTTCCGGTAGATTTAAGTTCACCCTTAATTCATTGTCAATATCATATGACATTTCCGGTGAATTTAAGACGACCTTAAATTCATTGTCAATATCATATGAAATTTCCGGGAAATTTAGGTTCCTTTTAAATTTACTGGAAAGCTACTGCATTAAAAAATGTTGTCATAGTATTGCATTATTTTGATAATTATATATACATTTACACACACTCATGCAGGCTCATTCTATTTATCTATCTCTCTATCTCTCTCTCTCTATCTCTCTATCTCTCTATCTCTCTATCTCTCTATCTATCTATCTATCTATCTATCTAGATAGATAGATAGATAGGGATTCTGTACCCGGCCTACCCTATCCCTAAAAAGCTGTGGGAGGTGGTGGGCGACTGTGGCAGGTGTAGGGCTTCCCTACCGACCTACCCCGCCCCTAGGAAGCTGTGGGAGCTGGTGGGTGACTGTGGCAGGTGTAGGGCTTCTCTACCCGACCTACCCCGCCCCTAGGAAGCTGTGGGAGCTGGTGGGCGACTGTGGCAGGTGTAGGGCTTCTCTACCCGACCTACCCCGCCCCTAGGAAGCTGTGGGAGCTGGTGTGCGACTGTGGCAGGTGCAGGGCTTCTCTACCCGACCTACCCCGCCCCTAGGAAGCTGGGGCCAGCTACAAACCACCCCAGTGCTTCCTTCCCGGTCCTACTTGCCCCAGGGCCGGCTACAAACCACCCCAGTGCTTCCTTCCCGGTCCTACTTGCCCCAGGGCCGGCTACAAGCCACATCAGTGCTTCCTTTCCGGTCCCACCTGCCCCAGAGCCGGCTACAAGCCACTCCAGTGCTTCCTCCCCGGTCCCACCTGCCCCAGAGCCGGCTACAAGCCACTCCAGTGCTTCCTCCCCGGTCCCACCTGCCCCAGAGCCGGCTACAAGCCACTCCAGTGCTTCCTCCCCGGTCCCACCTGCCCTAGAGCCGGCTACAAGCCACTCCAGTGCTTCCTCCCCGGTCCCACCTGCCCCATACAACCGCCATACCTCTCCCACAGCTACCTACCATCCATACCCAATGACTGCTAGTGCCAGACTGATCCGCTTCAGTGCACAGCAGAAGTCATGTGACCTCCTGAGCCAATCAGAGGGAGGTCTCGTGGCGGTCACGTGACCATGAGAGAACCCCCTATATAATGGGGGTGCTGCTGGGGGTGCCCCTCACTTCACCACTGCCTGGACTACTGGACACACCTCCTGCTGCTACAACCTACCTGCTGCCTGCCAAAGCTCTGCCGGATTGACTGCCCAGCTGCCTACCTAACTGCCTAGCTGCCCACCTGACTGCCCAGCTTACAGGACTCAACCCAAGCCTCCAGTGCCCAACCTCCCTATACCCTGTTCCCGACCCCCCTACTCTGTCCCCAACCTCCCTACTCTGTACCCAGCCTCCCTACTGTCCCCAGTCTCTCTACTCTGTCCCTGCAGACTATGCCTGGGGTATGCCAAAAATGATGAAATTGTGCCATTCCCAACAATACAAAATAAACCAACCAGCTGAATTCTAAAGGTGCTTAAATGGCAATTTTTGGTAACCAGCACCCGGGCCTTGACATTAGGTTTAATCACATTTAAGTAACTTTTTTTCACAGCCTTGGTATTTGGTTTAATCACCTTTAATGACATTTAGGTAAATATTTCAGGACATTTAAGTACCTTTTTCATGGCCTTGACATTAGGTTTAATCAGCTTTAATGGAATTTTGGTAAATATTTCAGACCATTTAGGTAAACTTAATGTTGCTTAAATATACCAAAATAGTCACTTTTGGTATACCAAAATATGCTTAAATCTCAAAATTTTGACATTTAAGATTTCCCGGCGAGGTCGATTAAATGTCATTATAGGTGCTTATCAATGATATTTAAGCATATATAATGGCCTTTAGGGAAAACTTAAATAAACTTAAACAGGGCTTTTCATGCAGTGGTGGGGAATGGTGTGTGGAGGGTAGTATATCAGGCAAAAAAAAAATGCTTTGGGAAGTCCTCATGGAACTTTCACACACAAATTCCCTCACTATTGCGTTTGGATTCTGTACATTCCTCACCACATAAGATGTAGTTGAGGGTGTGCTGGTGCAGCTATAGAGGTGCTGACAGATATGGTGGAGGAGGCATTTTTCATGGTTGAAGCCTAGGGAGTATAATATAATATAATATTACAGCCACCAGCCAGATAAGTAATCATAACGTCTGAACTAGCTGGTAACAGCACACTGTTTACATACACATGATTCTTACATCAGCTAAGGTGGCTGGAGGCTACACTCTAATAGAGCACCAGTAGGATATAGAGGGTGAGTAAGGAGGTCAGTGGTTGTTAGGCGTCAGACCAGCTAACCTGGGAGGTGGTGCTGAGTGATGCCTACTGCGCTGGGAGGAGGAAAAAGTGGCTTTGCCTGAGTTTGGGACAATGATGCGTGTCTATTCAACACCGTCTATCCAACACTACATCCTGAAGTGATCCAGGTTGAGACTCTACAGTGCCTTGTTGGCTCTCTGGGTCACATGATACATTTTCACACTTTTCCTTCTCATTGGTTGAGTTACTTTGTCTTCTTTACATACATATTACATGAAAATAACAAGAAACACATCAGTTTCACATAGCGATGATTGATGTAGTTCAGACGAGTGGTGCTAGCAGATAAATATCAGTCTGCATGACAAATTGTCCAAACATTTTTAGTTCCTGAAGTTTCTTCTGATCTGATCATATCACCTTGGTGACGAAATCTGACAACCGTTCACATACCTAAAGGTTGATATGACATAAGGACCAGCAATTTTTTAGCATGTCTGTCAGCTTTCACTTCAAATTGTCTCCACCGACACCAAATCCCCTCTGATCCAAAGAGATCACCTGGATGACCACAGAGCAGGTAATGCATCTTGTAGAGGTAAGAGGCTGACAGGTGTGTATGCCTGAAGTAGGTCAAAGGCAGGAGGACTGCAGTTGGTGTGAAATACCCTGAGGCAGAATAATTGGAAATCACAAAGTTGAATAAAAATGAATTCACAGAGGCATTCCTAGAAGGCGGGAGAGTCGGGTAACACTGCACTCTCCTTCTACATTCTAGCACTGCTAAACTAGTGGTGCCTTGGGAGAGAGTCCAGCTTTGCCAGACTCTTTAGCAAGTCTGGAAGAGTCTAGCAGTCCAGGATTCCCTAACTCTCTTTGAAATGGCTGACCCTGGAAAAGAGAAGTTCTGTTGAGATTGTCAGTGGTTGGGAGATGTAGCACTTCCAATGTGACCCTACTCTGTAACACATGAGCTGTTTGACAGCAGGGTGTAATCTGTAGAGAAAGAGAATCCCATCCACATGTCAATAAGGTTTTCGTTGTAAACAGATGTTGAGATCAATACTGACGTCTGGAGCGTCCCAGAGCAGGGATTCCTATTCAACTCAGGTTTTGTTACAGACCTAGAGGATGTAAGCATCCAGGGTTTAACAGCAAGATGAGAGGATGATCGGGTGTTGATGAAGTCTGCTGGTATCCTAGCTAACACGAAATCACCACTCAGGGGGATGATAGCAGACGTTAACCTGTTTTTTAGTTCTCGTTTCGGTACCTTGAAACTAGAGACTCAAATGTATACACTACTATTTCGGGATTGCTTCAATCGCCTTATGATTGGATAACCTGAAATAATTCACATCATATTTTTTTGCGTGCAAGGAATAATGTATGGCTTGATATTCATCACAATTTTAATTTCATAGAATACTTTAAATTTACAGTATTTGTGAAGCAAGCATTTGCTCAACAGCAACATCCAGAAACATGCTGAAATGATTTAGTTTATCAGTTCAAAAAATAACTTGAAATGCTTATCCAATTGTTTATCTAATTTAACAATTATGTCAACCTTCAGTACCATTCCCCCTCTTTTAACACAACATTATTCCTTGCCTTCAAAATGCTGTATCTATTTGCACGGGAAATTGATTTAGTTCCCCATCAAGCACTCAATGTCTAGTCAATATCCAGTACTCGTTTATCCAGCTGCCACCATGACAGTATTTATTCAATGAATTCAGTTGGCTTATAAATACTTACTTCACAGTCGCACAGACCCTGCAGTGCCTCCTACTAGGAACATCTTGTTGGCAATAGTTATTGAACTTGATTATTATCGCTCAGACTCTTAACAGTACTAAGGCAAAATAGTTTGGTTCCTCATATGCCTAGCCTAGCAGCTCTGAAATTTAAAAAAAAGCTGAATCGTGCAAATTGGAAGAAATGCAATTTCTTTAGCCAAAAGAAGCCAAATTTGGCAGAATCTATGCAATATATCCATGGCATATCCAACCCTCAGCCTTCAGAGCGCACATTATCTCACCATGTTAGTTGGAGCACCCTTGCTTCTGACTGCAAGAGAAGTGTGAATTTGTTTGTAAAGGATACATTTCTCCCAAGTTTGAACAAACCTTCTTTTACACCCCAGCTTGTAAACATATAATAGAAATGAAAATACAACATAAGGTCCAAGTCTAAGTCTCCCTAACATAAACAGTGTACCAGCTTAGAGACCCTTCTCTTGGTAGACTATAATACCTAAATAACATCCAATTCATGAATCCCCAGCTGTGAACCATGACAAAAAGTGCCATGTAATGTAAGCAGTAATTAAGTATGATGGTTATATCCACTGTGTATGACTAAGTAAGGATATGATGTAAGGGTAGAGTGAGCACCATTAATCCCACCCAGCCTCCTTCTGCAGCTATAGAGACAAGAGTCCTGGTGTCACAGCGCTATGGGGCATTGTCAATGAGGCAGGAATATTTCAGATAAAAAATGAAAATACACTACTGGTTTTAGTAGTGACAGGTCAAAACCAGTGATCCATATTGAAGCCCCCTGTTTCATCATATTTTAACTCATTCTAGCATACCTCATAGTTTCTAGTCATTAAATGATAGGTTGAATTTGAAGTTGGAAATTAAATGGAAACACCAGAATAGGTAAATAGGTCTGCCATATACAGCTATAAGTATCTGAGTAGTAGAATCTACTGTAGTTCAACAATGTATACTGCAGTATTACTGTACATGGGTATTAGAATCTACTGTTAGTTTACAGTATTAAAGGACATATTTGTGGATTCACTATTTAAAAATGCATGGTTTGTCTCACATTACTCCATTTCTACATGAAGTAGAAAAAGGTGATTGGATAATGTTTTCCGGTTCTTAATACACAGCATCCCAACAATCTTTCACAGATTTTCAACAATTCAATCAGGCTACTGGATTGGAAAGAAAAGAAGAAATTGAGATATTGTGCAGGGATACTCAGTTATGTAGAAAGGGCAAAAAAAGCTAAATCCAGCTGGCACAGTAATCTGAGAATAAACTAACATAATGAAAAAAGTCTCTTGAACAAAGTTTTGACCTTTTCCATTGATGTTTCGCAAAACAGACCAGACACCAACTGCTCTAAACTGATAATCCCTGTAGAGAGATCTCTCAGGCTGACTTGACCTGAGAGGCCACAGTGTTCCTCTGAATAGGACATGATCGATTTAGGTTACATTACTGGTTGGGACTGTTCGCTGTCTTCATAGCTCTGGTAGAAATGTAATCTGTCTGTCGGCTTCTGGGAGCCATGGATCAGTATGATGATGTGCTGATGAAGCCTTTCTGATCCCCCCCTTACTCAGCGCAAATTCACTGTTTCCTCGTGAGTGGTAGCTTGGATCGTATCACACAATGCATCATTTAAGGTTTCAGAGCTATGAAGGTGGAGAACGGCCATTTTTGTATACTCAGGTACATGTAAATCACTCAGTGTAATAAAAACTCAAGGATAGTGACTTTGTTTATCCACATTAAATTAAAGATCTTCATGCCAGTGGGCATAAAATGAAGTTTGAATAAACTTTGTATCAAGATTGAATCAACATTGACAATCAGTTATTAATGTTGATTTAATGTTCTGTGCTCACTTGGATATGATCTTTATGGTGGACAAATGGTCCATTGTCGAAAGCTCTTTCCAGGTTGAGAAGGAGCAGTGGGTGCTATAGTCAGGCACATGGAGGGATGGTACACCACCACAGACCCACAGCCAGGCCTAGGCCTGTTAAACTGGATGTTGCATCACTAATAGTATGAGTGATGCCTTGGTGGTGTGTTCAAGGCCAACAAGTGGGTACTCATACAGCAGTTGGAGGCAAGCTGGGACAGATATACTCAACCTTATGTGTAAAGTCGGCGGGGGGTTTAAGCAGATTTTAGCATAGAGTAGATGCCCCCCTCCCCCTCTCCTGTCTCTATGATTACTGAATTGAATCCTCTCAATCAATTAATCTATGCTCTCTGTTATATGATATGTCAGAGACTGCCAGTGACTGTATGTAGTATATGTAGTAACACTAATGGCATTGGTATTGAATAATTCAGTAGATAGATATACACCTTTGGACATAGTTATATTTCACTGCATTATGAGAGATGAAATATGTATATCAATTGACCATTATACTCTAGATAGGCTGTAAAAGCTAACTTTAGTTGCTGAATATGAACAGGGCTGCTGAATATAGATATGTCTGCTGCATTAGTGATAGGTACAGCCACCAAAAACTGATTTTGATCATCGCATCAAAAAAGATGCCCAGCTAGCACCTTATATAAAAAGTACGTCTTTTACTGGTCATATTCACGTTGATACGTAAAAATGACCCCATAATTACATCATGAGGGAGTAAATCAATTCACATAGTAGTTTGACAGGAAACCTACGTATTATTTACATCTAAATGGCCATGAGAAAAAGACATTAGTCACTTGATATCATCCATACGTTAGAATGTGGTCACTATTTGACATAACGAGTGGTAAAATCTTGATTAGAATATTACATCTTTTTTTGGAGAAACTATACACGTAAAATATTGGTGTCAAATTCATGACTTAAGGTGCATGCTAAAGTGATGTGATAGATTTGACATCAATATTACGTATACTTTATACATGTGGTACATCCTTATCTGGTCAGATTATGACGTCTATAACACATCTGTACTTTACCTTTCAAGTGGTTCACTCTTTTAACACAAGATGTCTCCCTTAACCAATATCGATAGAATCCAATCTATATTGGCAATACTTTGACCATAAATGGGTATTTATTCAACACAATAAATTTCCAAAGAAGATGAAATTTGACCAACTTTTGTCTGCAATGTATGATATGTCATTTTTCTTCCTGTAGAACGATTGTTTAAGGGAGAACCAGGAGATTAGTATGAGCACACCTTTTCTTTGGTTGCTACAACTATTCAAATCAAAGTACTGACCATGAGCTGGCATCACGTCTTGGCCAATTTGCTAGGATCAATGTGCTAAGTCTCTGTAGGACTATTGGTGATGTCTATAGGCAAGAAACCCTTGATTATGTTGATTGCCTGGATGTTACTTGCTTCTGATGGAGTACCACACACAGAGAAAATAGGTGCAAATAATGTTTTAGTTTTACATATTTTTAACATAATTATGCTGTCAAAAACTAAATTATGCTGAGATCAGATTAATGTCACCCATGACCATCTAAATTACATTGTGTATATATATCAAATATATATTTGATGATGATGTCTACATCATGTAACTTATTTACGTAAGATACGTATGATTCTTTTACATGGATATTACATAGTCAAAAGCACGTCTTAAAAATTTGCACATAGTATGTAATGGGCGCCACTTTCTGACGTAACCAAATGCAGTAAATATCTGTTGAGAAAAGACGTAGAGATAACGTGATTTATACGAGTTTTGCTAGCTGGGTGTGTCCAAAATCCTAGCTATATGGCGTTTGGTCACTAAAGTTTGAATATGGCACCTAGGCTCTATCATTTTGATACCATTTTCAAACAAATCATTTATTGAAGAGAACCCTTAATTAATGGCCTCATCTTCTTAGCATAATCCTTGATTATAATTACACTGATTACCCGGGGTAGGGGAGTAAGATTGATGGGATCCACGTGAGAGGTTTTCAAACATTTACGGCAGATTTTTGCCCAGAAATCACCTGCTATGTGTTTTACTATCTCTCAGGTGTCAGGTGCTGTCACGTATATGAGACCTACATCTAGAGTTAAATACCCCAAGGAGCTAAAACTGTCTAGTCGCATTAGCTTCACGTACAGTGTTTTATCTATAAGGCGCTAGATGATCCTCCCAGAGGGCCTGTAACTAAGCTAAATCTAGTTTGGCTTTGCACTCCATCTTCATGTTGCTGATCCTCACTGGGAGCTATAAAGCATATCTGAAGGCAGTAACAATACGGTGTTTTTTTTGAACAAATTTAATCTTTATTGCTTGAAGGATTTACATGAGTTTGACATATTGTGTATAATAACAGAGTGTCCAGTATCATTCTGGCATAATAAACTCATGGATGAGTACATATTTGATCACGTAAACAGATATATGATACCTGGTATGTATACATCAAGCAACAAAGAAGTGATAGGCTCGTCAGTAAACTGTTGTGTGAGCCATACCACTGGGGTTAGGTTCTCGGCATAATATATAGTTGACATAACATGTATGTTTGAGCAAGAATGGACGACATGGAAAATATACTTTAAATATTACAGTGTTCTTTTTAAGTTATTTATAAACCCCGAGGAATATTCTTTGGAATTTACATACTAGGAGATCCTAAACGACCGGTTTTTCAGGGATTGTGCCATTTAAAGCTTGGCGAGCTGTATATTTAAACTGTACAATATTTTCAATATTTCTCTCCTCTACTATTAGGGAGTTCCATCTCTGTGCACATACAACCATAGGTGACTTCTCAAATGCAGCGCAATGAATTATAGGGTAAAATAAAATCGGACCTTGGTTAAGCCTAGTGTTCCTAACATTTTGTTGTAGGAACTTATTTTGTTTCGTCCGCTTAAAGGCATATAAACTTACATGAAATTTCCTCCTTTCTTCCAGGGTTGGCAGTTGTGCCATGCTATGAACATATTCAGTGGGGGTCAGCATGTGTAATTTATAACAGGTTTTAAGGCATCTATTCTGACAGCGTTGAAGCTCAGCAAGCAGGTCACGGTTAGTGTTTGTATACAAGATATCACAGTAGTCAATGATAGGTAACAAATAAGTAATGTAAACTTTCCTTAGTATTAAGTCTGACATATAATCTCTGACCATGTACATTAATAGGGCCTTGAAATTGACACTTTTAATTAATAGTCGCGTGTGTTGATTAAAATTCAACTCTTCGTCCACAGTTACACCCAGGTATTTGTATGAGATTACAGATTTTAATAGCAGGTTATTTAATTTAATTTTGGGTTTGGGTAATTTTGCTAGAGTTTTTGAAGAGGCAAATGTCATAATTTTGGTTTTAGTTTCATTCATGGTTAATTTGTTTCTAGAGGCCCAATCATAAAAGGTGGCTAATGCGTTAGTTAACTGGTCAGAAAGGGTCTGAAAGTCTTTGCCAGAGACGTATAGGACAGAGTCGTCTGCATAAAGCATTGTTTTGTGATTGTCTAGATCTGAAATACAGTCATTAATATAAATTAAAAAGAATAAAGGACCTAAAATTGATCCCTGGGGTACCCCGCAGGTTAAGGGGAGGGTGGTAGAACGCTTGTTGTTGGCCACTGTACACTGTTGACGACGCGACAAATAATTTTCAATCAAGGTTAAAGGTCTATTTCTTATACCGTACATTTCTAACTTTTTTAGCAATATTACATAATTTACACTGTCGAAAGCCTTTTTTATATCGATAAAGGCAGCAAGGCTAATACACCCTACATTACGTTGTAACAAAATATCATCAACAAAATTAGAAATAGAGTCAAGTGTTGACTTGCCCTTTTGATACCCTCCTTGCCGCTGAGACAAAATATGGTTAGTATCTAAATGCTCAGACAAAGAGTCGTGTATTAGTCTTTCTAATACCTTGCCAGGTACTGGGAGAACACTTATTGGTCTGTAATTGCTAACATCTGTTAAGTCTCCACTCTTGGGCAGGGGTGTGACAGTAGCTATTTTCCAGGAAAGTGGAATGGTGTTAGTTAACACAATCAAATTTATTATTTTAATAAAACGACTAGGGTTATTCAATACTGCAGATTTGAAAATATGAGTCGGTAAATATT
Organism: Harmothoe impar; assembly: GCA_947462335.1. Lineage (NCBI taxonomy): Eukaryota > Metazoa > Annelida > Polychaeta > Phyllodocida > Polynoidae > Harmothoe > Harmothoe impar. The sequence goes on from OX381709.1 coordinate 82,441,378, forward strand.
CAATAGCAGATGACTTAGATGTATCTATATTTCTAATACATGTTATTATCTGATCGTCTGTGAAAACAAATTCTTCCATCTCCACATCACACCGCTCTCCCCTGAATTCCCACTTAAGTTGGTGCGCTTCAGCTAGGGTAGACCCTATGTTGGCAAAGAACTCGTTTATATGACCACAGACCTCGTCTGTATTAACAGGATTGCCATTGTCCATTAAATTAATAGTTTTTGTACCTTTGTGTTTAGAAGGTAAAATTTCCTTCAAAATAGACCAAAATTTCTTGGGGTCTTTGGCATTAGCTGTGCATAAATCCCTATAATACGATTTCTTTGCAACATCAATCTCGGAATTTACAGTATTTCTTAAGTCCCTGGCCACTCTCCAAGACAAAATAGAAGTGCTCTGTCTGGCCTCCCGCAAAATATTATTTTTGTCTGTGATTCGCTCAATTAAATAATTAGTAATCCATGGGTCAGATTTATCCACAACTTTAAATTCACGTACAGGACAATCAACGTCTAACATGCGTTTAAGCATGTTAACATAAATTTCCCAACACATTTCAGGATCGTTGCTTTGATCAAACAGCGTCCAGTTACAATTTTCTAAACTTACAAGGTATTTTTTCAAATCAAAATTTCTATAAGATCTGCCCTTAAATTTTCTGTATGACAATTTTACAAAAACCTTCTCCTTTATAGCAAATACAGGCAGATGATCAGACAGGTGTATATTTAAAGGACCACTAGAGGAAATCTCATAACAGTTTGTAAAAATTAAATCAATACATTTATTAGAACCAGATGTCGTTGTAATTTCATTAATCAGCTGCTTTAAGTGAAAATCATTCATTAACGAGAAAAGCATGTCCTTTTCTCTGGAGTCCTCTAAAGCATGTACATTGAAATCCCCAATGACAAATAAATCATAGGAATCAATCGTATCAATTTGTAAAAGTAGTGCTCTCATGGTATTGCAAAATTCTAGCAAGGATCCATTGGGTGGTCTGTAAACATTACATATGAGAGACTTTTTAAATGAACCTTTGACACACAGCAACCACTGTACCTCTATGTTAGAATTCATTCTATTTAGATTCTTGAACTTTTCCACAGAGCACGATATACTCTCATCTACATGAGCACACAAGCCTCCTCCTCTGTATAAACTGATTCTGTCATGGCGGAATAAACTATATCTTGGAAATGAATATGAAGAATCATCGTCTTGGTCATTCAGCCATGTCTCAGAAAATAATATAATATCAATGTCTAAATTACCCAATTCTGTTTTTAAATTTGTTATTTTATTTCTAACAGATCTTGCGTTTAAATGCACTATGGAGAACCCCCTTTTGAAATCAGGCGGAGCGCCTATAGTATTTGTACCTTCGATCGGGGTATAGGACCTTACCTAATGCAATCCAGAATGTCAAATATAAACCCCAAATCCCCCCATCCCTAGAGTACAGGCCTCGGCTCTTGTGGCCACCCATACTAAATTTGTCGTGAGACCAGGGAGTTAGCCCCTACTCACCACCTTTGAAACATATATACAAGGACCACATAATCATAGTTAAGTCAATACTTGGTACAACATATTTCAAAAAAAATAAAATAAATATGGAAGTCAAGTATAGAACACATTACAGGTAGTAATCACACTTCATACACTTGTAATCGGTTTACTTTGTAGAGAAGTTTACATGATACCGGTACATGATATGCTCACAATAAGTCCAATCATAAGGTCTTACCGGTAGTATTTCACTTTTTCCCTAATCGTAGTATGAGATCATAAACATGGATACAGTGATCAAGTTAAATGAGTGCACATATTATAATACATGTACATGATACACATGGAATCTTTGGATACACACATACTGCTATCAGAAGGACTGTATTACCGGTAGTTAGCTTAATATGAAAACATGTCTATCGACTTAGTGTTGCACTTTGGTGAATACTATGGAATAATACATGTATATGATACGCTTTTAGAGATGTGTCCTGTATCATACCGGTACTTAAGTATGCAGTTTGCCTAATATAAAGCTATCCATATCCATATATATATAAAAAATCAAAACACCTTGGCATAATTTGTTTAAATCATAAAGATTTCACAAGTGTGTCTGTAGCATACTGGAGCTAGCCCTGCCTTTGGCCAAGCTCATCGTCATTGTCCTCCTCTGCAGGAACTTCTTCTTCAGTCTCGCCTTGGTCAGGGTCTTCTGGATCATCATCACCGCCACCACGCAGCTCCCGTCTGAGTCGTTCAAGGTTCTTTCCGTGAAGATTTGCGCCTAGCGTTGTGTCTTGTTTGCAGTCGGCTGCTTGACCAAGGTGCATACACACACCCCATGTTTTATTGAAAGATGCTTCGTAGAGAAATAAGTCTCCAGTGTTTTCCAGGTAGTCCCTAAGGTCGGGGTCAGAGAACTTAATCGTATTGTAATGATACAGTTCCTTCTCAGCGTCCCTAGCCCACTCCTTTGTGTCTCTGATCTTTTTGCCTGCCTCCATGATATCATAGGGGTCAGATAGGTCGAGAATCATTTTCTGCTGCTGGGGGGTACCACATACTTGTGCCTTTTTGTGTTGGAAGGCCTGTTCCACTGAGGTGAATACGAGTTCGTCTTCACGTATTAGACATGGGTAGAGATTCGATAGCTTGTGGTGCGGGGATCTGAACATCAGTCCATCAGGTGTTTCTGCTTCAGTGGCAAGTTCCATTGATAGGTCGGGGAATGGTAACCTATACAGTTGTGCATGGGAAAAAGGTCGGTTGTTTATGATTACCGATCTTTGACGAAGACGAGTTTCGTAGCCCTTTCTCTTGCTCAAAAAGAACATGGAGCGTAGATCCAAGAACTGCCGTCTCTCTCTAGCGTCTAGTTCATCACCGATGGATACCCTATGCCATTCGTTCTTGTGTTTCAGGAATTTCAACGCCTTCATTAGCTGTTGCTTGTAATCAGGGCCTTTGAACTCTAGTTTTATCACTCGGTGTCTTTCTCTTCTGTTTACATCGTGGGCGCCGCCATCTTGGTTTGGCGGTGCAGCCGGCTGGTAGTTTCCCACCCGCTCGGCCATGCGTACCACTTCTGTAGTAAAATTTACTTTCGTATCAGTAAAAAGCCTACCAATTATTGCTCTTAAATCTTCGTCTTTCTGTTCCTTGTAGCCCTCGATTATTACCACTTTTTTCCGTTCTTCTTTGTCTGCCAACTCAAAGCGACTTTGGTGAGCTGTCAGAACCCTCGTATGCGCTGTAGCTGTCAAGCCTTGTTGTCGTATTGACTCCTCTGTCGTCTTCATGATTTTCGTATTTTCAGTGAATGTTTCCTGAATGGCGACGAAAGTGGCTGCATTAGTTGTAGCAGTCTGGTTTATTGTTTCCAGTGCTTTGTTGAGCTTCTCAATGGTTCCTAGGATGCCTGCTGTCGCTGTCTCCTGCGCTGTCATTCTGTGACTTAGCTGGTTGACGGCTATAATCACCTCCGCTGGCGAAGCATTGTCGTGCAGAATGTCATCTTTGTTCTTCTTGGCTCGTCTCGACATATTTCGGCAGTTTGTGATAGCTGCTATACACAACTAGACCTTTATGCTCACTTTAGTGTAGAATTTATCTGGTCCTGAATAAGTTTGACTACAGTTTTGGTCAAAAAAGGTGGGAGCTCGGTGCAACGCTGCCTAGCCTGTTGTCGCCATCTTGCAATGTATGAGTGTGTTTCGGGTAACCTAGCCTGACCTAGCATACCAGGTCTGACCTAGAAAGGCTTAGTTAATGTTTTCAGATCCATCACTATCTGTAGATGTGCTTCCTGACAGACCGGTATATATATGGACAGTAAATCTGGTGGAGTTTTGCTCAGTCACTGCATTCATGTGTTTGGCAAGAATAATGTGAGAATTGTTAGTAAAAACAGAAAAAGGCAACTTGTAAAGGCCATATGGACATCCAAAGGAATACCACATTGAAGCACTGTGTTGTATTTTAAACAGTTAAAGTAAAATGAGCCGCCAGACAGGATTACTACAGAGATTTACTCCAGAGCACACATAGTGAACTGTTCTGACAATGACTCAATGTTAGTCTAGTCTCAGTGTTGGCAGGTACATTGCAGGTACATTGCAGACACGGCCACACAGGGTCATTCACTAACCCTTTAAGTGCAGCATGGTGATTTAATGTTATCATAATGCCTGATTGCATCCCTCATGAGTAAGTCCAAGAGGTTCAGTACGATACATGAATGTAACCCTGGTGAGTTCCTCACTGTGGTTGCGATCATATGCATCATGACAATAAGAGGACATAGCACATTAAGGTTCCATGTGGCCCTTAAAGGGGTAATGCATGAAAGCCCAGGTAATTTGTGCTATTCAAACAGAGCATGAGGTCAGCTTGTATTGATTCCTGGTGTATTCATAGTGTTTAGTGGGCATTGTCATCATGCAAAACATCCACACCCTCACGTGAGAAGGGCCTATTCAGTCCTGCACCTGTCCCTCTCAATCTGCTATTGAATCGCTCAAGTAAAAATCTACCGCTTTGAATGGTTCCTCTACGTCTTCCTTCTGTTACTTATTGTCTCTTCTCTCTGCCATTTGACTGATCTTTCATAGGGTAATTTCAATGAATGGCATTCAAATTTATATATCATATTGTTTTATGAAATTACTGTTGCATTATAAAGACTCCAGCATTGAAAGCATGTAGTCATTCAGATAATGTTAATGACTTGAACTTCAAATGAACAAAATGTGTAAACTGACGACAACCATAAGGCTGTCTTATATTTCAGCTAATTATAGCCACTGTTTATTAGGACCTTATTAATGAAATTAAAAGAAGCAAAACTATATTTACACCAAATGTGAACACATCAGAGGTTAAAAATGCTTCCCCGAACATGGACTTCACTTACTCTCCTTTCTGAATCCCTCTTTCATTTCACAACATACTTTGAGCAAAGTTCTGTCCCCTTGTAAATAATAAATGACCACTCCCTCTGGTGGATGGGTGCACCCAGACTCCCAGACACAGGTGGATCATGTGTCATCTATATGCACAATTTGGCACAGTGCCAGTAATCCTCATACAGCTCCCTGGCTGGCCATAAACCCTATCCAACAAGGCGTCCTGACTGCAGACTGCTACCAAAAGCTGGCAGCAACTCACTAGTACAATGTGTCATTGTGGAGATTGTCATGATACATACAACTTTACATAACGTTATGTCATACTAAAGAGCCTTAGACAAATGTTGACATGTAACGTTATATAATGTCATAAAATGGTGTATAACGTTATTTGTTTACTGGGCTATGACCTCCTGACAGCTGAGCCACCAATCATTTGGTACTGAGCTCAAAAATATCATGACTATGAGGCCCATTTTTCTCATATATTACAGCCAACTTGCCAACTGTACTAGGAAAATCATGTTTATTAATCATGCTATTGATTTCTATCTTTATGATGAACTATATGTAGTGCATAATTCTGATGAACAATGTTTTGTTGATATTTTTACAGTATCTTCTGTGGGAAAGGATTGTAAGGATGGGATGTGTTTACATCCACTATTCCACTAGGAAGGCACCCTACCACCAGTCTGCCTGTACCATTAACCTTGTCAGAGCCTCTCAGTGCTTTAATCAAGTGCTTTGTCAGGATGATGCATGAATGTGGCCCTGGTGAATCTACTCAGCAGAGATTCATACATGCATCATTAGGAGTGTATAACACATCAACCCTATAGGCTTAGTATGATGTCTGAGTGCACGTAACTTACCAGGGCTGCTTCATGATAACAAAGGGCACGAAGCATTAAATCACTATGCGACCAATAAAGGGTTAGCAACATGTATCAGCAGTAAACCATCCCAGCTAACAAAAAAACGTTATTTTACATCAAAATAACATTTTACATTTTACATACCGTGTCATACTAAAGAGCCTTAGAAAGACATATAACGTTATATAACGTTATAAAATGGTGTATAACGTTATTTGTTTACTGGGATGCAGTATGGGAGCTGATCCTGGGATCTGTGTTACCACCGACGTTTCTCGGGCCATAAAAAGTAAGGTGGGTTAAAGTTACATGGTCTGGTAATCTAGGGTACGCAGATTTTCTTTTTTTCACTCAAAAATACTAAGATATAAACCGGCAAATTGAGACAACAACTTGAAGTCTGCAGCCCAAACACATGTACCATTGAATTTCTAATCAAATTTGATTTGTTTTATTAGGTAGGATTGGGTAAGTCCATGTAGACCTGCTGAACACATGGACAACCTTGCAAAGTAGTCAAACCAACACCGACTTGACCATAAAGGTTATGTCCTTAATTTCAAAAGGTACAGGTTGATCTTAAAACTAGGCCCTTATTCAGCCATCAGTTCAAGATGAGTAAGTTAGACATCCATAAATGAACTGCCTTTCGCTGGAGCAGATCCTTAGCTGGGGATGTTTGGTCATTATCAATGTTGTACAACTGGTCCCAGATGCCACAGCTGGCTTTTACCTACACAACATGAAATATGTACAATGGTAACACACCTGCTGTGTTACTGAGTGCTCACAGTCTGCCATATAGCCACTAAGGTGCTCCCTACCCTAGCTGTGTTGAAATCAAAGGGTTGGCACTTTGTTTATTTTGTATACACAGGTTAGGGGCTAGTAAGGGTACTTTTTGACCCGGCTTTTGACCCGGCTTCTATTAAAGTGTGGACCCAAGATATGGTTAAATACTATGTCTCAATAGTGTGGACCCATGCAGCACTTCAGCCAGATAAAAGGCCAGTACAGAAATACTAGATATGCCACAGACCAAGTCCCCCAGGTTATGCAAAACCAATCCCATTGGCCACATTGGATGTTTGCTGTCTGGTAAACTCATCCAATAAACCAATTAAGATACAATAATGTTCATTTGTAATGACCATAGAGTGCCTCTCAGAGTCTTAGGCTGGTCCATTTAAAACATTCTAATATGCTTGGAGTAACTTTGCAGTAGTGGCGGTGGCCAGACACACTGGAAGCCTACTGAGTAAACCATAACGATTTAGGCCGTATTGACTGGTTTGGCTGCCAGATAAATAGATTTTTTGGCCAGAGAGCACACACTACAGGTAATTGGGAAGGTTGACTTCACTGTAGAATAAGATAATGAAGTGATGTAAAAACAAATAGATTTTTACAACTGAAAAACCGAAATCAAAGAAGTACTAGAGATAAAATGCTTTCTCTAACCCATAGTGGTTTATGTTATAATACTCACATTCATATATAGATAAACATACTCCCCTACAATCAACAATCTGTAGTCCACACCTTGTTCAAATAGGCTCATATCAGTAGTATAATACATAGCTAACATTGCTTACTGCACTGGGCGTGATTGTGTACATTCATTTATTATTCACGAGTCATGTGTGAGGCATATATGGTCCTGTATATAGTCAGATAAATATATGTACAAATATAAATTGCAGATAGGTGAATATATGAGTATGGAAAACGGATGGTGAATAGGCTGAGAATAGGCGGAGATGATAAACTAACATCAATTTGTTATACCTACAATAACACCCATCGCAGCCCAAATTGACCAAATGCTGGAAAGTCAAATTGGGATTATTTGCTGACCCGAAACAGTCTTTGCGAAAATGTTTTCATCCCACAGGACATTTGGTCCTGCAGATTTTTATGTTGCAGGACCAGCTACATTTTTGAAGGACCGGATAGCTACATATTTGATGATATATACATTTTTAACGATAAAATAGTATTGTGCATTATATTTGTAATAATTTATGGCCAAATCAGGATAAATACATTGTTTTACATAGTATATTGACAAACATATTTCAGGTTTAGAATCCCAACTAAATCATTTAAGTTTAGAAAAGCCCGACATGTGACTGGACATTTGGTCCTGCTACACTTGTGAATCTGCTTGACCGGTGACATTTTAGCAGGACATTGCCACTGTCCTGCATCTTTTAGTAAAGACTGCCGAAATAGCTTGATGAATTCATTACAAGGTTAAGCTTTGAACCCTTTAGTCTCAGTGTTGATATAGGAAAATTAACCCCAATATACTAGTTTGGTATGCTGTGAATTTTAATGTTATCAACAGTATTACCAGTTCTGTACAGGAATTTAACAGTAACAAATACACTTATTTCTATCAGACGGGTTTATGAATGATGTGTGAGCAGCAGAGCCTACAGGGCAAGTGGATTTATCATTGTGTGAATGTGAAATAACTGTCATTTTGACCAAAGGGATAAACAAAAATATCAACAAACTGCACAGGGTAAACCAAAAAAAAGAAGTTATTACCACAGTGTACAGTATTTGCTCTGTCTACTGTATCAGACTTGCCAAAAGCAGTTCTCTCTCATCATATGAGGTACTCTGAATACCCACCTGATAAAAAGGTGTTCCCTGTGCCATAGACCTCTTGCAGCCATGGTAAAAACCAATTAACTCTACTCATAACATGGCCCATGATCCCTGGCTAATACCACCCTCCACATTCACTCATCATGGAGGTAGTTATGGCCAGCAATGTGACCGGTGTTACTGGTGATATTACAACATACTTATCTAACCCTTCTTCCATGCCAACTCATCACAGGAGTAGTTAAGGCCTGCCATGTGACCTGCTCCCGGTGATACTATAACATGCTTATCTAACCCTGGACTCAGAGGTAATATAACTAATGTCCCTGGACACACATTATACAAGAGCAGCCTAATTCTCCTACTCCCAGGTGTGTGCAAGGGGCTTCCATAAAACACTCAGACTGCAGGAGGGGATGTGTCGCCTATCAGGCTCTCTGGCGCTATTGACCACTGGCTATAGCTAGCATCAATAGGCCCCAAAGGACTATAAGGGGCGGAGGGATGGTATAATGAGCCTCAGAGGTGGAGTCTGGTTAAGGGTGAGGATCAATGTCTAGCAGTAATATGGGAAGGACCATGACTAATTGGGGGCTGGGTCCTACAAGTACAAATTGAAGAGGCATGACTAAGTGGTCGGAATGAAATTTTAAGCCATATATTCTCAGAAGGAGGCTTTGGCCATATTTGAGGGATGAGGTACATATTTAGTTGCAGTGCCTTTTCTGGATATAAGAATTTAGATAGTATTAATGGCTAAACAAAGTCTGACCTTTAACTGTTAATCACCTTAATCTACCCAGCTAACAAAAAAAACCGTTATTTTATGTCAAAATAACGTTTTAAACTTTACATAACGTTATGCCATACTAAAGAGCCTTAGAAAAATGTTGACATATAACGTTATATAGCGTTACAAAATAGTGTATAACGCTATTTGTTTACTGGAAACCTGGTTGAGTAGATCATGCGTGCCTCTACACTGTCACTGATGCTGCTAATAAAGTCATGTTTTCTGTCTGGTGTATCTGGTGTGCTAGGCTGGTCTAGCAGGAACACACATTGCTACCATACAAAGTTGATGTATGAGATACATGTACTACTCAGTAATTGAGATGGCTGTGATATATTATTCTACCTACAACAACAAAGCATATGGAGGTTGTATATCTAAAGCACTGACCCTCATATGCCTGTTAGCGGGGCGTACGACGGTGGTACGCCATGCTGGTGGGAGCGTGGCGAACCACAGTCATCCTGTACATGGCCCTCCTCAAAAACAGCTCTAAAGCCACTTGTGGATCCGTGGCGTAAAATGTGTCATATGCCAATCGCGTGGCGTTTTACGTTAGTACTACATGTATCGTAAACAGCCAGAAGTAAATTATGGTCAAGAAGATATAAACAAGGTATTGACAATTTCAGGAGCAGCAGGAGTAGCCTGTCCAATGTATGCAAGGAAATGATGATATTTAAGTCAGATGGCAAAGCCAGTCTGAGGTTCAGCTTTAACGTTATACCTTTTGCCACAATAAGGAGCCATAGAGAAACATTGTACAGCGTTTTGTGTTTACTGGGAGGCAATATCTGATCATCCTCTGCAGCAAACAAGCAATGTCCAAAACCAAAATGGAAGCTGTCTGGTTTGCATTAAGATGGTAAGAAGCTAGATATCACTTGTGTGCTGTCTAGAACAGCTTTACAACAGTTCTAGATCAACTATAGCAACTAAAGTTAGCTAGCGATGGCAATTAGATGATCTAGATCCCTTATAGCATGCCCCAGCTAGCCAGGGAGAAAGGGTAAATGAAGACTGGGTCCCAGGTTGAGTTGCAAACCACTGACTTGAATAACTAGCCAGTTGCACATTACAATCCAAACCAAAACCAGGCCAAACCGATTCCGGTAAAACTTGCCTTGTGGGAATTGAGCAGCAGACCCAGTAAACAAAAAACGTTATACAACAATTTATAACGTTATATAACGTTATATAACGTTTCTCTAAGGCTCCTTACTATGGCATAACGTTATATGAAGTTTTACAACGTTATTTGGACGTAAAATAACGTTTCCTTGTTAGCTGGGGAGCTACGACCATAGAGAGAGGGTTTGAGGAAAACCATTTGTATTTGGTATTCTGCCCAGATTTGTTCATTCCCTCCAGTTACACACTTTGTCCAGTGCTTAAATATAATGGTTGGCTCACAGAAATAGTAACAGGAGGTTGTAAACACACGCATACGGCAGGCAACTGTGCAAATATTCCCACATCTCCTCTCAGAATCTCTACGATCCGATTATTCGAAGTTCCTCTGACTCAAGATGGCTGAATTAATATTTCATTAAATGTTTCAGAGGGGATTTAGTGCCAAGAAAGATTCACTGCACGAGTTTAGGGATTTACAATGGTTTTGATGGAATGGGAGAGCTCATGGAACAGACCATGTATGCCACCATATAGGACTGTGATTGTGTGCAGTCATGGTGTTCTGGAGATCATATAATTGTCTACATCATCAGTACATGTAGACAGAAAGGCTACTCAGCCATATCAGCATTCTAGGAATGATTGATTCGGAATGCCCCACCTCCATAGTTCAGCCATAAGTCTGAAGGACCCAGCTTTAAATCAGAGTATAAAATCCCAATAAGACTAAAGACTAGTTTCACAGATCAGTGGTTGGGTGTCCATAGATTGGTGGTGTGCCAAGTTTATGGAACCGAAAGGTCCTAGGTGCAAATTGCTCCGGCCTGGTCCAGCACCCTGGGTAGACAGAAATGATTGGTGTCGGTAATGGGTCATCTGTTCATTCTGGATAAGGCAAATGAAAAGGAATACAAAAGTCCCCCTACACTACTTTATTGATGAATCAGAAAAAGGAGCATCCCCACACTGAGTCTGGTCTGGTCTCCTTAGGACTGCCAGTACTTTCTGGAGGGGCCCTGCCATACCGTATTGTTTCCAATGCAAACGCAAAATCCTGGCTTTTGGAGGGCCCTTTTTACTACCCACATTGGTATGCTATGGCTGTGCAATGTATATATGGATATGTACTTCGAAATATTGCAATGCTCTTACAACATACAATACCAAGACTAGGAAAGGTTACTCAGAATGTAGTATGCATCTATCTATATCATGTTTATGTGTAAAAATATATTGTTTGGAAAGCTATTTAAATATATGGGCCTTAAAAAGGATTAATTTAAATGATGTGATGCATCATTCATAGCCAAACAGAGCCTGTCGTTTCATGGAGGTTTAATCAGTAGAAATACAAGCTTCCTGCCATACTGTTCAATGACAAATGTAACAATACCCAGCATCAGAGAGACACTCTGAATAAAAAACTATGTGTTTCATTCAAAAAGAGGACAAACAAATAGTTTACTGTGTATGCTCTGCCACCGGCTGTTCTATTATAGTGCACACGCCTCAAGCATTGATCTTTCTGTCAAGTCTAGCTTTTATCCGATGAATAAAATGGAAATTGGTAAATGCATATCATATGAATTATGTAGAACAATAATACAGATAGTAATACAGATTCATTTACCATTCAATACTTTTAACTAATGAAATGGGAATAGTCTGTATCTGTACCACCCTGAAGTCCATAACAGAAAGTGAAATGAAATATAATCACACCCTCATCATATTTCCATTACCATTATGAAATGGTTTTGTTCTTCCATGGCTGGCATGGCAATAACATTTTGCAATCAAGCCCCAGGCACCATCTCACCAGCACCATTGATGCAGTGCACATACCAGTGTTTCTTTATGTAGACGTGCGTTATTGTAGGTACAACACATGGATGTGTGTCTAGTATCTCTGATATCTCCGCCCATCAAACTTTGGCTGCATCGTCACAAGGCCATGTATTTACATCGGTATCTGATGACCGACGTCAACTGGGGAAGAATCTACCCCCATGTAAATGATTTATAGGAGATGTATGACTAAATCAGCCATATTTAGAGCCCAGTGAATGGCGGGATCATGAACAAATGCTCATCCACACATGGGTTATAACACATTTGTGATCTAAATGTATTAAATGGAATTAGAGCTTACATCTCCTATATATCATATTGTGCATAAAATGGCTGATTAAAACCCAGTGGACTGTGGTCACAATGGCTAACATTAGCTGAGCTCTGATTGACAGAAGTTATATAGGAAATATATGAACTTGATTAGCGGAAGTTCCCCACTGGAGAGTGGAAGTTATAGTCACCATCGCCTGGTAATGATCCAATGAATAGAAAGTTCACAGGACATCTGAGAATATTTGCACAGAACATCTCAAAGCCTTAAGATATTTTCTATTATTGGCCATGTAGAACCTCATTTGCCTCGACCAATTAATTCTAATGCAAGTATGCATTGTTGTTTTTATGATATGTTAGTCTACAAGATGGTGTTGATATACAAGATATCAGCAGATATAAGTCAGTATACACACAGGCTTTTACACCGAATAGGTTTTCTTCAGCCCTCTAGCTTCTCTTCCGCCTACACCATAAGCCTCTTTGAGTTATATCAGAGCGTGGTGCCTAATCTACCATATCGATTTATCAATGTGCTGAGGATGATTATTTCCTCGCTATCACAGCTCACAGAAATGGCCTGCCATGTTCAGCATATATATCATGTCATAGTGAAAGACCTTCATCAGTTCTTGAGTCATTGTATGGAAATTCTGTCAGTAAGGGTGCTATCAACTTCATGCTATGAGGATATTATCCTTCCTAATTGCAAGCCATAGTGTGCTGATATTTCCATACTCTTCCATGGACTGGAGCCCTTTTAGATCCTCAAATTGATGATAATGTAGCGGGCACGTATCGCTCGGGGAAGCGCGAGCGTGCGTGGAGAGCGCATTGCCCGCCTGTGGTAGCTCAAGTACCGTAGCAGAGCAGTGACAAGCAGCTAGCCCTGTGGTGTAGCGGTAGCATTCTCAACTCCGGAGCGGAGGGGCCGGGGTTCGATTCCCCGTCGGGCTGACCTGTTTTCCGCTGCCTGTTACAATACCAAAATGTACAGCTTTAATGCTGTCATTTACTTGACTCTATTAGCTGATTAAACCTTATATTTCCCACATAAATTAGGCAAATTAGAAGACTGTGGATATTAGGTTGTCACTGTGGTTGAGACAGGTTATAATTGTAGCGATCCGCCTTACTCCTCTCACCCTCACGCCGGTCTTGCCGGGCCTCCCGCCCGGTTACCCGAACTTTCCCGGGAAGGTCCCGCGGTCACTGGGTGCAGCCCCCCTCCCCCCTGCTGCTGGTGGTGCTGGGTGCCTGGGACTCCCGGATTTGTGCCCACTGAACCTTGACCAGGGGCAGGTATATAAGGCCTGCCTGCCAGGACACCAGCAAGGTATTCCTTGAGGCTGGCTCATGCCAGTCCATAGAGTGCTACACAGCAGTGGGTCCTAGATCCCTGCTGTAGTCCCACTGTTGGAGCTGGGCTCCCTACAGGTTGGTTGCTGTCACATATATCTCCAAGTCTGGGAGATTGGTGTGACAGGTATACGCTCCACCCTTCCCAACTCCCATGATGGAGTGGGAACTGTTGGAGGAACCTTTCTGTATGAAGCCAGCATAGCCCCAACTATAGAACCCCTATCCCCCATTCCTGTAGAAGTGGGGTTCTGAGGCATACATGAGTATGGGAGTGGGGAGTGAACTGAAGTAATAAGACCTGAGAATATATCTCATTCTGTAACTGTGCTTGATCTATTGAAATAAAGAAATATAATTAATACAGCCTATTCTTCGAATCTGTTGGCTCAGAATACAATCCCTGTATCCTGAACCAGTTACACTGGTGCCGTGACCAATTTAGGTAAGTATAAAATTTATATTTTCGGTTTAGGGTATAGGTCAAGCTACTAACTTTAGAATTTTAAGGATAGTTCCTGTAGGTATAGACTAGTAGGGGATTGTTGGCAGTGCACCGTGAAGTTGGCAAGTAGGCCTATAGTGCAACTCACCCTACAAGGTCTGTGATTGTGTTCACTAGACTGTGACCGTATCAGGTGATACATTGATTGGTAGGGACACGTAATCTGAAGTGTTTACGTGGACCCTGAACACTGTGTGGTCTATACATATACATAGGTATTATAGGAATTTTATTCTATAAGTTTGGTAAGGACAGAGTTTGATATATTTATTGCTTTTGTGTGTGACTATCTAGTAGGAGTAAGGTTCCATAGGTGAAAAGTGTGTGGTTATTTTGTTTTTTCAGGATGGTAGTTGTTGGGATTGGTAGAGGTGAGCCTTCTAAAGGTGGGCCCGGTCTAAAGATAGACTTGGGGGCACTGGAACTCCCTCTGGCCATGAGGCCAAACTACATGGTTGATGGGGTAACTCAGGGAGTGGTAGTGGATACTACACTGGGCGCCGGTGAGAAGCGGGAGTTAGCCGAGGCTGCTTCCCGGCTTTCTCCGGGTCGTGCCGGTTTCTCCCGAGTTTATCCGGGTAGCGCGCAGGAGGTAACTCAGGGAGTGGTAGTGGATACTACACTGGGCGCCGGTGAGAAGCGGGAGTTAGCCGAGGCTGCTTCCCGGCTTTCTCCGGGTCGTGCCGGTTTCTCCCGAGTTTATCCGGGTAGTGCGCAGGAGGTAACTCAGGGAGTGGTAGTGGATACTACACTGGGCGCCGGTGAGAAGCGGGAGTTAGCCGAGGCTGCTTCCCGGCTTTCTCCGGGTCGTGCTGATCTCTCCCGAGTTTATCTGGGTAGTGCGCAGGAGTTAACACACGGCGAGCTGGTCATGAGAGAGTCGGTTTTAGGGTCAGTAGAGTTACACGTGGAGGGCACATCTGAATTGATGCCGGTCAGTGGTGATACAGGGAGGGAGGCTCAAACTGATTCTCTTCCTACTCCTGGAGGGGAGGTAGGCAAGGAGATGGGGAATGAGACTCCGGCTGTGGATCCTAAGGACCGGGTTACTTTCAGGGTTAGGCCAAGTGTAATTGAAAACCCGGAATCTGAGGCTCCAGGGGTTAAGAGACAACCAGATGGGAGCAAGGTTATAATGGATAGTGCCATGACACTCGGACTTAGAAGGGAACAGGATGAAGGGGAATCTCCTTGTAAGATAGTTGAAGGGAAGGAAGGGTTAGAGGAAACCCTTTGTAGTTTAGCGGGTCATGATGGGACGCAGCACAGAATGGGTGTGACCCCACCAGAAGGGCAACATAGAAAGATGTCTATGTCTGAGGAACTGGTGTATCAATCTAACCCTGCTATCAGGGCAATGGGGATTGATGCTGTGCATAGTGAAGTTGGGAACAGTAGATCTGTGGAATGGTCCTTAGCAGTGGCAAGGAGACCTGTGAGTTCAGGTGTGACGCCGGTTAAGAGACGAGCAAATGAGCTGAAGCTATTTGATGGTACGATTCCATGGAGAAGGTGGTTTGTTCGCTTCGCTGCAGACATGCGTAATAATGGATGGGCCGGCGAGGAATGCCTGGCCTCCTTGGCATGGTGTCTGCGTGATGGTCCTGGTGACGCCGCTCTCACCGCCTTCGAACTCGACGGCGATGGCACATATGAAGGCCTAGTCGTATGTGCTGCTTGGGTTCTAGGTTCTGAATCGGGAACCGACCAAGAGGCTGAGTTGGAGGCCCGTGTGCAACGGAAGGGTGAAGGACACCGACAGTTTGGCATGGCGCTTTGGGTTTTGGCTAGGGAGGCATTTGAGTCTTTTTCACCGAGCGATCCCTGGTTAGTGAGGAAACTAGGGGGGATATACATCGATGGGTTGGAAGACAATGTCTTACGGGCTGAAGTAAGATCCCAGTGGAAGACAAAGATGTCACTAGCAGACATCATTGATCTCACTGGGGACTGTGTGTTGAAGCAGAAGCTGTTGCGAACTGTCAATGTGACACCAGAGGGAGCATATAGACCCTGTGTATTAAGTGAGGGTCAAGTTGCTGCTGAGTCACAAGAGGTGGCAGCACATACACCCCATTCCAAGTCAGATGTAGAAGAGTCTACTAGTACGGTAGAGGAGTTACTACTTGACAAGAAAATGGAATCCATGATCAAAAGGGTCATGAAGCGAGTGGGTAGAGCTGAATGGGGTGAGAAGACAAATCCTAAAAAGGCAAAGTCTAGTAAGGATTCTGTATGCCATAGGTGTGGGAAGCGAGGGCATTTTGCTAAACAGTGTGGGACAGAAGGTCCTGAGACGGAGATTGTCTTGAGAGAGCAAAAAGATGGGCCTGCTTCCAATTCCGCCCCACCACCGCCGGAAAACTGAAAAGGGCTGTTGTTGATGACAAAACAACAGCCCCAACTTGTGTCGTTAAGGGTACTAGCCCCTGCTTAGTTGAGGAAGAATCATTACTGTTAACGGTGGGTAAGGCCGCATCCGAGTTGGGACGCCAACAGGATGAGACGGGGCCCCAGGAACCAAGCGAGATAGGCATTGGGGAGGTAGCACCCCCTGATGCTGCTTGTGAAAATGAGTTGGCAGGTATGGTGCACAAAGTTTGTGACATGCAACTCAACCCAGAGGATCCTGTAGTGGAATTTCTACAGAGACGTGGTTTTGATCTGGGCGGTAATGGGGATTTCCAACGCTTTGCAGACATGCCCTCCCCTTTAAAGGGAAGGCGCTGGTACTTGCCTGTAAAGATTCATGGGCGTTCGGCGGAATTTCTTATTGATACTGGGGCAAGCCACTCCATGATCGGTAGGGATTTCTTCCGCACGTTTGCAGACCTGCCTGATAAACCTTTCAGGGGCGATCGGGTTCGGACTGCGGATGGATCTCATATGCAGACATATGGCAAACAAGTGCTATCACTGGTGACGAATGGGACATCTTTCGTCATATCCCCGATTGTGGCTGAGATAACGGATCAGGGAATCCTTGGGATGGATTTTTGTGCTCTCTATGGAGTAGGATTGGACAGTGTCACTGGTGAAGTGGTGATAAAGTTTCCATCTGAATTGAGAGTTAGTTGTGTCCTTCGAAGGATTTCAGGCGTCTCTTCCGTTGCTCAGACAGTCAGAATTCCTCCTCGCCATGTATGCAATGTAGTTGTATATAGCCGAGATGTGGAATTCAATCGCATGGGTGTGGTTGAGCCAGACAATGAGCAGCTTCGAAAGCTTGGTCTGACTTCAACTTGTACCCTGGTACAGAGTTCAAGACGAACAGTAGTGCCAGTCAGTAATATGACTTTTCAGGATGTGTACCTGGAAAAAGGGACGACCTTTGGGGACGTAACATATGCTGATGTGGTAGGAAGAGCTGACTCACCAGAGGTGGAGTTAGCAGCAAAGAGGGCAGTGGAATTAGGAGCTTTGGATCCATCCGCTATGCCAGTGGTGTTACAAGACACTGGAGAGCAGGATAGGAAGGAAGGCTATGGATTACCACTGCATCTTTTACCATTAGTGACAGATAGCCACCTGGAGAAGGAGGAGGACAAAAGGAGTCTGGCTCAGTTGTTGTGTGAGAATGCAGACTTGTTCTCTGCTCCAGGAGAGCAGTTGGGTAGAACCGACCGAGTAACTCATCGGATAGACACCGGTTCTAGCCCGCCGTTACGCTTGCCTTACCGGCGTCTGCCTTTGTCTAAGAAACAGGCATTGGAGGATGAGGTAGACAAGATGTTAGGGGAAGGGATAATAAGGCCCTCAGATAGTCCATGGGCTAGTCCGGTGGTAATGGTTACCAAAAAGGATGGCACCTGTCGATTCTGTATAGATTACAGGAGACTAAATGGGATTACGAGGAAGAATGCCTACCCCTTGCCACGCATTGACGAAAGTCTGGATTCCTTGGGAGGCAATCACTGGTTTAGTACCTTAGATCTCCAGTCAGGGTACTGGCAGATTGGGATGCACCCAGAGGATAAGGAAAAGACAGCGTTCACAACCCACAGGGGGTTGTTTGAGTTCAATGTAATGCCATTTGGCTTATGCAATGCTCCGGCTACTTTCGAGAATATGATGGAGACAATGCTAAGGGGATTGTTGTGGAAAAACTGTCTAGTTTATCTGGACGACATCATAGTTTTCGGGAAAACTCGGGAAGAGTGTCTATCAAATTTGACCATGGTGATGGATCGACTGAGATCCTATAACCTGAGACTGAAAGCTAAGAAATGCAAGTTCTTCAGGCAATCAGTGGAATATCTGGGCCGAATAGTCAGTGGCACAGGTATTTCGGCGGATCCAGGGAAATTAGAGGCATTAGCTAGTTGGGCAACGCCAAAGGACCAGAAAGAAGTGAGGTCATTTTTGGGCTTTTGCTCATACTACCGCGATTTCATTCCCGGATTTGCTGAGGTGTCGGCTCCTTTACAGGCGCTAGTAGTAGGAAAAAGGAAAGGAATGTTGAAGCTACCACCGTTTATTTGGACGGAATCAGCTGGACAGGCTTTTCAGAAGCTGAAGGAGTTATTCACGGTAACTCCTGTGCTGAGCTATCCTACTGAGGGTGATCAGTTCATCCTAGACACCGACGCTATCAACGATAGCATAGGCGCTGTCTTATCCCAAGTGCAAGAGGGTAAGGAGGTGCCCTTGGCATTTGCTAGCAACAGCTTGAGTAAAACTCAACGCAATTATTGCACCACCAAGAGAGAGTTGTTGGCCATAGTAGTATACACAAAGAAATTCCGCCATTATTTGTATGGTGGGAATTTTATTCTACGAACAGACCATTCATCCTTGAGATGGCTCCTTAATTTCAAGGAGGCAGATGGGATGATGGGTAGATGGATCTCCGCGTTGTCTGAATTAGGGATAGAGAATACCCAGATTCAGCATCGGAGCGGAGTGAAGCACGTAAATGCGGATTGTTTGTCTAGGAGACCAATCCGAAGATGTGCAAGAATAGACTGTGAAGACTGTGGCATACATAACGCGTTGGTGGCTCCAATAATGAATTTTGATCCAGCCTGGGAAGAGAACTTGGTGTTTTGGTCGGCGGAGTCCATACTTGAAGCTCAGCAGGAGGACGAAGGTATCAACATGATACGGAATCTGATCCTGGAGAGAGCTGCTCGTCCCGTCAGACCTGCTCTGTCATTAGAATGTGTGGAAGTAAGGAACTTAGTGGGCCAATGGTCGCAGTTGGTAGTGCGAGACGGCCTATTGTGTAGATGGAAAACTCTTGAAGGCAAAGCCAGGAGGAGGCTACAGATAGTCTTGCCAGCTTCTCTGAGATGGGAAGTATTCGAGTTTTTCCATGGTCATCAGACTTCCGCTCATTTTGGCAGGAAACGGACTTTGGACAAACTAGCGAGGAGATATTACTGGCCTGGGATGTCTAAGGATGTAATACGTTGGTTGATGGAATGCCCGACATGTTGCCTGGTAAAGCCGGGCCCTGGGAAGGGTAAAACATCTCTCAGACAAGAACTGTTCGGAGTCAGATTTGCGAGGATAGCCATTGATATAATCACTGGCTTCCAGACAACTCCAAACTCCAACGTGTGCATGATGGTAGTACAAGACTACTATACCAAGTTTGTACGGGTAATTCCTATGAAAGATCATACTGCGCTTACTTGTGCACAAGCTCTGGTTAAGGAGTGGGTCCTAACATTTGGTGCACCCCTCATGCTGCATTCAGACCAAGGCAGGGAGTTTGAATCTCGTCTCTTCCAAGGGATGATGGATGAGTTGGCAATAGTGAAGACACGCACTAATCCCTATCGACCGCAGTCGGATGGGATGGTTGAGAGGTTCAATCGCACATTGATACAGGGGCTGACTACGTTAGTTAATTCTAAGCAGGATGACTGGGATACCTTTTCTCAGTATGTAGCCCATGCTTACAATTGTACAGTGCATGCATCCACTGGTTGCACTCCTAATAGCCTAGTGTTCGGATCTGAGATCATCATGCCAGCTGATTTAGTTTTTGGCAGTGTTCTGCGGAGGAAGGATCTCCCATGTCGAGTGGCATTTACGGAGACCCTCCGGCGTGAACTGCGTGAAAGCTATGCATTGGTGAGAGGGCACTTGAAGAAAGCTGCTATTCATCAGAAGGTTGGTTATGATACAGGCTTGAGGGAACGGAAGTATGTGGTAGGACAGAAGGTGGTTAGATTGAAACCACCTGTCCATGGAAAGATCTCTAAAGGATGGGATGGACCCTTTGAGGTAACAAAAGTGATATCTGACGTCACTGTGTTACTCAAAGATGTCCGAGGCAAAATTGTTGCTGGCCATGTGGACCGCCTGAAACCTTGGCTGGGTCGCCGACCAGGCGATGAGGATGGACCCTTGGTAGAAGTACCTTTGCTTAAATCCAGGTGGGTGCGGAAAGAGCCTGAAGTGGCACCCACGTCTACTAAAAAGACCCCAAAAGCAGCGCCTGCTAAGAAGGTTAAGAGTAGAAAGAAGAAGCAGAAGAAGTTAGCTGCTAAGGAGAGGGTCGGGAAGACTCCTCCTAGTGCTAAAACGGATGTACCCGCGGATCCTGTGCGTAGAAGTGCACGCATAGCAGGCCGGGGTGCTGTTACTTAGTCAGATAAGGGGTCTGGATATGCCAGACGGGAGGTCCGAATTTGTTCGGATCTCCGAGGTTTATCCGAGGAACCCCGGGAAGTTAACAGCTGGTGCAGATTGTCGAGAAAACACAACGAGAAACCCGGATTCTTGGTATAAATTGATGTGGCAGGAACGGGTGCTGCTTACTCAGTAGAGGGCATTGGGATTCCCGGTATTTGGAATGAGAATAATTATTTAAGATACTTACATGCCGTGATCTGTGTAGTGGGCTAAACCTTAGTAATTGTCGGGTTATTTGTCCCTAGAATCCAACCTATTATATCATTGGAAGGAGTGGTGTGTAAGAGTGGTTGAAAGGAGATGTTACTCCTTAATATGAGGAAACCAGAAGGGTTTAAATGAGATGCTACTCCTAAATATGAGAAAACCAGAATGGTTGAGATGAGGAGATGTTACTCCTAAATATGAAAATCAGAATGGTTGAGATGAGGAGATGTTACTCCTAAATATGAGGAAATCAGAATGGTTGAAATGAGGTGTTAATCCTAAATGTGAGGAAATCAGAATGGTTGAAATGAGGAGATGCTATTCCTAAATGTGAGGAAACCAAAACTAAGAAACATTCCCTCGGAGTAAGTCCGGAACACCAAATTATTTTTTTCAACATTTATTGTATTCAGAATATCATGAATACATCCAGTGCATTGTTCATCAATACTTGTTTTATGTCAGCATGAATGCTTAGGAGGTTAACTCAAACGCTCCTTGCACTCTTAAAAACATTGTAAAACTCAACGATGAGAGTGAGGATCTACCACCATTCATGGTTGCAAACATGGATGTGGTGTTTTCTCCCTCAGTGGAGATTGTTGGTGATGATTCAGTTTTTGGGGAGGTGATAGGATGAGCTCTCCTGCCACTTTTTCATTCACTGATAATTTGTCTTTAATCTCAGGGAAATTGTATTTTGCTAGTAGGGTGTAGTCCAAAGATCAAGATTGAACTAACATGAGTTGGAGGCAGTGAAAGCTGATCTCCACTCTCGTATGAAGAAGAAGGAATAAGAGACAGGAGTACTCAAAACTGATCTCGAATTGAGAGATGTGTTGGATACTTAAAACTCTTGGTGGAGAGGATTAGGATAGAGAAGGAATTGGTTGCTTATACTATCCTAACCACAAACCACATAATTCAATTAGACATAGTTAAAAGAGATGACTACCATGTGGGAGCATAAATTCTACTCCTTGTAGTCTGATCTTATAGTTTAAATTGATCATGTAAAGTCTCTTAAGGTAAAATTGGTTGATCTGAATGAGTGGTACTCCGTTCTTGACAAAACAGTCATAAGAGGACGATGAGTGCTTCTCGGAGATTACTGATTTCTTTGAGGACTGCGATAATAATACCACTTACTATGTGGTATGGTGAGAGTACTATAGGGTAGAGAGGAGTTCTGCTCCACTACATCTATGGTACAGTGATGCAGTCTCGTGGTATGGTGAGAGTACTATAGGGTAGAGAGGAGTTCTGCTCCACTACATCTATGGTACAGTGATGCAGTCTACAATGGTGAGTTAGGAGATGATCAATCTGATCCCCTCTCCTGCACCGGGAGTTGCAGCTACATAAGATGAATCAGGAGATGAAATTATAATCTCCTATAAATAATTCTAATGGGACTATATGGTCTCTGGGTACCTTCCTGGATCGGACGCTATGCCGGCCCGGGTACACAGAGTATGTTCCTCATTGGAATTCATTATTGCAAAGAAACTCAAACCCAGTAAGTTTGAGGAGAGTCCATGTCGGCTGACACTCGAATTGAGGAGTCAGAAACCTTTGGGTAAAAGTTCTAACCAAAACCTTTGGGTTTTTAAGTACATAAGACAAAGATTTTCTTGCGGAGCCATTAAGTCTAAAGCCTTGATCTCCGATGGAAGTTTTTACTTATGTTACATGATTTTGTAAGGTGTTATGCCATGTCACTGTGATTTATATTCACATAAGTACGCAAGTTGGTGGAAAAGTCAGGTACGCAATCATGTACACTGTAATGTACATAGACAGGTACGCAATCAGATATGAAAAATCTGAGTCAGGTACGCAACCATGTACACAGTCATGTACATAGACCGGTACGCACTTCGCCACACTCACAATCAGTGTTCGTCGTGGACGGGATGCTGCCTCTACAGTATGCTGAAGGGTACGGTTCCGGAGATGGTCTGGACAATTACCGTACGGACCTGCCTGTCCCTCTGCCATCCATCAAGCCTTATGATGTACGACTGCTGGGCTTTGACAGTCTGTTGAAGCTGCAGCTGTGGTGGGAGATTTGGATTATGGTGGAATACTGCAGAACTCTACCTCCTCCAATATCCTGTCATCCTGATGAACTGATTAGCGTTATGTGAGCTATGATACACATACACGCTTCTCCTACTACCAGCTATGAACTGTTCCGGTACAACTTCAGTGTTCCAGCAACTCTGTTCTACATGAGAGTTGACTTATAGACTTCCAGTTGGATTATGTTACCTGTCTCCAGTGGTTAGTCATCGATGGAGCACAGTGCAACACGACTGTTGTACTTAAAATTTTATAGAGGCACTATCTTAATGTTGTATGGTTTGAAGGGTACAAATATGAAAAGACACTCCTAAGAACTTTTATATCTTGTGCCTAGTACCCAATTTATATGCTAGTGTGTGTTTTCTGTGTTGGAGATACAACATTATATCTCTCCATGCTTGAGAAGCCTTCTCTCTGAGCAGGATATGCGTGAATCAAAACGGACAGTGAACACTCATTCTGCTGATATATTTGGATCTCTTTGAGACCAAGCAGAGACTATGCTACAGGTGGCTACATATTATTTGGTTTATGAAACCAGGGACTGCACATATGTTGATATACTCGTGAAGGTTACCATAGATGCCTTGGACTATAACACAGTTTCCTCAGTTTGACTTTCCAGAAGGGCTAGCAAGCTTAGAGATGTGTGTTTAATACTCGTATGTTGATGCCATGTGCTTTATACTGTAACACTGTTTCCTCAGTTTGACTTTCCAGAAGGGTTAGCAAGCTTAGAGATGTGTGTTCAATAAGTATGTGTAGCTATACTTTGGTTTGTGAAATCACTATGATATTCATCACTGCATTATCCGTTTCATATTCTTGAGCATTTCTAGAATTGAAAATGTATGAATATTGAGAGAGGATATATGAGTTATTGGAGGTATTTTATTGAAGTATTTTCAGTAAGAGGAGTTTTCTAAACTCCTGGTATTGTTTTAATTGAGGTCTTGAGAAGTAAGTCGTCTCTACTATTATATAGTTTCGACAATATATATTGTTATACTCATGTTACTCATATAACAATACTCAATTCTTTCGGTTGCTGAAGGTTACTATATTGTCTGGTGGGGGGTAGTGTAGCGATCCGCCTTACTCCTCTCACCCTCACGCCGGACTTGCCGGGCCTCCCGCCCGGTTACCCGAACTTTCCCGGGAAGGTCCCGCGGTCACTGGGTGCAGCCCCCCTCCCCCCTGCTGCTGGTGGTGCTGGGTGCCTGGGACTCCCGGATTTGTGCCCACTGAACCTTGACCAGGGGCAGGTATATAAGGCCTGCCTGCCAGGACACCAGCAAGGTATTCCTTGAGGCTGGCTCATGCCAGTCCATAGAGTGCTACACAGCAGTGGGTCCTAGATCCCTGCTGTAGTCCCACTGTTGGAGCTGGGCTCCCTACAGGTTGGTTGCTGTCACATATATCTCCAAGTCTGGGAGATTGGTGTGACAGGTATACGCTCCACCCTTCCCAACTCCCATGATGGAGTGGGAACTGTTGGAGGAACCTTTCTGTATGAAGCCAGCATAGCCCCAACTATAGAACCCCTATCCCCCATTCCTGTAGAAGTGGGGTTCTGAGGCATACATGAGTATGGGAGTGGGGAGTGAACTGAAGTAATAAGACCTGAGAATATATCTCATTCTGTAACTGTGCTTGATCTATTGAAATAAAGAAATATAATTAATACAACCTATTCTTCGAATCTGTTGGCTCAGAATACAATCCCTGTATCCTGAACCAGTTACATAATAATCAATGTGATTCATGTGAGAATTGTGAAAGATGTTATCAAATATATAAGAATACATAAATGGTACCATATCCAATGGGTTCCCAAAGGCAACTTCAGAGCTTGCTACTTAATCTACAAAATTGATTCATGGATGGGCTGACACAGATAATTAGGAAATTTCCTACTCATCATAGCTCACTGTAATGAACTGTCATGTTGAACACATATCTATTTGAAGGCCTGTCATTAATCACATTATTGAGCCGTACCCTCATGTCTACCTTTATTTAGTTAGTAGCTTTTGACCAGGCTCCATGCAGTACGGGTAAACAAACACCCTCACAGTCTGCAACCACCTCTGCCCATCCCATCCTATACAATCTCCCTATGTGCTACTTACCACCCTATTAATCATAGGGCTTGGCACTTCAATTATATATTTGTCTAGCAAAGTCTACATCAATGACCCTTCATCTCCGTCTGTGAACCTCCTTCCATCCCCCACTTCCGGTTTCCAAACCCCAAACCGACCTCTTATCCCGTAATGCCTTCACCTTTCTACCATTTACATTGCCCAGATCCTCTACTTACCTCCTACACCCACACCTCTGCTGCCACTCTGTCCCCATCCCTCTGCCCCTTGGGTCCAATTGGTACAAGCCCCCTGGTTAATAGCATCATACAGCTTGATAGCCAAATGGTTCCCAATCAAAGATTGAAAACTTTCATGTAGCCTACTAGCACTCACCTGGGAGTATCATAACTAGAATGGTCCAGCATAAAGGGTGTCTTGGGACATTTTTGAGCAGATTGACCTATCACAGGTTAGGCATTATTACCAGTATCCACCATCCAAATGGCTCTAATCAGCCAAATCTTTAAGAGGGAGTTGACTGTAGTAGAGCTATGTCTCAATCTGCCTTATAGAACACTGAGGACTTTAGACAGGTGAGCAGGTCATACAGCTGGCCCTAACTACCTCCATGATGGGTGAATAAATGGACAGGGGTTATCCGGGGATCATAGTCAAATTTTTTTTAAGGTTTGAAAGGTTTTTATTGCCAAATCACAAAAATTACAATTTGTGGTATATGTTATGACAATAAAGGTGATGCCTTTTCATTCATAATAATGCAATAATT
The DNA here is from genome assembly GCA_947462335.1 of Harmothoe impar. NCBI lineage: Eukaryota > Metazoa > Annelida > Polychaeta > Phyllodocida > Polynoidae > Harmothoe > Harmothoe impar. Next base: position 82,467,539 of record OX381709.1, read on the forward strand.
TGTTGTCACATATTGGATGAGATAAAGATGATAATACAATTGATGATATAAAGATGGTAATCATACAGTCTATGTACAGCAAAAATAAATAAACATACAATATATACAGATAAAGGGGGTACAATTAAGTAGAAAACTTCACTTGAAACAGAGTCACAATTTCTGTAATTATCTCTTAATGGGCTAACACTGGGCAATCTACACAGCACGACTTGATGGAGTATGCAGGCCTTCTATGCATGCGTCATGCAATCTTCATATAAGGATATATTTTAACTGAGGTTGGCACGATATTTGAATTAAGATCTCATGTCCTACTCTGAAAATGTCATTATAACATCTTCCAAGGGACTTTATGATCCAGAAAGACAGAAAGAGAGACAGAAAGAGAGACAGAAATACTGAGGTTAATCGGTTTCCACAGTATTTGCAATACATGTAGTGTACAAGTATACTCTAGGGAAACTGATGTCCATAAAGTACTTTAAGGTCATTGCCAAGGTTGACAACCTTTGGAGCCTCCTGTACATTTGTCGGCACTGAAATGAAATTAGGCCCTCTCTCTACTGATTACGGATGAAAGAGGCTGGTAGGTCTATTATGAGACTGTTGTATCATCACAAACACAGCAGCAGTTGTCTAAGTTCTCATAACAATAGCACTGAGGTAGCTACAGGCTGTTGCAATTCACAGAGACAAAAAGCTTATTCTGCTACAGAAAAAACACTTTTATCACCAAAGAGAAAAGTAGAAGTCTGCATGTTAGGTACCATCACAGAATGCCATCACCCAGTACATCCTGTCTCTCAATGACTGCCATGTGCTTCTCTGGCCGTTCTGAAAAGGGTCTTTATCTCCTCTTTCCTGTCCCCATGTTTTTTCTCAGATTCACCATGCAGGCAATATAAGCCTTATAAATGCTATGGATACAAGCAAACACAATTCCCAAGCAACTCTCCATGATTAGCCTCATGTCACTAATCTCCTGTCCCATTATAAAGCCTATAACACATTCTATGACTTCATCTAGAGAGTGATGCTAGAACATGGTGTTGAGCTCCCATTGACATTGATCAATGAGCTGCCATGTCAAATATGCCTCTACTGGAAAACTGTTCATTTACCATTTCCAAGGATTCTGGAACATTAACCTCCAGACATTGTACCCTTGGAATAGCCATTACCCCACTTCCAAGAGTCAGGGAACAACAGCTCAGAATAATGTACTTGGAATATAACCTCAAATCGACCTGCTTAAAACCATCAAGAGGTGCCTAAGCATATTTCCTGATGGCAATAAAAATGGTGGCTAAAGGACATAAGTGGTGCAGCACACCCCAGGGTATTGTGGTAATTTATCATATCATCTCTGTGATGTAAGTGGGTTTTATTTTGAGCTGACTCGATAAATTGGCTGTTGTGTCCTGCAACAGACAAAAACACCACACAGATTACCGGTGAGAATTGGGTCTTTGTGGGCTGTCATGTCTGCTCATTTTATCCATTATGCAGCTTTTTACTGAGGAAGGTTTTTTGTTTAGGGCGGGATTATTTCATTTACTCAAGTCTGGCTCATGCTAGTCCACAGGAGGTAACATCATAAAGTGGTGGCTGGTGTTTTTCACATCCTGACCTCAGTGCTTTTCTGTGTTTTCTGAGTTGCTAATGATGTATGGAAAACAGATATTTGGTCAGGCAGGAGGAAAGCTAGATACGAAACTCCATCTAAGATATCTAAACACATAAATGATAGGTGACAGATATCTAAACACATAGGTAATGACATGAATTCAAGAGTGACAGTTACATCTTCTATGAGAACAAAACACATGTCTTTGTGAGTGCTGAATAGAGGTTTAAGTGTTTGTGAATTTGTGGTGACTGTCAATGTTCCAACTCAAATACGATTGCTCTATAACAAAGCTAAAGAGACAGCTGGCCCGCCAAACCAGTCTATCAGAGACTCATTTCCACTCATTCAGGGAGCTTTGGCACATTCTAGTCCCCAGTCTCCATTTTGAAAATTCATTATTTGGCAAGGTACTTTGGCACTCCTATTAGCAAAACACTCACTTGGCACAGGCAACTGTAGTCAATTGTGCCAGACAGACATAAGGCAGGGAGATATATCGTACGGGTAACAGGAGGACCTAGCGTTAGACTCGGCTGGCTAAGGCAACTGCCACAAAGATTGGTTCTTCTTTCAGTATTTCATTACAACCTGTGAAACGTCTTATTCTTTGTCCTACAAATGTAAATAATTTTACAGAATATTTAAATGAATACCCTGCTGATATGTAATAAATGGCAGTGGGATCAGATTCAATCATACTATCTGCCACGCTTGCGATATACTCAATCCCTTTAAAAGGAAAGACGTGCACTTGAAGATCCAGATCTTCTCTTCCTGGATATTTGTTGTTGGTGCAACTTTCTTGAAGCCCTCTGGCACACATCTGGGAGTACCAGAATTAGACTGGGCCAGTATATAGAGTGTCTAGATTTCCCTATCACAGGTTAGGCATTACTACCAGTATCTACCATCCACATGGCTCTAATCAGCAGAATCTTTAAGAGGGAATTTACTGTAGTACAGTTATCCCAGCAAAAAAAACAAAAAACGTGATGCAACGATATATAACATTTCTATATGGCTTTTTATCACAGCAAAACGTTATATAATGTAAATAACATTGTTTTGACGTAAAATAACATATTTTTGTTAGCTGGGATGACTCAATGTGCCGTATAGAGCACTGAGGACATTAGACAGGTGAACAGGTCATAGAGCTGCCTGCAAACTACCTCCATGATAAATGAATACGTGGACAGTGGTTATCTAGGGATCGTGATAAATGTTGAGGTTAATTAGTTTCCACACTATTTGCAGTACACTCTGGGGGGAAGTGCTGTCCATGAAATGTCTACAGGTCATTGCCAAGGTTGACCACCTTTGGGGCCTCCTATACATTTGCATTGGCACCAACATACCATAAAGCTATTTACTGATGTACCATGAAATGAAAGGCTCTCTTTTTTCTGCCTATAAACCCCATAGCGAGCAGTATGCACCACATCCCCAGCAGCTCTTGGATGTGAATGAGAGTGAATGGGGGAGGATAGAGTACAGGCAAAAGCAATGTAATGTATAATGGATGAAAGAGGCTGGTATGTCTGTTGTATCATCATAACCACAGCAGCAGTTACTCAACTTCTCATAACAATAACACAGAGGGAGCTGCAGGCTGCTGTAATTCATGACGACAAAAAGCTTTATTCTACAAAAAAGGCAGATTTGTCCGAAGGAAAAGAGAATAGTAGAAGGATGCATGTTAGATACCATCACATAATGCCATCACCCATTACATCCTGTCTATCAATGACTCCTATGTGTCTGGGTTGTCCTGGCCTTAAAGAGACCTTTATCTCCTCTTTTATGTCCCCTCTTTTGTAAGTGCCCATCTCCGAGGACACAGACACATGTATTCATCTGTAAATGTGATCTCTATTGTAGCTTTCTCAATGAATATGACAACGCTGTCAGAATGGCAACCATTATTCACTCTCATGTGTTTAGAAACAGGGATATTAGTCTTTATTGCCCCTATCAAAACATTTTCTTCTTCTTTTAAAACTGATGTTTATTCAGGAGGTAAGAGTAAGGTTCCTGAGGATCCTGTTTGCATTGGGCTCCTGACTGCTGCTACTGAATTTTTGGTGAATTTATATATATGGGCATGCAAACCCAGCTAGCACCTTATGTAAAAAGCATGTCTTTTACTGGTCATATTCACGTTAATACCTGAAAATGACCTCATCACGACATCTTGAGGGAGTAAATCCTTTTACATAGTAGTTTGACAGGAAACTGACATATCATTTACATCTAAATGGCAATGTGAAAGAGACATTTGTTATTTGATATCATCTGTATGTTTGAATGTGGTAATTCTTTTATGTAAGGATTGGTTAAATCTTGATTAGAATATTACATCTTTTTTTGGAGAAATTACACACATAATACATTTATGTCAAATTCATGCCTTAAGGTGAATGCTAAAATAATGTGATAGATTTGACACCAACATTACGCATACTTTACATATGTTGTACATCTTTAGCTGGTCAGATTATGATGTCTATAACACATCTGTACTTTACCTCTCAAGTAGTTCACACTTTTGACACAAGATGTCTCCCTTAGCGGATATTAATAATATTCAATCTACATTGGCAATAGTTTGACCATAAATGAGTATCTATTCAACACAATAAATTTACATAGAAGATGAAACTTGAATAACTTTTTCTCTGGAATGTATGATCTGTTATTTTTGTTTCTATAGAACAATTATTAATCGAACAACCAGGATATTAGTACGAGCACACCTTTTCTGTGGTTGCTAAATCTATTCAAATCCCATAGACTGACCATAAGCTGACATTACATCTTGGCCTCTGTGCTAGGATCAATGTGCTAAACTGCTGCAGGAATTTTGGTGATGTCTAGAGGCAAAATGTGCTGATTAAATCAATTGCCTTAGATGTTACCTACTTCTGATGGAGAAGTCCTACTCTAGGTAAAGGCTAGACGTTAGATACATGTCTTTTCATGATGTCTAAAATGTGTCTGCATCTGGTATCTTATTTATGATATAAATGTTACCACACAATTAAAATGATTTTGGATTATACCCACCTCACACAATGTTATAATCATTCCACTTACTAACATCTTTATATCGCATCTTTCTGATGTCCTTCAAATCTTTCAAAGCAGGTCATACTAATATCATTATGTAACATTGAAAAGATGTCAGAAGAGTGACGTCTAAACCATTTGCATATAAGACGTCATGAGTCCAAGAATATGACGTAACCAAATGTAGTAAATATCTGTTGAGAAAAGATGTAGAGATGACGTGATTTACTACGAGTTTTGCTAGCAGGGAAGGCATCACAACACTAATATTTAAACATTATCTTTTCACTTGTGTACTGCAGAATAAGATAGGCAGCGGCATGACAAGGGTTTGCAAAAACAATAAAATGTTGATGCATTCATGACATACATTTATATGACAGCAATGTACCCAGTAAACAAAAAACTTTATACAACAGTTTATTACGTTATATAACGTTAAATAACGTTTCTGTAAGGCTCTTACTATGGTATAACGTTATATGAAATTTCATAACGTTATTTTGAACTAGAATTACGTTTTTTTTGTTAGCTGGTTATTGCCTATTCCAGACCATACATATCTCTGGTCTTGCCCTATACTGTCCCTTTTTCTCTTTACCCTTTAAGAAATAACACTATGCGTCATGCACAATTTGTTGCAATAATGCTTGATTGGTGCATCATTGCAATCCTTCAGGAGTGTATCAAGCATGTAAGGCTAGCCTGATGTACAAATGCAGAACTGGCGTTCATGGATAAATCATGATAACAAAAGAGCATTGTGCCTAAACTTTAACTCTTCCTTTCCCGATCGCGCATTTATGCGAATTTTTGGCCGATTTTTGGCCGATTTTGAGCCCCCTGCCATTTTCTCAAAAATTGCTTCAAAGCTTAGATTTTTTGGATTCTCACTATTTGCTATATAGTCTCCAGGGACCCTGAACCATTTAACTCTGTTAATATTTTCCTTCATATGGTTGGCTTGCCAACTTGAGGGACAATCAACCCGATTTTCACCCATATTTAATCGATTTTTCAGGTAAAAATCATTAAAAATGTAGGACAATATGATTTTATTTTGTAAAAACCTGCTTTAGAGAGTTTTTCACAATTTAAAAGATGGTACTAATATTTCCCATTAACTTTGGTGTGATTTTGGTCAAAATATCCGTTGCCATAGCAACAGATATGCTAGAAATAATGATTTTGTGATTTATTGGTTGCCATGGTAACCATATCAGATATGGCCTTCATGACCATTCCACGTACAAAATCTGAAAATTCCTAACAAAACCTACAATATGGTATTTCATCCATCTCAATTGATGAAGGGGATCCTGAAATATTGCAGTTTGAATATTGGCTCATGATACACTTTTTTGATATTATTGCTATTTTGATAGAGCCATATCTTGCTTATTTAAATATATATTGGAAATTAGGGTATGACCCTTTTAAGTCAACATCCTTAGTTCATAGTATCATTGCTCCACTTGTAATTTAAATATTTACATAATTCCAAAAGTTCTGAAATGCTCATGCCATCATCTATAGTCCAAAAAACACCCAAAAATGTTCTGGGAAAGGAAGAGTTAAGCAAACTAGTATCTAGAGCACAAGTGCTACATATTAACAAAAATAATATGTTGTATTTTAATTACAAACTTTACACTTACACCCCTGTTACAAAACCCCACTTTATAGGGTTATGAAACAATAAATTCAGAAGAAGGCCATAAGTGGTGCCTAGCCCTGAAGTGCAGCCCACCCCTGGGTACTGTGGTAGTTTATCATATTAAGTCCGTGACGTGAGTGGGTTTTATTTTGAGCGGACTCAATAAATTGGCTGTTGTGTCCTGCACCAGACAAAAACACCACACAAATTACCGGTGAGAATTGTGTCTTTGTGGGATGTCATGTCTGCTCATTTTATCCATTATGCAGCTCTTTACTGAGGAAGGTTTTTTTGTTTAGGGAGGGATTATTTCATTTACTCAAGTCTGGCTCATGCTAGTCCACAGGGCGTAACGTCACAAAGTGGTGGCTGGTGTTTTTCACATCCTGACCTCAGTGCTTTTTTGTGTTCGGGTTGCAAATTATGTTGTATGGAAAACAGAAATTTATCAGGCAGGAGGAAAGCTAGATAAGAAACTCCATCTAAGATATCTAAACACATAAATGATGAGTGACAGATATCTAAACACATAGGTCATGACATAAATTCAGGAGTGACAGCTACATCTTCTTTGAAAACAAAACACATTTCTTTGTTAGTGCTGAATAGAGGTTTAAATTTTTGTGACTTTGTGGTGACCGTCAATGTTCCAACTCAAGTGCAATTTTTTAAATTTTATTTTATTTTATTTGTTAAAACTGGTACAGACAGCATCTTGGGTAAAGTAACGCTTGTTTCTGTCTTTCACCAGTTGGGCTGAACAGGTACATAATGCCCACCCAGTAAACAAAAAACGTTATACTACATTCTATAACGTTATATAACGTTAAATAATGTTTCTCTAAGGCTCCCTACTATTGCATAACGTTAAATGAAATTCTATAACGTTATTTTGACGTAAAATAACGTTTTTTTGTTAGCTGGGCAGTGGTTAATAATACATCAAATGTATGATACATGCTACAATTGGCCTTCGAGGATCTTACCTAAACAGGATTTCTTTGGATAACAACTAATACTACACAGATAAGATAACCCGACGGTATAAAATGAGATGAGATGAGATGGAATGGTTCAGAACATTTTAAGAAGACATGTGCATGCGTACAAATATAGGCATCAATATCTGGAATAAAAATTGTCTACTCTACAGTACAGATACATGGCTTTTTATGACTTAGCCTAACCTTTGTCTACAGCTTATCTACTATCTATCTCATGTTAAAGCAGTTGCTATTTTAAGGTATATCTATAGTCTACCCTATGTTTACACGGTGTGTCTACCATTAAAGTACAGATATGTGATGGCTTATAACTATAATAAACAAATAATGAACAATAGCAGGTGTATGAAATAAGAAAAGGATAAAGTGTAAAGTTTGGTAGACTGAGCTGCTCCTTAGTAAGCACCAAGCGAGCACTTCAGTCCTGTAGGATGAGAGGGAATTGACCATTCAGGTAACCCTTTAGTCTGGCTTTGAAACAGTTCTTTTCTTCTGTGTTCCTCAGGTAAGGGGGGAGTGCGTTCCAGGTGTCTATGGATTTATAAGAAGGATTCTTGGAATATCTCGTCAGCCTTGGATTTAGTTGTTTTATCAGTGGGCCATCAGCGGCTCTAGTGTTCCTGTTTAAAATTAGGTCAATTCCATCTCGTTTGACTAATCTATAACATAAATTGCCTTGCAAGTAATTTAGCCTAACGTAAACCTTGGTTATTTTAACTCTAGAGTGAATCACATCAACATGGACCTCTCTAGGTACATAAATGTTCAAACAAATGCGAATTGCAATATTCTGCAGTACTTGTAATGAGTTGAACTCAAGTTGTGTTAGCCCTGACAGGAAAATTAGACTAGAATCAATTTGTGGCAAGATCAATGATTTCAGTACTGTGATAGAGGCATTTTGGGTGAGCAGTGGTCGTAATTGACTCAAGAGCCAAATTTTATAGTTCATTGCTTTATTGGTCTCCATTAGTTGCTCTTGGAAGTGAGTGTCTTGTCCAGAATTATGCCAAGATATTTATATGACTGAACATTCTCTAGGGCAGTAAGTTCCAACATTATTTGGGAAAGTGATAGTTGGTTCTTTCAGAGAAGTACAGAGTTTTAGTTTTACTTACATTTATGGTGAGACAGTTAAAGTCACACCATGCTTTTATCAGTGACATATCAGATTGTAGTGTTCGGCCCACAACGGGTGGGTCTTGGTGACTAAATGTTATGACTGTATCGTCAGCATACAGTGTGACTTAAGATTGGGTTTGAACATAGTGTATGTCATTTACAAATAAGATGAATAGCAGCGGACCCAGTATGGATCCCTGCGGTACACCAAACTTAGTGTCTTGCCATTCAGAGAATTTATCATTGACAAAGGTTCTCTGTTGTCTCTTTCCTAAGTAATTCTCAAACCAGTGTATTACAGACTCGTGGAGGCCAAAGTTTGCTAACTGTCGTATTAATTTAGGGTGGTTGATGGTGTCAAAAGTGTGTTTTCTGAGTTTAAGGCCAAGTTTATGTCATGAACAACTTTAAACACAGTATCATGAGTACATCTGCCCTTTCTGAACCCATTCTGTGAATCTGCCAGAAGATTGTTTTCCTCAATGTGACTAACAATTTGGTAGTGTACTAGCCGCTCAATTTTTTTGCCTGGTATGGGCAAGAGTGAGATAGGTCTCAAGTCGCCGATTGATTTAGGCTTTACTGTTTTAGGGATAGGTACTACAAGAGCTTTTTTCCAAGCAGTGGGGAAGACCCCAGTAGCCAATGAGAGGTTCAAGAGGTGGCAGGGATGTACATTTAAGGCCAGCAACCCATCCTTTAGGAGCCAGGAGGAGAAGGCAAGCCCTGATGATTTGTATATGTTTATTTTGTGAATTTCCTTATCTAGTTTGTCTTGTCTAATGTTAGAGAATCGCATTTGCTCCCCCTGGTGAATAGGAGAATCGGGGGGCAGGTAGTTTGGATCAGCCATGATTTTCTGAGCTAGGTTGGCTCCCACATTGGCAAAAAAGGAATTTATCTTGTTGGGAAGTTCATTATCAGGTATGGTGACACTGTTGTCATTTTGCAAATTTAACTTTACATTTCTTGCCTTTTTGGGGGCTAGACTGTTAATTAATTTCCAGAGTTTGGTAGGATCATCCTTACATCCAATACTTTGTCTTTCTTACCATCATGTGGTGTGTATAAACCTGAGACAATTAAAGGTCTTGTGAACGGTAGCCTAATAAGAACAGACTGTACTTCACAATGAGCATTTGTGAATGTAAGTTTGTCATGCTCAAGGTAGTCAAAGTCAAGAGTATTCTTTACATAGATGGCAACTCTACCTGACTTTTTAGTGGTACCATCTTGGTTCAGAGTATTTCTGTTCAGTTTAAAGAATGCATAACCATCTAGTGCAAATAATGTGTCGTGACTGTTTTCAGTCATCCAAGTCTCAGATATACAGATGACACTTGGTGAAAGTTTATCTAGTTCAACCTTAAGGTTTACAAAGTTTTTCACAAGACTCCTTGCATTCCAGAATAAGAGTGATAAACCTTTATGGGTGCTAAAATCAATCATCTGGTGATTACGTCGTAATATACTTGTGAGTAAGATGAAAAGGTGGGTGTGAGTTGAAGGTGAGGTTGATATGATGTACTAGTGTGAGCGAAGTCCCCCCATGTTACATGCAAATCCCCAGGAGACGCTAATCTTGTATGCATGTAGCGCTCCGACTTAAAGCTAAGTATGTTAGACTCTCCTAGTATATTGTAAAAGAGTTATACCGGTCAGCTGCTGGTCTATGTGTAGACATAATCTTTAACCATAAAGCTAGTTTGTGGTTTGTTTAAAAGGCACCTCTGGTGTAATATGGTGTAGAAATCGGTAGAACTTGGTACATGATATACTTCTAAACTGAGCATTGATACAGGTTAAACTAAAAACATGAGCATAGTACAGGGTAAATGTAATTTTTTGCAATTTGTACATGTATGTCAAGAGGGAATAAGATAAGCTCGTTAATCATCAAGACTTATCTTGTTTATTGTTGCCAATTTATATATGTGTGAGGCCTTGTTAATCAGCAAGAACCTCACCATGTGGGTGGGTTACAGTATTATGGTACAGTATACCAGTTGTCACCAATATTTTGTCATAGCTAGCTTTGAGTCAGTCTAATAAGATCAATGCAAGTAGTTGTAGATCTGCCGCCTAGACCTTTTACCACGTTTTTGGCCTTGGACACGATTGACCACTGGGTAGCTATGCCATGGGCCAATCCCAGCTCCCTGGATGGCCAGCTGCGGTGAGTCTTTGCTCTATTATTAAGCTAAAGAGAGGCTGCCAGGCAAAAACAGTTGATCAGAGACTCATTTCCACTCATTCAGAGAACTCTCCCAGATTCTAGTTGTCAGTCTCCACTGGGGAAATTGACCATTCAATATGGTACTCTGGCACTTCAAATAGCTAAACACTCACTGGACACAGCTACAAACAGACAAGGATTGGTTCCCCCTTCAGTATCCCATTCAAACCATTGATGTTTTTCCCTGGTCCTACAGAAGTGGGATTAATTAGTCTTTTTTCGTGCATAGAGGTGTCTGATGGTAACAGATGCTCAATCAATCTAGCTGTCTCAGATATATATGTATGATGTATGCATATGTATACAAGTGCAGCCAATTAAATATTTGACTAATGCAATATGTAACAGCACACTACTATCCTCCATCACACTCCCTCTGACAAAAGTCAATTGTATACTTTCAGAACCTGGACATACATTGGACTCCCATCTGGCAACTCTAGAGGTACATATGCTTATATGCATGGTATATTTGACTTATGCAATACATGCACAGCACAATCCTACCTAGTTATATCTTCAATTACACTCCCTGTGACAATATTCAATTGTATACTTTCAGATTCTGGACATACCTTGCAGACCTTACGTCAGGATACTGGGAGTACAGCAGCACACAGGATGTATTCAAGCCTCAGTCTTTGAGGAGGTGGCCATTACTGGATGACCTGACATTGACCTTGGAATATTGAGCTGGTTGCCACATGACGCCTTAAGGTAAGTAACTTGTGTTAGGTGCTACTCTTCTGCTTGGAAAATGGTAAAATACAGTAATGTACTGGATATGGCCACTGTAGCCACTGATGGTTAATGTATATTAATTTACGCAATTAGGATTGAGTTAAGATCAATAATATGACAAGGAGTGATGCATCTGCTAGAGTTCTGAACCCAGCAGAGAGGAGTAAAGCCTAGTTATGGTAGTTATTACACTATATTTTACATAATGTCCATCAGGCCTTTACAGGGCTTAGGATTTTATGTAAATCACCAAGCTCATGCAGTCTGCAGCTCCCCCTGTCTTCAGTATCAGGAACCTGATCAGGTGCAGACAGCTCTGAGGGTGGGGACTGCTGAAAGGCTGATAACGCTATTGCATCTCATACCCCTATCTACCGTGTGTACACATCTATCACCTTCAACACCTCCCTCTGCTATCTCCTGCATAGCATTGAAGAACATCTAACTGACATTTCCCATAGACAGACTTTCCAGATATGTAAATGTATTTTATTGCAAAAAGTAATTTTCAAAAGACATCGTTCAGCTATTTTCTACCAATAAGCTGTCGCTATTTCAACTTATTCATACATGTATGTGCTCATCTCAGAGGCCTTAATTGGCAGAATTAATGGGTGCTTTATGAGACATCTTAGATTTCACTTTCTCATCATTAAGCCTTTTGACATGAGGGCACAAATCCTTATAATAGCCTGACATATTTCTTTTAACCAATTATAAGCTGCGCTTTCAGGCTGCAAACAATCTAATTTGCACATGGGCCCACACCACAGTGCTCAACTTTGTAACGTTAATGCTTGTGGCGTATAGTGAAGTAAGTGATTTCCGAGGGGTTGTTTCCCAAAGCTTTTCCCTATATTTCCTATTTTCAAAACTACAGTTGAAAAAGCCTCCACATCAAATGACTGGTACGCTATTCATCACTAGTAAACACTCCTGTACATTCCCTGACATCACCTCACCTCTTGTAGGACCTCCTGGCTGTAGGACAGATAGCTTGCAGCTCTGGTGATTCACCAACCACATCAGTGTCTGACAACACCTGCATTCCCTGACAACACTCTGCCTCCTGCCCTGTGAGTTGTCTGTCTGGGGTATGTGGGGAATGATGCAGAGTTCTGTGTGTCGACCAGCGTAGTATATCAGGCAAAAAGAGCCTGCTGTGGGAAGTCCTCATGGAACTTTCGCACACAAATTCCCTCACCATGCTGATGCAGCTATAGAGGTGCTGACAGATATGGTGGAGGAGGCGTTTTTCATGGTTGAAGCCTAGGGAGCTGATATATAATATCAGCCTGCGTTGTGAAAATGAACACTGGTGTAAATAACGGCTCTGGGGAGGGTTTTCCTCCATTTCCCGGACCTGAATATCACAGCCATCAGCCAGATAAGTAATCATAACGTCTGAACTGGCCGGTAACAGCACACTGTTTACATACACCTGATTCTTCCATCAGCTAAGGTGGCTGGAAGCTATAGTCTGATAGAGCACCAGTAGGATATAGGGGGTTGGTAAGGAGGCCAGGGGTTATTTGGTGTCAGACCAGCCAACCTGGGAGGTGGTGCCGAGTGATCTATGGGTACTATGCTGAGAGGAGGAAAAAGTGAGTCTGTACTTTGACTGAGTCTGGGACAATGGTATGTGTCTATCCAACTCTGTTTATCCAACACTACACTCTAAAGTGGTCCAGGTTGAGTCTCTACGCTGCCTTTTTGACTCTATGGATCACATGATCTATTCCCACCCTTTTCCTACATTCTCATTGACTGAGGTACATATGTATACAGGTCATTCTTACCTATTTTCCAAACTGTATTAGTTTTCCATATCGGTAGAACGTATTCTCTATTCCCAACCTAGTTTTCTCCTAATTGGATCTTATTACTCAGAGGGCTAGTAGCTCAAGTACTGAGGGGATAGAGTGTAGGGTGCAGTATATCATTGGTTATCTGTAAGTTGTGACATCTGTAATGGTATAACATAAGATGGCATATCTTAATGTTAGTGGTAACACAAAATGGTGTATCTTAAAAGCAAGAAGGTTTAGAGCATCCTGTAGTATTTGCTAGATATCAATCTCCATGACAAATTGTCCAAAACCTCTCTAGTTTCTGAAGTCTTTTCAGATCTGAGGGTATCACCTTGGTGACCAAAGTGTTTATAAAGAAATGCCATCTGATAGTGTGAGGCCAAATCTGACATCCACGAACAGCCATGTTAGAAGGTTGACATGCAATTAGGACCAGCAGTTTCAGCATATCAGTCAGTTTTTACTTAAACTTGCCTCCACCGACACCAAATCCTCTCTGATCCAAAGAGATCACCTGGGTAACCACAGAGGTTGTAATTCATTTGGTAGAGGTAAAAGGCTGACAGCTGTCCATGCCTGAAAGAAGCTTAAAGGCAGGTGGACTGCAGATGGTGTGAAATACCCTTAGGCACAATAATGGAAAATCACACATCCGAATAAAAAAGAAATCCCAGAGGCATTCCCTAGAAGGTATGAGAGTCAGGCAATGCTGCACTCTCCAACCAGATTCAAGCACTGCTAAACTAGTGGTGCCTTGGGAGAGAGTCCAGCTTTGCCAAACGCTTTTTTCTCTGTGCATTGGAAGATGCAGCACTTCTGACGTTATCACACTCTGTAACACATGAGCTGTTTGGGAGCAGGGTGTGAGAAAGAGAATCCCATCTACACACCAATAAGGTCTCTGTGTACACAGATGTTGAGATCAATACTGACGGCTGGAGCCTCCCAGGGCAGGGATTCCTATTCAACTCAGGGTCAGTTACAGATCCAGAGGACCTTAGCAACCATAGTTTGACAGCAAGATGAGAGGATGATCGGATGTTTCTGAAGTCTGCTGGTATCCTAGGTAACACCCAATCACCACCTAGGGGGATGATAGCAGACATTGACGTGTATTTTTAGTTTTTGTTTCGGTACCTTGAAACTAGAGACTGCACTCAATCACTGTATACAATATTATTTAAGGATTGTTGCAATTTCCTTATGATTAGATAACGTGAGATTATTTACATATTATTTTTTCATACAAGCAATAAAGTATGGAACCGATATTCATCACAATTTTAATTTCATAGAATACTTTTAATTTACAGTGTTTGTTAAGCAAGCTGAAAACATGATGGAATGATTCAGTTTATCAGTACCTTAACTAACTTAAAACATTATTTACATGTTCATCTAGTTATCTACTTAAATCTACTTTGAATCAGTCCCTATACCAATATCAATCTGATTCTCCCTCTTTGCAAATGCCATTCTTCTTTCCATTTAGAATGCTATTTCTATTTGATTAGGAAATTGAACGATTTAGTTACCCATCAACCACTCAATGTCTGGTCAATATCCACTATGTGTGTATCCAGCTGCCACCATGTCAAGTGTTTATTCAATGAATTTAGTCGGCTTATACTTAATTCACAGTAGCACACACCCTGCAGCGTGCCTCTAATGCTACAATCCTGCTGGGGACATCTTTTAGGCAATAGTTATTAAACTTGATTAAAATCGCAGACTCAGACTCGTAATAGCATTATCTGGCAAGAATATTTGTTTCTTATATCCCTAGCCCGGTGGCATTTAGATTTTAAAAAGTTGAATCTTACAAGTTTTAGGCAAATTGGAAGAAAGACAATTTCTTTAGTCAAAAGAAGCCAAATTTGGCAGAATCTATGCAATATATTTGTGGTTAATCCAACACCCAGCCTACAGAGCACATATTGTCTGACCATGTTAGTTGGAGCACCCTTGCTTCTGGCCACAAGATAATATCGCAAATTTGTTTGTAGAGTTTGAACAAAGCTTCCTTCAAACCTCAGCTTATATAGAATAGAAAATGAAAATACAATATCAGGTTTAAGTCTCCCTGACATAAATATTGTGCCAGGCGAGAGGCCCTTCTCTAGGTAGACTATAATCCTTAAATCACAGCCAATTCATTATGATACCCAACTACGAACCATGATAAAAACTGCCATGTAAGCAGTAATCAAACATGATGGTTATATCCACTTTGCATGACTCAGTAAAGATATGATCTAGGGGCGAGTTAACACCATTACTCAGCCTCCTTCTGCAGCTAAAGACAAGGGTCCTGGTGGATATAATAGTACACCAGGTTATGGCATGAAAAGGAAGGTGGGTTTTTTTCCAGGTAGAAATTTGGCAACATAAGCGCTATGGGGGTTTGTCAAGGAATATGTTTGGATAAAACGGATCAACACACCAACTTCTTTAATAGTGTTGGGCTAAACCCTGTAGGTACCACCACCAATGCATGTAAACCTGGGACCCATATTGATGCTCCTTGTATCATCATATTCTAATTCATTCTAGAAAGCCTCATAATTTCTAGTCATCAAATGATTAGGTTTAATTTGGAGTTGGAAATAAGATGTAACACCATAATAGGTAAAAAGATAAGGCATCTTCAGTTGACTGGATATTATGATCTATTTGGACTAGAATAAGTAATATATGCTGCCTGGACCCTACCCCACAGGGAGCAAACACTAGTGCATCCTGAGGTCTGAATGACCTAGATTGTGTGTGTGTCAGATGAATTGCTGCTATTTTAAGTACCTCATTATAGCCTTATTATACAGCTTTTGAGCAGTGATGTAGAGCTCCTCTGTTACATTGTTACCATCTGTGTGTCTAATCACCACCCACAATGCTCTGCCATACACAGCTATAAGTATCTGAGTAGTAGAATCTACTGTAGTTCAACAATGTATACTGCAGTATTACTGTACATGGGTAGTAGAATCTACTGTTAGTTTACAGTATTAAAGGACATATTTGTGGATTCACTATTTAAAAAGGCATGGTTTGTCTCACATTACTCCATTTCTACAAGAAGTAGAAAAAGGTGATTGGATAATGTTTTCCGGTTCTTAATACACAGCATCCCAACAATCTTTCACAGATTTCCAACAATTCAATCAGGCTAGTGGATTGGAAAGAAAAGAAGATATTGAGATATTGTGCAGGGATACTCAGTTATGTAGAAAGGGCCAAAAAAGCTAAATCCAGCTGGCACAGTAATCTGAGAATAAACTAACATAATGAAAAAAGTCTCTTGAACAAAGTTTTGACCTTTTCTATTGATGTTTCCCAAAACAGACCAGAGATCGACTACTCTGAACTGATAATCCCTGTAGAGAGATTTCTCAGTCTGGCTTGACCGGAGAGGCCACATTGTTCCTCCAAATAGGACATAATCGATTTAGGTTACGGTTTCTGGTTGGGACTGTCAGCTGTCTTCATAGCTCTGGTAGAAATGTAATTTGTCTGTCCCCTTCCAGGAGCCATACATCAGTATGTTGATGTGCTGATGAAGCCTTTCTAAGCCCCCCCCCCCCTCTTACTCAGCGCAAACTCACTGTTTCGTTCTGAGTGGTGGCTTGGATCATATCACACAGTGCATCATTTAAAGTTTCAGAGCTATGAAGGTGTAGAATGGCCATGCTAGTACTCAAGCACTTGTAAATCACTCAGTATGAATTAAGTTTAATACTATATGTGACCCGTTTTAACTAAATGGGGCGGAAGTCGCATCTTAAAAATGTAGTGATATTGCCAGATTCGTGTACAGCTCATCAAGAGCTTTCAATTGATAAATAACAAGTGTTATATTGCTAAATATTCACTCTTAGGTGATATTTTTGATATTTCTTAATTGATTTAAATGGAAATTAATTAAAATGAAATAATTAACATTTTAATTAGATCTATATTAGTTATGTCATACAGTACAATCGTCGATCCCATGCTCTTTTCAGGTTGAGGAGGGGCAATGAGTGCTATATTAATGTACAGGGGGAATCATGTGTTCAGCCACACCAAATCAGTCATTTTAATGATTGAGCGCACATACATAGATATAGATATACATAGCAGTTGCATCACTGAAAGTATGAGGAATGACTTGCGGGTGTGTTCAAGCCAACAAGTGGGTACTCATACAGAATCCTTTCAATCCATTCACCTATGCTCTCTATTATATAATATGTCAGAGACCGCCAGCGACCGTACATAGTAACACTAATGGCATCGGTATTAAATAATTCAGTAGATAGATATACAACTTTGGATATAGATATATTTCACTGCATTATGAGAGATGAAACATTTATATCAATTGTGTAAATGGCACTGATAGATTTTGACTATTATACTCTAGATAGCCTGTAGCAGCTAACTTTAGGTGGTGAATATAGATATGGCTGCTGCATCAATGATAGTGACAGCCCCCAAAAACTGATTTTGATCATCGCATCACAATAACCATGACCAAAATCCTAGCTATATAGCTTTGGGTCATCAAAGATTAAAAATGGCACCTAGGCTTTTGATACCTTTTTCAAACTGTTTCCTTATCAAAGATGACCTTTAATTAAAGGTGATTCGTTTTAAAGGATTTAATGATTATGATTATACTGATTACCCAGGGGGATGTATAAGTAATATTGATGGGATCCAGGTGAGAGGTTTTCAAACATTTAAGGCAGATTCTTGCCCAGAAATCACTCCCTCTGTGTTTTACTGCCTCTCAGGTGTCGGGTCCTATCACGTAGATGAGACCTACATCTATAGTTAAATACCCAGAGAAACTAAAACTGTCTAGTTGCATTACATCATGTACAGTGTTTTATGATGCTAGATGCTAGATGATCCTCCCAGAGGGCCTGTAACTCAGGTAAATCTGGTTTGGCTTTCCTCTCTATACCCTGCATCATCATTTTTCAACCCTTCCTGGGCACTGTGAAGCTTGTCTGACGGCAGCAACAAAGTGATGTGTTTCTGGTAACCTAACTGGGCCTCACATACCAGGACTGACCTAGACATTCTTATTTAATGTTTTCAGATCCATCACTGGTCCGTGGAGCTGATTTCTGACAGACCTGGATGTAGGTACAGTAAATCAACTTGGTCACTGCAGTCATTCCCACATCTCTAACACTCCTACAATTGATTCTGACACCCCAAAAACCTTTGAACTTTGATCGTAAAGAATGAGAATGGACCCAGCTAGCAAAACTCGTATGAATCACGTTATCTCTACGTTTTTTCTCAACAGATATTTACTACATTTGGTTACGTCAGAAAGTGGCGCCCATTACATACTATGTGCAAATATTTAAGACGTGCTTTTGACTATGTAATATCCATGTAAAAAAATCATGTGTATCTTACGTAAATAAGTTACATGATGTAGACATCATCATCAATTATATATATGATATATATACACAATGTAATTTAGATGGTCATGGGTGACATTAATCTGATCTCAGCATAATTTTGTTTTTGAAATAAATCCCTATGTATTTTATACACAGACAGCATAATTATGTTAAAAACATGTAACACTAAAACATTATTTGCACCTATTTCTCTGTGTGTGGTACTCCATCAGAAGCAAGTAACATCCAGGCAATCAACATAATCAAGGGTTTCTTGCCTGTAGACATCACCAATAGTCCTACAAAGACTTAGCACATTGATCCTAGCAAATTGGCCAAGATGTGATGCCAGCTCATGGTCAGTATTTTCATTTGAATAGTTGTTGCAACCAAAAAAAAGGTGTGCTCATACAAATCTCCTGGTTTTCCTTTAAACAATCATTCTACAGGAACAAGAATGACATATCATACATTGCAGACAAAAGTTGGTCAAATTTCATCTTCTTTGGGAATTCTTTGTGTTAAACAAACACTCATTTATGGTCAAAGTATTGCCGATGTAGATTGGATTCTATCGATATTGGTTAAGGGAGACATCTTGTGTTAAAAGAGTGAACCACTTGAAAGGTAAAGTACAGATGTGTTATAGACGTCAAAATCTGACCAGATAAGGATGTACCACATTTATAAAGTAGACGTAATATTGATGTCAAATCTATCACGTCATTTTAGTATGCACCTTAAATCATGAATTTGACACCAAGGTTTTACATGTATAGTTTCTCCAAAAAAAGATGTATTATTCTGATCAAGATTTTACCACCCGTTATGTCAAATAGTAACCACATTCAAGCGTATGGATGATATCAAATGACTAATGTCTTTTTCTCATGGCCATTTAGATGTAAATAATACGTAAGTTTCCTGTCAAACTACTATGTGAATTGATTTACTCCCTTATGATGTAATTATGGGGTCATTTTTACGTATCAACGTGAATATGACCAGTAAAAGACATACTTTTTACATAAGGTGCTAGCTGGGGATCTATCAAAAGAACGGCTGTTGAATGGAGCTTTGACAGACTTGAGTACACAGCAACAGGCATTAAAAACATATAGATTTCTCCAGTCAGTTGTCTGTATAGCTCATCTCACTGGAAGTGGGAGACCTCTATGCTAACATATTCATTTCTGAAATCTGTAATATTCAAAAATATTCCCGATCATCAAAATGCATAAATGCAGCCATGGTGAGTAGACTGACTGGGGTTGCATTCATGCATCATGACGTCCAAGGGAATACCTCATTAAAGCACTGTGATGTATTTTAAACAGTTGAAGTAAAATTAGTTGTCAGACAAGACAGGGTTACTATAGATGTACTACAGAGCACATACAGTGACCTGCTCCAACAATGACTCATTGTTAGTCTAGTGTAGCTGTTGGCTATTCTAAGATAGGCATCGGCTACGAAAAACTCCAGATTCGAAAATAGGTTGTTCAGAAATTACTCTATATTCATTCTGACATACGGCACGTAATCATATAGACAGATAGTGATATTCAAATATGCTTCCGAACAACAGGTGTCATATGAACATACAGGAGGGATACGCTCACGGTCTAATATACAATTCCCCAAGGTCCAATGCTCTCTCCGATCTTGGTCAACTCCAAATGGACCGGACTCCTCAAAGGGAGGTGGGCCTGGAGTTATCTACCAATGCGTCTATCTCCTCCTGTCCCCCCAGAGGGTGGAACAGAGAGAGAGACGCAGGGTCACCAAGTTAGGAGCAGCGGCAGGACTAGGCCAAAAGGGTACAACAGAGTTCTAGGAATCTCTGTTGCGGAACAGTCGAGCTGGCCGATGTGCACAGCAAGACTGGGTCCTCAAGTAGCAGAACCCCCAGGCTTATATACTGAGCCTTATGTAACTCCACTCCATTACTCGTAAACACTTGAGTTCCCGAGGAACTCCGGGTAACCTGAAACCGGTTCATCCGGACGGACACGGTACCCGGGTTATGTCGGGTGCCACGTGGCGGTCTCGGCTCGGTGCGTATTACCAGGTCGCACTCCACCAATCCTCAGGTGCCAGATTATGTAACCATATACCGGGCACTGGACAGGAGTGCAGCCCGGGTACCCCATAACAAACACACCTAAAATAACTTAACCCGGTTCTATAGAAATAGTACAGCGGCGTCCCACTACACTAGTCTCATGGTTAGCCAGTACATTGCAGGTACCTTGCAGACAGAGCCACACAGGGTCATTCTCTGACCCTTTAAGGGCAGCATAGTGATTTAATGACATCAGGATGCCTGAATGCATCCCTCGTGAGTAAGTCAAAGAGGTTCAGCACAATGCATCAATGTAGCGCTGGTGAGTAACGCACCAAGTCTGCATTCATATGCATCAAATCAAAAAGAGGGCACAGCACATTAAGGTTACATGCAGCCCTTAAAGTGCTAATGCAGGAAGGTCCAGTTATATTGTGCTATTCAAACAGAGCAATAGGTTAGCCTGTATTGATTCCTGGTGTATTAACAGTGATAAGTGGGTGTTGTCATCATGCAAAACATCCATACCCTGACGTGAGAAGGGCCCATTCAGTCCTGCACCTGTCGCTCTCAATCTGCTATTGAATCGCTCAACTACAAATCTACCACTTTGAATGATTCCTCTACTTGCTTCCTTTTTATTTCATCTCTCTCCCATTTGATTGATCTTTGATAGGGTAATTTCAATGACTGGCACATTGCTTTATGAAATTACTGTTGCATTATAAAGTGACTCCACCATTAAAAGCATGTGGTCATTCAGATAATGTTAAGGATTTGAATTTCAAATGAGCAAAATGTGTAAACTGACCACAACCATATGGTTGTGTTATACTTCAGCTATTGATGGCTACTGTTTACTAGGACCTAGTTTATGACATTAATGGAGCAAAAGAAAGTAAGAATTGTATTTCACTCCAAATGTGAACACTCATCAGAGGCTAAAAATGCAACTCCGAACATGGACTTCACTTAGTCTCATTTCTGAATTTCTTTTTCACAACATACTATGAGGATAATTCTGTACCCTTGTGAATGATAAATGACCAATCTTTGGGTGGATAGGTGCTCCCAGACTCCCAGACTCCTAGACACCATTGGATGATGTGTCATCTATATGCACAATTTGGCACTGTGCCCGTAATCCTCATGACAGACCTAGAAGTACTATTATACCAGTACCCAGAGCCCACCCTGAGTGTCCAACCTGCTCTATCTGTAGGACTAACACAGTTAGGGGGGTGTATTGGGATTGATGCTGGAATCTCATACCGATGTTACCATGGTGACTTTACACTATGATGAATAACTATGTCTGACCGTAGATGGGAAATTTTAGCTCAGACAGCACTTTCCACTAACCAAGTTGTATACAAAGGCATATGTACAAAGTGTTTTCCTCGCAAAATTTCAGGGCTAAATTTCTAGAATTATACCTTGAAAGCATGTACCTATTTGTAAACAATGTGGATAATGCTCTGATAACAAAATAGCCCATTGAGATATCTCAGAGCTGTTAACCCTTCTCCCAATGTCTGCTCATCTGGTTTGACATCTCCTAGCTGTCAGGTCCTATTGCCACCAGATAGATTCCTATGGGATTTGAGTCTATTAATGCATAATGCATGGGTTTTGACCTACTTCTGGTCTGCAGAGGGTAGGTGGTGCTCCCTGAGGGTTTATAGCTATACAGTCTATAGCTATAGCCTGAATCAAACTTGTGAAGTACAGTGATACCTCAATAATACGACCACCCCTGGTTTGGGGAAAAACATTGCTAAATCTTGAATCTGCCTGATTATTGAAGGCAAGGTTATTGCATTCTTAGTGTCATTGTATTAAAATTGAACCTAAAAAAATACACTTTTAAAAAGGGGCCTCCCTTTCTTGAATCTGTCACTGAGAAGAGAAATTCTTTACTTTAAGGTACTAGTTGTTTCATTAATAGTAAGTACCCAACTGTGTGTCATGCTATATCTGTCTCGTCTCATCATCTTCATGTATGATCCAGTGTGGGTCCTTAGGTCTGAAGCTGATCTCCCTACCAGGCCATAACTCTCATACATCTGATACTGAAGTTTGCCTCCCTTCACAACCTGCTCATGACTGATCCTCCCTGCAGGAGGAGCTATAAAACACAGCCGACGTGCTCTCTTCAGACCCTGGGGGAGGCTTGTAGCAGCATAAGCAAAGCCTGGGTTGTACCACAGGCAGATTAAGCCTCTTTCCCTCAGTCAGCTTAGCCGCCAATTGTTTGCTATTAAGCTGAAAAACATCATGACTATGAGGCTCATTTGCCTCATATATGAGAGCCAACTTACAAATTGTACTAGAAAAATCATGTCCATTTATCCTGCTATTGATTTCTATCTTCATGATGAACTATATGTAGTGCGGAATTCTGATGGACAATGTTTTGTTGATACCTTTATAGAGTACCCAGCTAACAAAAAAACGTTATCTGACGTTACAATAACGTTTTCTGAAGGTTTGGTAAACGTTATAGAATGACGGAAATATGACGTTATCTGACGTTAAAACGTTGACTCAAAATAACGTTGTATTAACGTTATATAAAAACGTTAGGATGTATAACGTTATGACAACGTTATATTACGTTTTTTTGGGTTTTGAATAGGCTTATGGGGACCCTATACTGAACCTTTATATCTATACTACTTTAGTGATGGGAAACCTCCGCGGAGGTGTATTATTTGCAGTAAAACCTCCGAGGTTTTACTGCAAATACAACACCTCCAATGTTAATTGGATGATTTTATACTGTATGATTTTAATAGGAAATAGATAGTTTATTGAGGAATTATGTGCGTGAACGTTTTTCAGGCTAAGGTGGGATTCGAACCTGTTACATGTACACACATGTTACAATAGATGAATAAGAACCTCCGGTATTGGGCTTGAACTATGTGAGGCTCTGTAGCCTAATGGCTAGAGCGCCCACCTGCAACACCTCAGCAAGTGAGTTCAAGGCTCACCCAAGCTATATATATCTTCTTACATGTTTTTAGTTTTTTAATGTGTAATGTGTTTTTCAAAGATAATATAATATGTTGACCAATAGTATATGTTTCAACTCAAAAGGTAAAGCAGAGACCTCTAAACACTTTGCTACAGAACCATTGATAAGCTACGCAATGTATGCTAAAGGTCCCTTATAAATCCAATCTTGCTTTAAAGGCTGTATTGTATTATAGAGGAATTCCAGTCAACTCGTCAACTTACCAAGTCGTCCCCTACCAAGTCGCCCACTACCAAGTCGCCCACTTACCAAGTTGCCCACCAACCAACTCGCCCACTTACCAAGTCGCCCACTTACCAACTCGCCCACCTAGCAACTCGCCCACCTACCAACTAGCCCACCTACCAACTCGCCCACCATAAATTTTAAGTTTAACTTTGCAAAGTGTTTTTTCCCTTCATTAATAATGCTACTAAAAATGCTTCAATTCATGCTTTAAATACTTGTAACACATGCAAGGACCTAGCTCAACTTCTAAGAGGAATATTTGAAAAAAAACTTTCACCTTTTAAGATTCTACATCAGCAAAAGGAACTAGGGAACCGGCCGCATTCATGGCTTGTTATGGCTAGGGGTGTCACAGGGGTGTTGGATCAGTTGATTCAACATGAAACAAATCTAGATGCAATTATGCAACATATACAGGTTACAGGTATACCAAAAATTGGTCAGGGAAGAACATTCTGTATCTGAATGAGGACCAATTTTTTTTTTTAATTTAAAAAGAAATTAAGCCTAAGTGTACGACTTGGGGAGTGGGCGACTTGGTAAGTGGGCGACTTGGTAAGTGGGCGACTTGGTAAGTGGGCGACTTGGAAAGTGGGCGACATGGAGAGTGGGCGACATGGTAGTGGGCGACATGGAGAGTGGGCGACATGGTAGTGGGCGACTTTGTAAGTGGGCGACATGGTAGTGGGCGACATGGAAGGTGGACGAGTTGTCTGGATACCATTATGAATTAAGGGGTTGAAAGGTCTGTATATCAGCCTTCCTCTGTGGCCTAATTGGGAGAGTGATGGGGTTAGACTGCAGGTCAAATCACAGAGCCAAATTTTCTTCTATGGGTTCGACCCCCACCAAGGGCAATTACGTTTTTACTTCTTTTCTATTTATGTTTGAAATGAGGTTTATAAGAATACACAGACAATAAATACCACATAATTGTAACATAGTTTCAAGAATGTTTCGGAACACAAATGACAAAGGGACCCCTATGCACCCCAACAGTGAGAGGTGTTGTGCTGTCCAGTAAAGCTTCTATACTATGGCCCATGTGGCATCGGTCATAAACCATAGCCCTATGAAACGTTAATTAACGTTAAATAACGTTGTGAATATAAACGTTTAAGGTTAACCATGTAAGAACGTAAAAAATACGTTTTAAATAAAACGTAAAATAACGTTACACATTGAAACGTTTCAGAACGTTAAAAAACGGTTATTGTTCACTGGGTATCTTCTATGGGGAGCAGTTGGGAGGATGGAATGTGTATATCATTCCACTAGGAAGGCTTCCTACCATGAGTCTGCCTGTACCATAACCTTGTAAGGGCCTCTCAGTGCTTTAATCAAATTCTGTGTCAGGATGATGCATGAATGTGGCCCTGGCAAATCTACTCAGCAGACTTTCATTCATATATCATGAGGAGTGTGTAACACATCAGCCCTGTAGGGTCAGTATGATGTCTAAATACAAATAACTTACCAGGGCTACCTCATGACAATGAAGGTATTAAATCACTATGCGACTACTATCAGCAGTAAACCACGCAACAATACCACAACTAGTTTTTGTGACGAAACCTAGAACCTAGATCAGTCAGCTGTCCGGTGAAAATTGCCCATTGATTATATGCAGTTTCAGCTTTACACCAAAGTTGCATAATTTCAATTGGTTATATTTGAGGACACAACGTGGGCCAGACATAACTATGGCAACAGACTTCAAACACTGCAGTTAGAATCAGTCTTTGTCTGGGGTATTCATTATCATTATATGAATCAGAAATAACTAGCTAACTGGTTGTGAATCACCTGCAGAACATCATGCACTGTTTTCTGCCAGAGATAGAAGGTCCTGGCATAAGAAATGTGGGATATGGCTAAATACTATGTCTCAATAGTGTGGACGCATGCAGCATTGATGCTATCATTTCCACTTCAGCCAGAACTATGTATAAAAGGCCAGTACAGAAATACCAGATATACCACAGACCAAGTCCCCCAGGTTATGCAAAACCAATCCCATTGGCCACATTGGCTATTTGCTGTCTGGTGAACCCAGCCAATAAACTGTAGGGTGGAGGAAAAAAGTTGGTCCAGCTGGGACCCTGAAGCCCCCTAGACCCCACTCTCCACACAAGCTAAAGGAATATTGCTACTCAACTTGTGTTTCATTTACTCACAACATTTGCTAGACTGTCTATCATGTCCTGTATTGCACCACAGCATACTTATGACTATAATTATCTCTTTTAGATAAAAGCTCATATGCCGTATGATGGATAAAGCAAGCAGACATGACAAAAAGTCAATTTTCACTGGTAATCTGTGCAATGTCTATGTCCTGAATTGTCATTATATTGTCTTAAGCCATTTTCATAACAATATTGCCTCCTATCTCAGGCGTTTTGCTACTCCCCAACTCCTAGATACATATGGCCATAGAATGCCTATCAGAGTCTCAGGCTGGTCCATTTAAAGACATATTTCAATTAAAACATTTTGATATGCATGGAGTAGCTTTGCAGTAGCGGTGGAGACCAGACACTGTGGTATCCTCCTGAGTAAGCCATAATAGTTTAGGTTGTATTGATTGGTTCGGCTGCCAGCTAAATAAATCTTTTGACCTGAGAGCAACACCCAAGGAAATTGGGAGGGTTCAATCTACTGTAGAATAAGGAAATGTCATGGCGCAAAACAAATAGATTTTTACTACTGGAAAACTGAAATCAAAGAAGTACTAGAGATAAAATCCTTTCACTATCTCTATAATAGTGGTTTATAATGCAATACCTTTACTCATTTATTGATAAACCTACTCCCTGACTATCAACAATCCATAGTCCACAGCTTGTTCATATAGGCTCATATCAGTAGCATAATACATGGTAAACACTGCTTACTGCACTGGGTGTGATTGTGTACATTCATTTATTATTCATGAGCCATGTGTGAGGCATATGGTCCTGTGTAAATTCAGATAAATATCTGTCCCACGTACACATATAAAATGCAGATAGGCAATTATATGAGCATGAAGAGGATCCTATCTGTCAACAAAAGGATGATGAATAGGATGAGATGATAAACTAACATTGCTTTATGCAACCCCATAATGATCAAACACTGCATGGTCAAACTTGGATTAATCATATTTGCTGACTTGATATAGTTTGTAGAATTTATTACAAGGTTAAATGTAGAACATGAACTGAACATACATCAAATGTTGATTGTGTTAAGTCTTGAGCACTTTAGTTATAGAGTTGATATAGGAAAATTAACCCAAATGTACCAGTTTGGTATGCTGTGTACTTTACTGCTATCAAAAGTGTTTCCAGTCCTATAAGCAATACGCAATAATAAGAGTAACAAATACACTTATTTTTATTAGATTGGTTAATGCATTATGTATGAGCAGCAGAGCCTACATGGCAAATGTAATTAGAAAAAATATTGTAGTGGATCTATCAGTGTGTGGATGTGAAATAACTGTATTTTTGATCAAACAATAGACTGTAAACAGGAAAATATATTTCAAAAAAGTCATTGCCACAGTTTACTGTATTCTCTCTGTCTACTGTATCAAAATTGCTTTTGCCACTGTATCAAAACTCCATTAGGTACTGCGAATACTCACCTGATAGAGAGGTGCTGCTATTGCCTGTGCTATTGGCCTCCTGCAGTCATGATAACCAATTACGTGAACTTATAATATGACCCATGATCCCCGGCTAATACCACCCTCCATATTTGCCCATCATGGAGGTAGTTATGACAGGCAATCTCACTGGTGTTACCGGTGATATTACAACATAGTTATTTGACCCTAGACCCAGGGGTTTTATAACTAATGTCCCTGGACACACATTGTAGAGGAAGAGTATAATTCTCCTACTCCCAGGTGTGTGCCAGGGGGCTTCCATAAAGCACTCAGGCTGCAGGAGCGGATGTATCCCCTACCAGGCTCTCTGGTGCTATTGACCACTGGCTATAGCTAGAATCAATAGGCCCCATAGGACTTTAAGGGGTGGAGGTGGTGTAGACAGCCTCAGAGGTGGAGTCTGGTTAGGGGTGAAGATCACATTCTAGCAGTACTAAGGGTAGAGCCATGACTAATTGGATGGAATGGAATTATGAGCCACATTATCTCAGAAGTACACTGTGCCACATTGGACCGATATTTGAGTATATATACAAATTATAATGGTTTTTTTTGTGTGACAACAGTACATGAAACAATCATGTGCATATATAACTAAACAGTGTTTTTCTGCTCCATTTAAGTGTGACCCTTAACTTTTAATCGCCATTTTGGTTAGGAAGCTCCTCCTGATTGAGTAAATCATGCCTGCCTCTAGACTGTCACTCATGCTGCTAATAGATCCATCTTCCCCCATCATGGTGTACCCTGTGTGTTAGGCTGGTCTAGCAGGAACATATATTGCTACAGTACAGCGTTGATGTGTGAGATACATGTGCTGATTGAGATGGCTGTGATATAGTACTATCGTAAACAGCCAGAAGTAAATTATGGTCAAAAAGGTATTAACAAGGTATTGGCAAATTCAGGAGCAGCAGAAATAGCCTGCCCAATATATTTAAGGAAATATGATAGTCAAAGCCCATCTGAGGTTCAACTTTAACGTTATGTTTATGAACCTTTTGCCACAATATGGAGCCATAGAGAAACATTGTATAACGTTTTTTGTTTACTGGGAGGCAATATCTGACCATCCTCTGCAACAAACCAGCAATGTCCAAAACCAAAATGGAAGCTGTCTGGTTTGCATTAAGATGGTATGAAGCTAGATATCACTTGTGTGCTGTTTAGAACAGCTTTACAACAGTTCTAGATCAACTATTGGAACAAGACTTGGCTAGCGATGGATCTAGGTCCCTTATAGCATGCCCCAACTGGCCAGCAAGAAAGGGTGAATGAGGACTGGGTCCCAGGTTGAGTTGCAAACCACTGACTTGAATAACTAACCAGTTGCACATTTCAATCCAAACCAAAACCAGGCCAAACCGATTCCGGTAAAACTTGTGGAAATTGAGCAATAGACCTACCGCCATAGAGAGAGGGTTTGAGGAAAAGCATTTGTATTTGATATTCTGTCCAGATGTGCTCATTCCCTCGAGTTACACTTTTTGGTCAGTGCTGAAATAAAAAGATTGGCACACAGAAATAGTTACAGGAGGTTGCAGACACATTGCAGGCAGCTGTAAGAATATTCTCACATTTTCTCTCAGAATCTCTTTGATCCAATTAGTTCCTCCAACTCAGGATTGCTGAAGCAATATTTTGTTGAATGTTTAAGAAAGGATTTAGTGCCAAGAAGGATTTATAGGTTATAATGGATGGGGAGAGCTGATTGAGCAGACCATAGATGCCACTATATAGGACTGGGATTGTGTGCAGTCAGAGTGTTCTGGAGATCACATAATTGTCTATATGTGACCCGTTTTAACGAAATGGGTCGGAAGTCGCACACTTAAGAGCCTAGATATGGGCATTTTAAGTAGCATAGTGTGGAAAAAATATTATTTTTGAAAAATGAGTTTTTAACATTTTTCTAACGTATGCATGGTAATCTTATGGAATAATAAGGTACAAACTAGATTTCAACTCCCATTATTCCCAAAATGATGGCCATATGATTTATAATTGTATTGTATAATATAGTTAATATCTAATTTAAATGTTAATTATCTTATTTTAATTAAATTTCATTTAATTCAACAAAAATGTATCAAAAATATTGCCAAAAGGTCAAAACTGGCAAACATATTACATGTAACATATCAAATGAAAGCTCTTGATGAGCTGTATGCAAATATTGCAATAACACAACATTTTTAATATGCGACTTCCGACCCATTTTGTTAAAACGGGTCACATATGTAGACAGAAAGGCTACTCAGCCATATCAGCATTTCAAGAATGATTTAACTATTAGTAGCTAATTGGGAATGCCCCACCTCCATAGCTCAGTCATATTTCTGAACGACCCAGCTTCAGAGTGGAAAATCCCAATAGGCCTAAAGACTAGTTTCACAGATCAGTGGTTTGGTGTCTATAGATAAGTGGTTTGCCAAGTTTGTGGAACCGAAAGGTCCTTGGTTCACATTGCTCCTTTCTGGTCCCGCACCCTGGGTAGACAGAAATGATCAGTGTCCGTAATGGGTCATCTGTTCATTCGGGCTAAAAAAAAGTAATATAAAGTTCGCCACATTACTATATTGATGGATAAGAAAAAGGAGCATCCCCACACTGTGAGTCTTGTCACCAGATACTCCATGTTCTAATGAAATGCCAGGATATCTATCTATCTATCTTTCTATCTTTCTATCTATCTATCTGTCTATTCATCTATCTATCTATCTATCTATCTATCTATCTATCTATCTATATATCTATCTATCTATCTATCTATCTATCTATCTATCTATCTATCTTTCTATCTATCTATCTATCTATCTATCTATCTATCTATCTATCTTTCAATATATATATCTATATAAATATGTATACACTTCTAAATATGGCAATGCTCTTACAACATAAAAGACCAAGACTAGGAAAGGTTACTCAGAATGCAGTATGCATCTATATCATGTATACATGTAATAATATTTTGTTTGGAAAGCTGTATAAATATATGGGCCTTAAAAAGGATTAATTAAAATGATGTGATGCATCATTCATAGACAAACAGAGCCTGTCGTTTTGTGGAGGTTTAATCAGTAGAAATACCAGCCTCCTGCTATACTGTTCAATGACAAATCTAACAATACCCAGCATCAGATAGACACTCTGAATTAAAAAAACTATGTGTATCATTCAAAAAGAGGACAAACAAATAGTTTACTGTGTATGCTCGGCCACCGGCTGTTCTACAGTGCACAAGCCTCAAGCATTGATCTTTCTGTCTAGTCCAGCTTTTAACTGATGAATAAAATGGAAATTTGAAAATGGATATCATATGAAATAGGAACAACAGTAATATGGATAGATTCATTTATAATTCAATACTTTTAACTAATGAAATTGGAACTGCCTGCATCTGCACCACCTGAAGTTAATAACAGAAAGTGAAATGAAATATAAACATGTACCCCCATCATTTTTTCATTACCTATATAAAATGCTTTTCTTCTTCTATGACTGGCCTAGCAAAAACATTTGCAATGGCCCCAGGCACCGTCTCCCCAGCAGCATTGATGCAGTGCACATACCAGTGTTTCTTTATGTAGATGTGTGTTATTGTAGGTACAACACATGGGTGTGTGTCTATCATGTCAGTTGTCTCTGCCCATCACATCGTGGCTACATATACAGAGGGCCCTGTATTGAAACAGATACCTGATCACCAATTTCCACTGGGCAAGAATCTGCCTCCATGTCTATGATTTATCTATGATATCTATGTCTTAATCAGCCATTAAGAGCCCAATTGCTCAACTTATCCCATCAGTGTATCAAAAATGTGTGGTTTCTAAACACTGACATTTTATGCATTCTGGGTAGCTAACCACTAGCGGTTAATGATATGCATAGATCCTTGGGCCAACCCCTTTCCGAAATTCCAACTTGCCCTCACACTTATTCCCAATACCTGACACATGTACAGGTTGTGAATAGCCACTCCACCGTACCCCACCCCTCAGCTATTTCACTGGGCTGTATCACTACTGAGTACTACTCTGAAACTAAAGGCTTTTACTCTGTCAGGCTTCATTGCCTGCTGCTCGATACACTCTCGCTCCTCTCAGGTCCAATTAAAATTCCAGAGCTACTTTCAGGTGTAGTATACCCATGATGCATGGAGTGAATTGTCAGTAATGGTCACATGGTAGTGTGTTGCACAAGTGTGATAATCTCAACTTGGTTGTGCATGGCCAAATTTTCTCAGGAGATAAGGCTCAATCGTTGTAAAATGCCCAGGGGATGGCTGACATAATTGAGCTATGGAGACATGTCAAACGAGTCGATAAGACCCGAATCATTTCTGATCCTCATTTCCGATCCTCATTTCTGATCTGCATTTCTGCAGCTCTGACAAATTCTAATCTTCAGCCGCCACCATTTGATAAGTGGCTCTATCAATCCTAATAGTCAAAAGCTCTAAGGACATGCCATATTGATTCATGGATGAGCTGACACAGATGATTTCCTACTCCTCATAGCTCACTGTAATGACTCGTCATGTTGAACACATATCTATTTGATAATCATTAATCCTAGAGTTGTACCGTACCCATATGTCTGCCTTTATGTAATTTGTAGTGTTTTGCCCGGGCTGTGACTCCATGCTCTGCTGATCAATCGTTTGTGTCAACATGCAGTACAGGTCAACAGACGCCATCACAGTCTGCGCCCACCCCACTGATTGTCCCATACTCTAACCATACTCCTCCATATCTGATATGTAGCAGCAACGTGTCTCTGTGTATTAACATGCAGTGCGGGTCAACAGATGCCCCTAAAGTCTGCAACAACCTCTGCCCATCCCATACCATACACTCTCCCTATGTGCTACTTATTGATTCATGGATGGCTGACCCAAATGATTTCCTACTCATAGCTCACTGTAATGACTTGTCATGTTGAACACATATCTATTTGAAGGCCTGTCATTAACCACATGGTTGGGCCGTACCCTCATGTATACCTTTATGTAATTTGTAGTGTTTTGCCCGGGTTGTGACTCCATGCTCTGCTGATCAATCGTTTGTGTCAACATGCAGTACAGGTCAACAGACGCCTCCACAGTCTGCCCCTCCTGACTGACCCTCCTATACTCTAACCATACTCCTCCATATCTGATATGTAGCAGCAATGTGTCTCTGTGTATCAACATGCAGTACAGATCTACAGACACCTCCACAGTCTGCATCCACCTCTGCCCATCCCATACCATACACTCCCACTATGTGCTACTTACCACCCTATTAATCATAGAGCTTGGCACTTCAATTATATATAAAAACGGTCGAGCAAAGTCTACATCAATGACCCTCCATCTCTGTCTGTGCGCCTCCTTCCATCCCGCACTTCCCGTTTCAAAACTCCCAACCAACTTTTATCCCGGATTGAATTCACCTTTCTATCATTTTTTTTGCCCACACTCCTTAGACCAACACCTTCGCTCCCACTCTGTCCCCATCTCTCCGCCCCTTGGGTCCAATTGGTACAAGCCCCTGGTTAATGGCATCATACAACTCGATAGCTGAACAATCCCCAATCAGAGCCTGAGTACTTTCTTGAAGCCCTCTGGCACACATCTGGAAGTACCAGAATTAGACTGGTCCAGTATATAGAGTGTCCAGATTTCCCTATCACAGGTTAGGCATTACTACCAGTATCTACCATCCACATGGCTCTAATCAGCAGAATCTTTAAGAGGGAATTTACTGTAGTACAGTTATCCCAGCAAAAAAACAAAAAAACATTATGCAACGTTATTTTACATTTCTATATGACTTTTTATCACAGCAAATTGTTATATAATGTAAATAACATTGTTTTGATGTAAAATAACATATTTTTGTTAGCTGGGATGACTCAATGTGCCGTATAGAGCACTGAGGACATTAGCCAGGTGAACAGGTCATAGAGCTGCCTGCAAACTACCTCCATAATAAATGAATACATATGTATGGACAGTGGTTATCCAGGGATCGTGGTAAATGTTGAGGTTAATTTGTTTCCACACTATTTGCAGTACACTCTGGGGGGAAGTGCTGTCCATGAACTTTCTACAGGTCATTGCCAACGTTGACCACCTTTGGGGCCTCCTATACATTTGCAGTGGCACCAACATACCATAAAGCTATTTACTGATGTACCATGAAATGAAAGGCTCTCTTTTTTCTGCCTATAAACCCCATAGCGAGTAGAATGTACCACATCCCCAGCAGCTCTTGGAGGTGAATGAGAGTAAATGGGGGAGGATAGAGTACAGGCAAAAGCACTGTAATGTATAATGGATGAAAGAGGCGGGTATGTCTGTTGTATCATCATAATCACAGCAGCAGTTACTCAACTTCTCATAACAATTACACAGAAGGAGCTGCAGGCTGCTGTGATTCATGACGACAAAAAACGTTATTCTACAATAAAAGCAGATTTGTCCACAAGAAAAGAGAAAAGTAGAAGGATGCATGTTAGATACCATCACAGAATGCCATCACCCAGTACATCCTGTCTGTCAATGACTCCCATGTGTCTGGGTTGTCCTGGCCTTAAAAGGAACTTATCTCTTCTTTTATGTCCCCTCTTTTCTTGTGTGCCCATCTCCCAAGACACAGACACATGTATTCATCTGTAAATGTGATCTCTATTGTAGCTTTCTCAATGAATATGCCAACGCTGGAATGTCAACCATTATTCACTCTCATGTGTTTAGAAACAGGGATATTAGTCTGTATTGCCCCTATCAAAACATTTTCTTCTTTTTTTAAAACGGATGTTTTTTCAGGAGGTAAGAGTAATGTTCCTGAGGATCCTGTTTGCATTGGGCTCCTGACCGTGCTGCTACTGAATTTTTGGTGATTACATATATCTGGGCGTGCAAAGGCATCACACCACTAATATTTAAACATTATCTTTTCACTTGTGTACTGCAGAATAAGATAGGCGGCAGCATGACAAGGGTTTGCAAAAACAATAAAATGTAGATGCATTCATGACATACATTTATATGACAACAATGTATTTCCCATTCTAGACTATACATATCTCTGACCTTGCTCTACACCGTACCTTCTTTACTTTACCCTTTAAGAAATAACATTATGCGTCATGCATACTTTGTTGCAATAATGCTTGATTTGGTTCATCATTGCAGTCCCTAGGGAGTGTATCAAGCATGTAAGGTTAGCCTGATGTACAAATGCAGAACTGGCATTCATGGATACATCATGATAACAAAAGAGCATTGTGCCCTTAACTTTAAGCAAACTAGTAGCTCCAGAACAAGTGCTACATATTTAAAAAAATAATAATATGTTGTGTTTTAATTACAAACTTCACACTGGCAAAGGATAGGGGGAATTGAATGTGGTAACTGGCTCTATCTCAATAGTCATGTCTTTTCTCAAATTTTCTGTGTAGGCGATATAAGCCTTATAAATGCTATGGATACAAGCAAACACAATTCGGAAGCAACTCTCGATGAGTAGCTTCATGGCACTAATCTTCTATCCCATAATAAACCTATAACATATTATATGGCTTCATCTAGAGGATGATGCTATAACACAGTGTTAAGCTCCCTTTGACTTCGATCAATGAGCTGCCATGTCAAATATGCCTCTACGGGAAAACTGTTCATTTACCATTACCAAGGATTCTGGAACATTAACCTCCAGACATTGTACCCTTGGAATAGGCATTACCCCACTTCCAAGAGTCAGGGAACAACAGTTCAGAATAATGTACTTGGAATATACCCTCAAATCGACCTGCTTAAAACCATCAAGAGGTGCCTAAGCATATTTCCTGATGGCAATAAAAATGGTCGCTAATGGCATAAGTGGTGCCTAACCCTGAAGTGCAGCACACCCCTGGGTACTGTGGTAGTTTATCATATTAAGTCCGTGACGTGAGTGGGTTTTATTTTGAGCGGACTCAATAAATTGGCTGTTGTGTCCTGCACCAGACAAAAACAGCACACAAATTACCAGTGAGAATTGAGTCTTTGTGGGATGTCATGTCTGCTCATTTTATCCATAATGCAGCTTTTTACTGAGGAAGGTTTTTTGTTTAGGGCGGGATTATTTCATTCACTCAAGTCTGGCTCATGCTAGTCGACAGGGGGTGACGTCATAAAGTGGTGGCTGGTGTTTTTCACATCCTGACCTCAGTGCTTTTCTGTGTTTGAGTGGTAAATGATATTGTATGGTAAATGGATATTTGGTCGGGCAGGAGGAAAGATGAATACGAAACTCAATCTAAGAAGTCAAGGTGCGCGTAATACGAGGGTTTTTTAAACAATAAACCAATGCTAAATTTGAAATTTTCAAACCCTGTATGCAAGTTATAGGATCTTCCCAAAGTCAGGGTGTGTGTTATAAGCAAGGTGCGGGTCATATGCGGGAATTTAGGTTAACTGTTGATGTCCAACTCAAATACAATTGCCCCAGCTAAAGAGACAGCTGGCAAGCAAAACCAGTTGATCAAACTCATTTCCACTCATTAAGGGAGCTCTTAAAGAATCTAGTCATCAGTCTCCACTGGGGAAATTCACCATTCAACAAGGTACTCTTACACTTCTAGTGGCCAAACACTCACTGCACACATGCAAGGGCCACAAACAGACAGAGATTAGTTCCTCCTTCAGTGTTCCATCCAAACCTATGATGTGAATGTTCTTTCCTCGTCCTACAGATGTGGGATTATTTAGTCTCTTTTGTGCATAGAAATGTCTGATGGTAACAGATGCTCAATCAATCAAGCTGTACTAGATCTATATACATGATGTATGTATACAAGTCTAGCCAATTAAATATTTGACTAATGCAATATGTAAACAGCACTCTGCTATCCTCCATCACACTCCGTCTGACAGTATTTAATTTTATACTTTCAGATTCTGGACATACCTTGCAGAACTTACATCAGGATACTGGGAGTACAGCAGCACACAGGATATATTTAAGTCGCAGTGCTTGAGGAGGTGGCCAATACTGGTTGACCCTACATTGACCTTGGAATATTTAGCTGGTTGCCACATGACGCCTTAAGGTAAGTGAACTTGTGGTAGGTGCTACTCCTCTGCTTGCAAAATGGTAAAATACAGTGATGTACTGGATATGGCCACTGTAGCCACTGATGGCTAATGTTTATTAATTTACGCAATTAGGATTGAGTCAAGATCAATAACATGACAAGGAATGATGCATCTGTTAGAGTTCTGAACCCAGCAGAGAGGAGTAAAGCCTAGTTATGGTAGTTATTACACTATATTTTACATAATGTCCATCAGGCCTTTACAGGGCTTAGGATTTTATGTAAATCACCAAGCTCATGCAGTCTGCAGCTCCCCCTGTCTTCAGTATCAGGAACCTGATCAGGTGCAGACAGCTCTGAGGGTGGGGCCTGCTGAAAGGCTGATAACGCTATTGCATCTCATACCCCTATCTACCGTGTGTACACATCTATCACCTTCAACTCCCTCTGCTATCTTCTGCATAGCATTGAAGAACATCTAACTGACATTTCCCATAGACAGACTTTCTAGATTTCCTTGTTGATTATTTTTAAATGTATTTTATTGCAAAAAGTAATTTTCAAAAGACATCGTTCAGCTATTTCCTCCCAATAAGCTCTCGGCTATTTCAACTTGTTCATACATGTATGTGCTCATCTCAGAGGCCTTAATTGGCAGAATTAATGGGTGCTTTATGAGACATCTTAGATTTCACTTTCTCATCATTAATCCTTTTGACATGAGGACACAAATCCTTATAATAACCTGACATATTTCTTTTAACCAATTATAAGCTGGGCTTTCAGGCTGCAAACAATCTAATTTGCACATGGGCCCACACCGCAGTGCTCAACTTTGTAACATCAATGCTTGTGGCGTATAGTGAAGTAAGCGATTTCCGAGGGGTTGTTTCCCAAAGCTTTTTCCTATAT
The DNA here is from genome assembly GCA_947462335.1 of Harmothoe impar. Taxonomy (NCBI): domain Eukaryota; kingdom Metazoa; phylum Annelida; class Polychaeta; order Phyllodocida; family Polynoidae; genus Harmothoe; species Harmothoe impar. The sequence continues at coordinate 82,505,192 of OX381709.1, forward strand.
TTCCTATTTTCAAAACTACATTTGAAAAAGCCTCCACATCAAATGACTGGTACGCTATTCATCACTAGTAAACACTCCTGTACATTCCCTGACATCACCTCACCTCTTGTAGGGGACCTCCTGGCAGTGGGAGAGATAGATTACAGCTCTGGTGATTCACCAACCACATCAGTGTCTGACAACACCTGCATTCCCTGACAACACTCTGCCTCCTGCCCTGTGAGTTGTCTGTCTGGGGGCATGTGGGGAATGATGCAGAGTTCTGTGTGTAGACCAGCGTAGTATATCAGGCAAAAAGAGCCTGCTTTGGGAAGTCCTCATGGAACTTTCACACACAAATTCCCTCACTGTGCTGATGCAGCTATAGAGGTGCAGACAGATATGGTGGAGGAGGCGTTTTTCATGGTTGAAGCCTAGGGAATATAATATAATATAACAGTCACCAGCCAGATAAGGAGTCATGACATCTGCACTGGCTGGTAACAGCACCCTGTTTACATACACATGATTTTTCCATCAGCTAAGGTGGCTGCAGGCTACACTCTGATAAAGCACCAGTAGGATATAGGTGGTGAGTAAGGAGGCCAGGGGTTGTTAGGTGTCAGACCAGCTTACCCGGGAGGTGGTGGTGAGTGATCTATGCCTACTGAGCTGAGAGGAGGAAAAAGTAAGTCTGTACTTTGACTGAGTCTGGGACAATGATATGTGTCTATCCAACTCTGTTTATCCAACACTACACTCTAAAGTGGCCCAGGTTGAGTCTCTACACTGCCTTTTTGACTCTACGATCACATGATCTATTCCCACCCTTTTCCTACATTCTCATTTACTGAGGTACATATGTATACAGGTCATTCTTACCTATTTTCCAAACTATATTAGTTTTCCATATCGGTAGAACGTATTCTCTATTCCCTACCTAGTTTTCTCCTAATTGGATCTGAACACATATGTATATTTATCTTTGGGCCTTATATATTCGTGAATGGGCCTTATTACTCAGAGGGTTGGTAGCTCAAGTACTGAGGGGATAGAGTGTGGGGTGCAGTATATCATTGGTTATCTGTAAGTGGTGACATATGTAACGGTATAACATAAGATGGCATATCTTAATGTTAGTGGTAACACAAAATGGTGTATCTTAAAAGCAAGAAGGTTTAGAGCATCCTGTAGTAGTTGCTAGATATCAATCTCCATGACAAATTGTCCAAAACCTTTCTAGTTTCTGAAGTCTTTTCAGATCTGAGAGTATCACCTTGGTGACCAAAGTGTTTATAAAGAAATGCCATCTGATAGTGTGAGGCCAAATCTGACATCCACGAACAGCCATGTTAAAAGGTTGACATGCCATGAGGACCAGCAGTTTCAGCATATCAGTCAGTTTTTACTTAAACTTGCCTCCACTGACACCGAATCCTCTCTGATCCAGAGAGATCAGCTGGGTGACCACAGAGGTCATAATGCATCTGGTAGCAATAAAAGGCTGACAGGTGTCCATGCTTGGAAGAAGCTCAAAGGCAGGTGGACTGCAGTTGGTTCAAAATACCCTGAGGCAGAATAATGGGGAATCACACTGGTGCCTACAGTAGAATAAAAAAGAATTCCCAGAAGGCAATCCCAGAGGCACTCCAAGAACTCAAGCAATGCTGCACTCTCCTACCAGATTCTAGCACTGCTAAACTAGTGGTGCCTTGGGAGTGAGTCCAGCTGTTCCAGACTCTTTTGCAAGTCCTAAGCAGAGTCCAGTATTGCCTAACCCTATTTAAAAAGCCTGACTCTGCAAACCTGGAAAGCCTAGAGTGGTTGTTGTGAGATTGCCAGCGTCAGGCTGACAAACACTATTTCCTCAGTGCAGTTGGAAGATATAGTACTTCCAATGTGAACCTACTCTGTAACATATGAGCTGTTGAGGGGCAGGGTGTGATCTGTAGAGAAAGAGAATCCCATCCGCAGAACAATAAGGTTTCGGTTGTAGGACACAGATTGAGATCAATACTGACGTCTCAAGCTTCCCAGAGCAGGGATTCTTATTCAACTCAGGGCTGGTTACAGATCCAGAGGACCTTAGCAACCATAGTTTAACAGCAAGATGAGAGGATGGTCGGATGTTTCTGAAGTCTGTTGGTATCCTAGCTGACACCCAATCACCACCTAGGGGGATGATAGCAGGCGTTTTTTAGTTCTTGTTTTGGTTCCTTGTAACTGGACTGGACTCAATTACTGTATACAATACTATTCCGGGATTGTTGCAATTGCCTTATGATTGAATACTTATATCACAGCCGATTCATTATGAATCCCCAGCTGTGAACTGTGACAAAAACTAAGCAGTGACAAAAACTAAGCAGGAACTAAGCATGATGGTTATATACACTTTGCATGACTCAGTAAGTATATGATGTAGGGATTAGAGTTAGCACTATTAATCCTAGCTAGCATCCTGCATTTGCTGCATCCATAGACAAGGGTCCTGCTGGATGTAAGCTGGACAGAGCGCTATGGGGCTTTGTCAATCAAGCAGGAATATGTTCAGAAAAAAAAACAAAAAACACTTTCTTTAATAGTAAGGGGCCCATCATATTTTAATTCATTCTAGCAAGTCTCAATTAATTTCTAATCATTAAATGATTAGGTTTAATTTGGAGTTGGAAATGAGTTGTTACACCAGAATGGGTAAATAGATAAAGCATCTTCAATTGACTGGAAATCATGATCTATATGAACTAGAATATTTCAACAAAATGGTTCCAGTACTCTCTGGACCCTACCCGACAGGGACCAAACAGAGCCTCCTGAGGTCTGACTCAGGTAGACTGTGTGTATCAGATATATTGTTGCTGTTTATGTCCCTCATTATACCCTTATTATACAGCTCTTGAACAGTGATTTATAGCTCTTGTGTTATATTTTTACCCTCAGGAGGTCTATTCACCACCAACATTTTTTGGTTTTGGTTCACAATTATTTATAGTGCATTGTTTCACATTAATTAAAGTCTACATGAAGTAGAAAGGGGTGAAAGGATTATTCTTTTCTGATTCAATTCCCAAGATTTAAATCAAATCACTGAATTGAGAAGCAAAGAAGAAATTAAGGTAATTGAAAAGGGGTTCTCAAGATTGTAGAATGGTTACAAAAGCTAAATCGATCAAGGCTAAAGTTTGGAAAAGTGAACTTTTCTACTGATATATCCCAAAAAGGACCAGACACCAACCTTTCTGAACTGATGATCCCTGTAGAGAGATCTCTCAGTCTGGCTTGACCGGAGAGGCCAGAGATTTCTTCTGAATAGACCATAATTGACAGGTTGGGACTGTTAGCTGTCTTCATAGCTCTGGTAGAAATAGAATCTCTCCTTCCCCTTCGGGGAGCCATAGATCTGTGTGATGATGTGCTGATGCAGCCTTTCTGAACCCCCCTCTTTTACTCACCGCAAACTCACTGCTGAGTGGTAGTTGGATTGTATCACACAATGCATCATTTTAAAATTCACAACTATGAATATGGAGAATGACCTTTCTTGTACTCAAGCACTTGTAAATCACTCAGTATAAATTAAGTTTAATTCAATATAAACTCAAGGGTATTGACTTTGTTTCTCCACATGAAATCAAAGATCTTCATCGCAGTGGGCATAAGATGCGGTTCAACTTTGAATCAACTTTGAATCAACATTGAATCAACATTGACAACCATTCATCAAAGTTGATTTAATGTCCTGTACCCTTTCGGCTATGACTGGTCGATCTTTATGGTAGACAAATGGTCCATAAGAGAAAGCTCTTTTAAGGTTGAGGAGGGGCAATGGGTGCTATAGTACTGTACAGGAGGAATCGTGTGTACAGCCACACCAAATCAGTCATTTTAACGATTGTGCGCACAAATATATATATATATATATATATATATATAATGATAATGCAGTTGCATCACTGACAGTATGAGTGATGACTTGGTGGTGTGTTTAAGGCCAACAAGTGGGTACTCATACAGCAGTTGGAGGCAAGCTGGGACAGATATACTCAACCTTATTTATAGAGTCGGCAGGGTTTAAGCAGATTTTAGCATAGAGTAGATGCCCCCCTCCCCCTCTCCTGTCTCTCTGTTACTGAACTGAATCCTTTTCATCCATACACCTATGCTCTCTGTTATATAATATGTCAGAGACCGTATGTAGTAACACTAATGGCATCAGTATTAAATAATTCAGTAGATCAATATGCAATTTTGGACATAGATATATGTCACTGCATTATAACAGATGGAACGTTTATATCAACTGTATGAATGGCAGTATCAGATTTTGACTATTATACTCTAGATGGGCTGTAAAAGCTAACTTTAGTTGCTGAATATAAAAAGGACTGCTGAATCTAGATATGGCTGCTGCATTAGTGATAGGCACAGCCACCAAAAGCTGATTTTGATCATTGCTTCACAATAGCTATGACCAGAAATTGTAAAGAATGTTCAAAATTCTAGCTTTAAGGCATTGGGCCATCGAAGATCGAAGATGACACTTCTAGATTCAATCATTTTGATATCATTTTCAAACAAATCATTTATTAAAGAGAACCCTTAATTCATGGGTTCTTCTTAACGTTATCCATGATTATGTTTAACTAATTACCCAGAGGGATGGGTGAGTAAGATTGATGGGATCCATGTGGGAGGTTTTCAAACATTTCAGGCAGATTTTTGCCCAGAAAGCACCTGCTCTGTGTTTAACTACCTCTCAGGTGTCAAGTCCTATCATGTATATGAGACCTACATCTAGAATTAAATACCCTGAGGAGCTAAAACTGTCTAGCTGAATTAGCGTCATATACAGTGTTTTATGTATAGGCGCTAGATTATCCCCCCCAGAGGGCCTGTAACTGAGCCAAATCTTGCTTTCTGTACCCTGCATCTTCATTTTCCTGATCCTCCTTTGGAGCTGTAGAGCCTGGAGGCAGAAACAAAATTATGTGTTTTGGGTAACCTAACTGCGCCTTACATACCAGGTCTGACCCTAGACACTCTTAGTTAATGTTTTCAGATTCATCACTATCTGTAGATGTGCTTCCTGACAGACCTGTATATAGGGAGGTAGAGCTCAGCCACCGCATTCATTGCTACATCCCTAATGCTCCCACAATTGATTCTGAAACTCCAAAACCTTTGACCTTAATCGCGAGGAATGAGAATGGAATGAGAAAACAAACGGCTGTTGAATCGAGTTACCCAGCTAACAAAAACGTTTTTAGAACGTTTAAAAACGTTTGTATTTGGTTTTGAAACAAACGTTTGTATTAGAACGTTATAAACGTTTGTATATGGTTTGGAAACAAACATTCATGTTAGAATGTTTTAAAATGGTTGTGTATGGTTTGGAAACAAACGTTTCAGGTTTTGCTATGCTTAGTTGACCTACAGCTTAAATTATTAAACAACAACAGGGAAATCGGGAGCGTACCCAAGAATGCAATTCGTCTGCTCACTCTCCATCCTTCTCTCTGAGTTCAACTGTAGAGAACAACAGACCTAACATCTGCTAGAAGAATGGTTTTTCATGACACTACCGACCCTGTTTTCGATAGGCTAAGGCATTCCCACAGTACAGTGTACTAGGTCAGACGAACGCTGTCTGCATGAATTTCCCGCGCAACTATCACCAGCAGTGGAGCTGCTGGTGACCCATCAAAAGGGGGGGGGCAAAAAAAATGTCACCCCTTTTTGACAGTGTGGTGGAGAAGTTTCCTCAAGAACTGACTGGGGTTGAACCCTGGATCTCCCACATGTGAGGGTAATGCTTTACCCCTACTCTACTGAGGATCTGGTAATAAGCCTGCTGAAACCTGTACATATAGATATACCACATTGAGATTGCGTGCCCCCTTTTTATTCCAAAACCAAAAAAAACTTCTGAATATGCATGGGACCCAATAGGACCATGTGTTACAAATATCGTTGCTGGATGTAAAACATTAAAGACTATATTCTGAGAGAATTATAGAAAGAGATAATTACTGTAAACGTTTTTAAATAGGTTTATTGACAACATTTCATGATTTGGTTAGTCGGCCTACAGCCTATTCTTTTTAGTTTGGTTATAATTATTACATATACATGCAGACACAGATCACACAACTTCTTAGCGTCACATGAGGAGAGAGTAGTGGACGTGAGGAAGTGGTTATGGACGTGAGGAGATGAGAGCGGATGTGAGGAGATGGTAGTGGACGTATGGCAGGTTGTGGCCTATGGGCAGGGGGCCTATGGCAATGGTGCCAAAAGACGGGGGGCCTGAGATCCGGAGGTCCTGAAGGCAGGGGGCCAGTAATCAGGATGCCTAAAGGCAGGGGGCCTAAATGCTAAGTGCCTAAATTCTGTGTACCCGTTTATATAGCCCTAGATATTACATGATTTAACATGCACAAAAATCCATAAGGAGACCTCTAAATACATTGAAAATCATTTGCTGATAAAAATGTTGATTTACATTGGGTTTGGACAGAAAAAAGAAGGACATTTACAGAACTACCCTCACCAGGATTCGAACCTGCACTGGTGTTCCCTAACATCCTAAGGCAGGCATGCTAAGCATGAAGCCACGGAGCTGACATATCTGTGCAGGGCGATACAATGTGCTTTTGACCTAAGGTTATTTAAGCTGTTATTACATACTAGGGACCTTTAGCAAACCCAATGTAGCTCATGATGAACGCAATGATGAACGCATAACCCAGTCAGCAATGAACGTTTTTCAACGTTTTAAAACGTTTATAATTGGTTTAATAGAAAACGTTCACACCTCAAATGTTATTAAACGTTTCTATAGAGTTATGTGGGAAACATTATGTAAAAAACGTAAAAAGGGTTCCTATTGGCTCCAGTATCCTACAGATTTCCCTCCTACTATATCTATCTTCATGTGAGAGATGTTCTGTCTCTCTTGGGATAGAAACTCAATTGCAAAGAGGTTCTCATAATGAGGAGGACCTCATGAATATTCATTATTGACGTGCAATTTACTTCTGAATGGTATTTATTCTGAGGTTATAAATATACACCATGAGAGCACGTAATACTGATAATATATAATCCCTTATTAATACATTATTTTGTGGCCATAATAACCTAAAATGAACGTGAGAAAAACATTTGAAAAAAGGTTTCAAAAACGTAAAATTGAGTCCACATTTTACGTCCCTTTAACCTCCAAGAACCAAACGTTTTCTAACCTTCTGACAACGTTTTTTTTCACGTCAATAAAACATATTTTTGCTGACTGGAAGGCTACGTCTCAGTCCCCCTTTCAGGCTCATATGATTCCTCAACCAGCTGTCATCTCAACTACTTTGAACCCTTTAGGCATCAGCCTCATTAGCTCATGAAGGAGAGCCTGGGACTCCCAATCTATAGATCCTGGGTTCGGTTCTCAGCCTGGTTTTTAGATGTTCATCCAAAGTCGTCTGCAAAGGTTTGCATCCAAACCTTTTGCAAACCTTTTTGCAAACCTTTTCCAAACGTTTATAAAACGTTTTAAAACGTTCTAACACAAACGTTTGTTTCTTTCAACGTTTTAATGTTTTAAAACGTTTTATAAACGATTTTTGCAAACGTTTGTAAACCTCCAGCAAACGTTTTCCAACCGTTAGGAAAACGTTTTTTTGTTAGCTGGGTAGACACCAGTACACAGCAACAGGCATTTAAAACAGATTTCCCCATCAGTTGTCTGTAAAGCTCATCCCACTGGAAGTGGGAGACCTCTAACACATGGAACATATTCCTTTTTGAAATCTGTAATATTCAAAAACACATGTGTTTGGCAAGAATACAGACTGTGTGAGTTGTTAATACAAGCTGAAAGAGGCATAGTGTGAGCCAACTTGGAAAGGTTGTATGGAAACTCTGCAGTATTGAGACTTGCCAGAAGGATACAAGTAATTCAATATTGTTAACCCGATGAGGGATGAATAATGTTTTAATGGACTTTGCCCTTGGTTCATATTGCACCCCTGGTGAGTACCCCGCCAGGGCTACATTCATGCATCATGTTGAGCCTAGGGAGTTTATGCATTCCCCAAGCATCAGCATAATGCGTGAATGCAGCTGTGTCAAGTAGACTGACTGTGGTTGCATTCATGCATCATGACAACCAAGGGCATGATCCTTTAAAGCACTGTGTTGTATTTAAACGGTTAAAGTAAAACGAGCTGCCAGACAGGATTACTATAGATGTACTACAGAGCACACATAGTGAACTGCTCCACCAATGACTCACTGCTAGTCTAGTCTCCGTGTTGGCAGGTACATTGCAGGTGCCACGCAGGGTGATTTGCTAACCCTTTGAGGACAGCATAATGCTTAATGCACTATGCCCTCTGTCATTATGATGCTTAAATCCATCTATTGTGACTATCAAGGGTGACCATGATGCAGGAATGCAATCCTGGTGAGTTACTTACAGTGGTTGCATTTATATGCATCATGATATTGAAAGGAAATAGCAATTTAAGATTCCATGCTGCCCTTAAAGTGCTAATGCAGGAAGGCCCAGGTAATTTGTGCTATTCAAACAGAGCATTAGGTCAGCCTGTATTGATTTCTGGTGTATTCACAGTGATTAGTGGGCATTGTCATCATGCAAAACATCACCACCCTCACGTGAGAAGGGCCCATTCAGTTCTGCACCTGTCCCTCCCAATCTGCTATTGAATCGCTCACATACATATTTACCACTTTCAATGATTCCTATACTATGATGAAATGATTAAGTACTAAAAATAACTTGAAATGATTATCCAATTGTTTATCTAATTTACCAATTATGTCAACCTCCAGTACCATTCCCCCTCTTTTAAAATAACATCATTCCTTGCCTTGTGACATGTATAGATGTGCTTTCTCAGGAAAAAAAAATTACACACTTTTCAAAGTTGTTCCACATAGCCAAAATGCCCACCAATGTTTGTGGATTTTGATGATATGGCCAATATTTAATTTTTTCAAAAAGATTTTTCATAAGAAAAAAGACAGAACCAGTTAGCCATTACAAACACTTGTAAAACAATGATGTCATTTCTCAGGAAAAAAAATTTCCCATTGTTAAAAGTTGACCCACATAGCCTAAATCGCCACCAAAGTTGGGACATTTTGTCAACTAGGCATTCTTTAAGCACCCCAGTGCCCCCTGTAGTGTCTTTTTGGGGGGTATATTTCCATGGAGCCAATAGTACTGTGTATCCCATGATCAATTATGAACATAACAATGTGTATCACTTATAAATCTGCTTTTGGTAAAGTTTCAACTTTTGGTCATTTTCTTTATATAGCTCATTTTCATGTGACTTTGGGGTGCTCATGCTCCTATAATTTGAAGATTATCTGCCATATAACCGCTGTCCAAAAAAAGATGTATGAGTTTCTACAGTTGTGGGTTTCCAGCTGTCATAGTTCTCACAAAATAGACTTCTGAAAATGGAGCAGCCCTAAGAATCTTAATTGGTCATCCCACCCCCTGCACATAATGAGGCAGGTCTTGGGAACCACTCAGAATTTCCAAGCCATATTTACAGATGATACTCTAGATACATTGCTTTATCAGAATCTCAGTTTTGAAGCAAATTTGAGGTTGTGACTCGGGAGCCAGTGGTTGCTTATAAACAGAGCCACCCTATTGACACCAAATTTGAACTCTCATCAGAGGCTGCAACTTCAAACATATCCTTTCTGAATTCCTGTTGCATTTTGATGGGTGCTGCCAGACTCCCAGACACGGTTGGATCATGTGTCATCTATATGCACAATTTGACACAGTGACAGTAATCCTCATACAGCTCCCTGGCTGGTCATATACCACATCCAACAAGGCGTCCTGACTGCAGACTGCTACCAAAAGCTAGCAGCGACTCACTAGTAAAATGTGTCCATGTGGAGATTGTCATGATGAGATGACAGCAGCAGGCAGTGACAGACATAAAAGTACTACAAGAAGTACTATTTTACAAGTCCCCAGAGCCTACCCTGAGTGCACTACTTGGTCTATCGGCAGGACTAACACAGTTAGGCATGTGTACTGTGATTGATGCTCGGATCTCATGGTGACTTTACAGTATGGTGACTGACTATGACTGACTGCAGATGGGAAAGTTTAGCTCAGACATCAGACAGCACTTTCCACTAACCTTCCACTAACCTAGCCTATCTAAAGGCATGTACAAATAATGTTTTCCTCACCATATTTCAGGTACTCCCTGAGGGCTAGTAGCTATAGAGTCTATAGCTGTACCCTGAATAGACTTTAAAAAAGTGTTTCCCTTTCTTGAACCTGACACTGAGAAGATAAATTCTTTACCTTGTGCTTCTGGCTGGTTCATCAATAATAAGTTCCCCAATACCTTACCCTGCCATGCTATGTGTGTGTAGTCTCATCATCTTCATGTATGATCCAGTGCAGATCGGTCAGAAGCTGATCTCCCTGCCAGTCTGTAACTCTGATACATCTGGCTGAGTTCCCCCTCCTTCAAAACCTGCTGCTGACTGATCCTCCCTGGGGGAGGAGCTATAAAACAGAGCAGAAGCCGACTCTCTCGAGAACCTGGAAGAGGCTTGTAGTAGGAGAAGCAAAGTCTGAATTGTACAGCAGGCAGATTAAGACTATGACCTCCAGTCAGCTTAGACGCCAATTGTTCTCTACTGAGCTCAAAACATCATGACTATGACTGTTTTTCTCATATATTACAGCCATCCTGCCAACCATACTAGAACGGTTATGTCCATTTAATTTGCTGTTAGTTCCTATCTTTAAAATGAAGAATATGTAGTCCAGAATTCTGATGAAGGATATCTTGCTGATATCTTTATACAGTATCTTCTGTAGGGAAGGATTGTGAGCATGGGATGTGTATAGACTCCACATTCTACTAGGAAGGCTCCCCAGTGAACAAAAAACGTTTATTAACGTTTGGAAACGTTTGGGTGTACAACGTTATTTTACGTTATATGTAAAACGTTATTTTACTTTTCTTATGTTTGAAAATACTAATGTTGTATCTATAACTTTATATAACGTTTATATAAGGTTTTCATGGATAGAGTGGAGTATCAGAAATATGTAGTTATTTTTTGATGAATCATGTGAAATATATATTTAAAAAAAGATTACATAGACGGTAATCCTATTACAGATCATTGTATATTTTCTTGTTATATTAAATAGGAACGAGGGCAGAAGGGTAAAAAAAGCACCTATTTGCAAAACTACCTATCAGGATTCGAACCTGCACTAGTGTTTGCTTGGAATTTTAAGACAGGCATCCACCCCATGTGGCCACGAAGCCAACATATCTGAACTGGGTGATAGATGTTGGATGTATTAAAAGTTCAGTTTTCAACTAGGCCTACGGGGACTGCCCAAACCCAGCAAAATCAAAGTTCAAGGTCGTAGTGGTTGTCAGCAGAGCCTTCCTGTAGAAGGATTTGGCCTTAAAGTACATTGACATTGTGGTTCTCTCATAATCATATTCCTCAAATGACATGAAAAAGTAACTTCCTCAAATGACTTGAAAAAGTAACTAAATCTTGACACGATTCCACCATAATATTGCCTTAATATCATCTAGGCCTATCCAGATGTATTTCGTGCATACATGGTCCAAGGCATATTTGTCATATTTTGGGTCTTTGAAAAATAAAAGATAGTATTATGGTTAGAGGATGGATAAATGCAATGAATATGTGTCCCCGTATGACAAGGTACAACATACTCCATGGTATAATGGCGAATGCATTTGTCTTGTAATCTGAAGATCTTGGGTTCGAATCTCTGCCTGTCCAAGATTTTATCAATTTCGTCATAGCATATGCTGACTTGATAAGATTTACTATGACAACATAGAATGATGTTGTCTATGTCATATTGGTACGTAGTATAACTATGTATGCTTATAAAGATTGTGGTTTATTCGGGATGGGAACCATTAATCTCCTGATATGAAGTCAAGCATGCAACCACTGTGCTACGCAGTCTCTGTTATCAGTTGTCATTTGAAAGTGACACATAGGTAGCCCCTGGTACATTTCTGTTGCTCTTCAAAACCCAATAAAAACGTAAAATAACGTTATAATAACGTTATATATCTAAACGTTATTATGTGACGTTATTACAACGTTATTTTGAGTCAACGTTTTAAGGTCAGATAACGTCATATTTTCGTTATTCTCAAACGTTTGTTAAACCTTCAGAAAACGTTATTATAACGTCAGATAACGTATTTTTGTTAGCTGGGTCCCTACCATCAGTCTACCTGTACCATTAACCTTGTCAGAGCCTCTCAGTGCTTTAATCAAGTGCTTTGTCAGGATGATGCATGAATGTGGCCCTGGCAAATCTACTCACGAGAGCTTCATTCATACATCATGCGGACCCTTTAGGAATGTACGATGCATCAACCCTGTAGGGTCAGCATGATGGCTTAATGCCAGTAACTAATCAGGACTGCATCATGACAAAAAAGGTAATAATGGATTACAGCATTATGTGGTCCTCTAAGGGTTAAACCATGCCGTATGAGATCTGATCCAGAGGTCCCTGTTACCACCTGTGTTTCTCTGGCCATAATAAGTGAGGTGTGTTAAAGCTAAAGCTCATTTTACTTAGGCCTCAAACTACCTAAACATAGACTGGCAAACTGTGATGCCAGCTCATAGACCATTGAATCAGCTCTAAAACGGTCTACATTTTTAAAATATCAAATTTGATAAAAATGTCTAGGCATTGTTTTGTTAGGTAAGGTACATTGCAAACCAACACTGACTTGCACTAATGTCCTTAGGCACTGACAAAAGATAAAGATTCTTAAGTTAAGAACTTATTACGCCATCAGCTACGAGTGAACTCCTTTTGCTAGAGCCGCACCTTAACCTTGGTGTTTGATCGTTAACACAACTGGCCCAGATGCCACAGCTGGCTCGTACCCACACAACATGAAATATGTACAGTTGTAACACACTAGCTGTGCTCCCAGTTTGCCACATAGACACTGAGGTTGGAACTGTGTTGGAACCCAAGGAGGTTGGCACTTGGTATATTTAGTACACACAGGTTGGGGGCTAGTAAAGGTACCTTTTGACCCGGATTTTGACCCGGCTTGTATCAAAGTGGGGACCCAAGAAATGGCTAAATACTCAATAGTGTGGACCCATGCAGCAATGATGCTACCATATCCACTTTAGCTAGAACCCTGCATAAAAGGCCAGAACAAAAATACCAGATATGCCACAGACAAAGTCCCCCAGGTTATGCAAAACCTATCCCATTGGCCACATTCGATGTTTGCTGTCTGGTGAACTCAGCCAATAAACTGTGGCGTGGAGGAAAAGGCTGACCAGCTTGGACCCTAAGGGCCTTTAGACTCCACTATCCACGCAGCATATGGGAATATTGCTACTCAACTTGTGCTTCGCTTACTCACAACACTTGCTAGACTGTCTTTTATGTCATGCATTGCACCACAGCATGCGTACGACTATAATTATCTTTTTTAGATAAAAGCTCATATGCTGTATAAAGCAACATGACATCCTACAAAAAGTCAATTTTCACTAGTAATCTGTGCAATGTCTATGTCCTGAATTGTCATTATATGGTCTTGAGCCATCTTCATAACAATATTGCCTCCTATGTCAGGGGTTTGCTACTCCTAGACTCCTAGATACATATGGCCATAGAATGCCTATCAGAGTCTCAGGCTGGTCCATTTAAAGACATATTTCAATTAAAACATTGTGATATGCTTGGAATAGCTCTGCGGTAGCAGTGCAGGCCAGACACTGTGGTATCCTCCTGAGTAAGCCATAATGATTTAGTCTGTATTGACTGGTTTGGCTGCCAGCTAAATAAATCTTTTGACCTGAGAGCAACACCCCAGGAAATTGGGAGGGTTCAATCTACTATAGAATAAGATAATGTCATGGTACAATACAAATAGATTTTTACTACTGGAAAACTGAAATCAAAGAAGTACTAGAGACAACATCCTTTCACAATCTCTATAGTGCTTTATAATGCAATACCTTTACTCATTTATTGATAAACCTTCTCTCCTAGAGACAACAATCAGTAGTCCTCAGCTTGTTCATATAGACTCATATCAGTAGCATAATACATAGCAAACATTGCTTACTGCACTGGGTCTGATTGTGTACATTCATTTATTATTCATGAGCCATGTGTGAGGCATATAGTCTTGTGTACATTCAGATAGATTTCTGTCCCATGTACAAATATAAAATACAGATAGGCAATTATATGAGCATGAAAAGGATCCTATCTGACAACAAAAGTATGATAGATTTATAAGCTGAGATGATAAACTAACATCTCTTTATGCAACCCTCAATTGATAAAACACTGCATGGTCAAACTTGGATTAATTATATTTGCTGACTTGATATAGTTTTAGAATTTATTACAAGGTTGAAGGTAAAACATAGAATGTTGATTGTGTTAAGTCTTGAGCACTTTAGTCGCAGAGTTGATATAGGAAAATTAACCCAAATGTACCAGTTTGGTATGCTGTGTACTCTGCTGCTATCAAAAGTGTTTCCAGTCCTATACACAATAACATAGGAGTAACAAATACACTTATTTCTATCAGATTGGTTTATGAATTGTGTATGAGCAGCAGAGACTACAGGGCAAATGTAATTAGAAAACATATTGTAGTGTGGATGTGAGAACTGTTTTTTTGATCAAACAATAGACTGTAAATAGAAAAATATATTTAAAAAAGGTTATTGCCACAGCTTACTCTATTCTCTCTGTCTACTGTATCAAAATTGCCATTGCCACTGTATCAAAACTCAATTAGGTACTGCGAATACTCACCTGATAGAGAGGTGCTGCTATTGCCTGTGCTATTAGCCCCCTGCAGCCATGATAACCAATTACGTGAACTCATAATATGACCCATGATCCCTGGCTAATACCACCCTACATATTTGCCCATCACGGAGGTAGTTATGACTAGCAATGCCACTGGTGTTACCGGTGATATTACAACATACTTATTTGACCCTAGACCCAGGGGTAATATAACTAATGTCCCTGGACACACATTATACGGGAACAGTCTAATTCTCATACTCCCGGGTGTGTGCAGGGGGCTTCCATAAAGCACTCAGGCTGCGGGAGGGGATGTGAAGTCACGCTTTGTCCACATGCTACAAAGTGTCCACGCCCATTACCAAACCCTTCGTACGAGCTTAATTTATTTCTTCATACGAGAAATTTGCAAGGTCCATCATCAGTTTGAGTAAGTACATCATTAGATGACAAAATCTCCTAGCCTGGTGATAAATAGTGCATCATAGAATAAGATGTAGCCTCCAATTATGCCGCAATAAACTGTAACTAATATTTCTTGTCTTGGTGGGTCCTAGAGTTACCTGCATGGTGAATAGATCCTTGTGGCAAAGAAATTATACTCCAAGTAAAAATACAATTCACTTAAACAGCACCAACTTGTGTCCTTCCTTGACCTGCAACGACATTTTGTGGCCTGTGGACAAAACGTGACTCCACAGGGGATAATTATGTCGCTTACCAGGCTCTCTAGTGCCATTGACCACTGGCTTTAGCTAGCATAAACAGGCCCCATGGGACTATAAGGGGTTGGGGTGGTATAGAGAGCCTCAGAGGTGGAGTCTGGTTAGGGGCGAAGATCACGTTCTAGCAGTACTAAGGGTAGAGCCATGACTAATTGGATGGAATGGAATTATAAGACACATTTGACCGATTGGCAGATATTTGAGTAAACATTATAATTATGAATTTTTTTTTGTGGCAACAGTACATGAAACAATCATGTGCATATATAACTGAATAGCGTTTTTCTGCTCCATTTAAGCAGGACCCTCTTCTTTTAATCACCTTTCTGGTGAGAAAGCTCCACCTGATTGAGTAGATCATGGCTGCCTCTAGACTCACACTGATGCTGCTAATAAAGTCATGTTCTGTGTCCGGTGTATTTGGTGTGTTAGACTGGTTTAGCAGGAACACACATTGCTACAGTACAGATTTGATGTATGAGATTCATGTGCTGATTGAGATGGCTGTGTACTACAGTGTTGTAAACAGCCAGAAGTAAATAATGGTCAAGAAGGTATACACCACCTGCACACAGCGGGGGCGCTGCAATCGTCAAAACGGTATCCGTAGTGAGGCTACAACTGCCGGGAACAAGTTGCAGTGACTGACGCAACTTTTGCTATTTTCCCTGCCTCCTCCCGAGGCTTCTGCTGCGACCTTTGAATCGACGATCACAACAAGTCACTGGATCTACCATTCGCCATCCATAACACTAAGGATTAGGATGAATATCTAGGTACATTAATGGATTAGCTAGGATTGAACCATTAATGGTTTGAAAAACGATATATTTTAAGAGAAACAAACTTCTACCGGGTCGAAAGTGTCCCCTTTTATCGCCCATGTCAACTTCGGAGCTCTATATCTTGTGTCATTTGGCAGAAAGCGGCTAGAAACCACTGATTATGTCGAGATCTAGCATAAATCTACCTGCCCATAATCCAATTGAGGTTGGAGAGCCATAGATAATTTGTTTATGGCCCAGAAAGTTTGTTTGCAATGCTAAAGGATAGGCGTTTTCGTTTTCTAGAGCAGTAGCCTCGTTTTGATGGCATGTTCAAGTGGTAAAGGTGCGCGATTTTACTATTAAAAAAAATAAAATGGCGAGTTCGTGAAAGTAGTGTATTAACATGGTATTGGCAAATTCAGGAGCAGCAGGAGTAGCCTGTCCAATGTATGCAAGGAAATAATTATATTTCAGTCAGATGCCAAAGCCCATCTGAGGTTCAGATTTAACGTTATGTCTTTTAACCTTTTGCTACAATAAGGAGCCATAGAGAAACATTGTATAACGTTTTTTGTTTACTGAGAGGCAATATCTGACCATCTTCTGCAGCAAACCAGCAATGTCCAAAACCAAAATGGAAGCTGTCTGGTTTGCATTAAGATGGTATGAAGCTAGATATCACTTGTCTGCTCTTTAGAACAGCTTTACAACAGTTCTAGATCAACTATAGGAGCTAGAGTTAGCTAGCGATGGCAATTAGATGATCTAGATCCCTTATAGCATGCCCCAGCCGGCCAGGGAGAAAGGGTGAATGAGGACTGGGTCCCAGGTTGAGTTGCAAACCAATGACTTGAATAACTAACCACTTGCACATTACAATCCAAACCAAAAAACAGGCCAAACCGATTCCAGTAAAACTTGCCTTGTGGGAATTGAGCAATACAGCTACCACTATGAAGAGAGGGTTCAAGGAAAACCATTTCTATTTGATATTCTGTCCAGATGTGCTCATTCCCTTGAGTTACACTTTTTGGTCAGTGCTGAAATAAAAAGGTTTGCACACAGAAATAGTTACAGGAGGTTGCAGACACATTGCAGGCAACTGTAAGAATATTCTCACATTTCCGCTCAGAATCTCTTTGATCCAATAAGTTTCTCTAACTCAGGATTGCTGAAGCAATGTTTTGTTGAATGTTTAAGGAAGGATTTAGTGCCAAGAAGGATTAATAGGTTATAGTGGAATGGGGGAGCTGATTGTGCCGACTATATGTGCCACTATATAGGACTGTCATTGTGGGCAGTGTTCTGGAGATCACATAATTGTCTACATGTAGACAGAAAGACTACTCAGCCATATCAGCATTTCAAGAATGATTTAACTATAATTTACTAGTTGGGAATGCCCCACCTTCATAGCTCAGTCATAGATCTGAAGGACCCAGCTTCAGAGTGGAAAATCCCAATAGGCCTAAAGACTAGTTTCACAGATCAGTTGTTGCCTGTCCATAGGTTAGTGGTTTGCCAAATTTATGGAACAGAGAGGTCCTTGGTTCAAACTTCTCCGTTCTGGTCCCGCACCCTGGGTAGACAGAAATGATCAGTGTCCGTAATGGTTCATCTGTTCATTCTGGATAAGGCAATGAAAAGAAATAAAAAGGTGGCCCACATTACTTTATTGATGGATGAGAAAACAGAGCATCCCTACACTGTGAGTCTGGTCACCAGATACTCCACGTTCTCATGAAACGCCAGGATATCTATCTATCTTTCTATCTTTCTATCTTTCTATCTATCTATCTGTCTATTTATCTATCTATCCATCCATATATCTATCTATTGAGCTATCTATCCATCCATCTATCTATCTATCTATCTATCTATCTATCTATCTATCTATCTATCTATCTGTCTAGCAATCTAGCAATCTATCTATCTATCTATCTATCTATCTATTTATACCACAGTTGCACGAGAGAACAAAAGAACTGTATATGACATACAAAAGGTGAGAAAAACACTCACCAGTAGTGTGGCATAAGTAAGTTAAATAACTCCAGAGGGTGACGTAGTCACGGCTGAGCACACAAGTCTGCGACTTGTGATCAGCCTAGACTGTCGTCATTATCCTACCACAGTGGCCTAGTAGCGGTTTAACTACTACGGATACACTACTAAATATTACAACATATAAGACCTTGCAAGACCAAGAAAGGTTACTCAGAATGTAGTATGCACGTATGTCATGTAGCCTATATATGGAGGTTTAATCAGAAGACCTGTGCAAGTGGTTCACTTTACAGTTCAATGACAACTGTAAAAATACCCAGCATCAGATAGGTACTCTGAATTAAAGAAACATAACAATGTTTTTTGGTTCAAAAAGACCCAAACAAATGGTTTACTGTGTATGCTTGGCCACCAGCTGTTCTATAGTGCACAAGCCATCAGAATTGATCTTTCTGTCTGGTCTAGCTTTTAACTGATGAATAAAATGGAAATTGGAAAATGGATATCATATGAAATAGGAAGAACAGTAATATAGATGGATCCATTTACAGTTCAATACTTTGAACTAATGAAATTGGAACTGCCTGCATCTGTACCATCCGAAGTTAATAACAGAAAGTGAAATGAAATATAAAATGTACCCTCATCATTTTTTCATTACCTATATGAAATGCTTTTGTGCTTCTATGACTGATCTAGCAAAATCATTTGCAATGGCCCGGGGCACCGTCTCCCCAGCAGCATTGATGCAGTGCACATACCAGTGTTTCTTTATGTAGATGTGTGTTATTGTAGGTACAACACATGGGTGTGTGTCTATCATGTCAGTTGTCTCTGCCCATCACATCGTGGCTACATATACAGAGGGCCCTGTATTGAAACAGATACCTGATCACCAATTTCCACCGGGCAAGAATCTGCCTCCATGTCTATGATTTATCTATGAAATCTATGTCTAAATCAGCCATTTAGAACCCAATTGCTCAACTTATCCCATCAGTGTATCAAAAATGTGTGGTTTCTAAACACTGACATTTTATGCATCCTGGGTAGCTAACCACTAGCGGTTAATGATATGCATAGATCCTTGGGCCAACCCCTTTCCGAAATTCCAACTTGCCCTCCCACTTATTCCCAATACCTGACACATGTACAGGTTGTGAATAGCCACTCCACCGTACCCCACCCCTCAGCTATTTCACTGGGCTGTATCACTACTGAGTACTACTCTGAAACTGAAGGCTTTTACTCTGTCAGGCTTCAATGCCTGCTGCTCGATACACTCTCGCTGCTCTCAGATCCAATTAAAATTCCAGAGCTACTTTCAGGTGTAGTATACCCATGATGCATGGAGTGAATTGTCAGTAATGGTCACATGGTAGTCTGTTGCACAAGTGTGATAACCTCCACTTGGTTGTGCATGGCCAAATTCTTTCAGGAGATAAGGCTCAATCGTTGTAAAATGCCCAGGGGATGGCTGACATAATTGAGCTATGGAGACATGTCAAACGAGTCGATAAGACCCGAATCATTTCTGATCCTCATTTCTGATCCTCATTTCTGCAGCTCTGACAGATTCTTATCTTCAGCCGCCACCATTTGATAAGTGGCTCTATCAATCCTAATAGTCAAAAGCTCTCAGGACATGCCATATTGATTCATGGATGAGCTGACACAGATGATTTCCTACTCCTCATAGCTCACTGTAATGACTCGTCATGTTGAACACATATCTATTTGATAGACTGTCATTAATCCCAGAGTTGTACCATACCCTCATGTCTGCCTTTATTTAGTTTGTAATGTCTGCCAGGGCTGTGACTCAATGGTCTGCTGATCAATCCTTTGTGTCAACATACAGTACAGGTCAACAGACGCCATCACAGTCTGCGCCCACCCCACTGATCGTCCCATACTCTGACCATACTCCTCCATATCTGATACATACCACCAATGTGTCTCTGTTTATCAACATGCAGTACGGGTCAACAGATGCCTCTAAAGTCTGCATCAACCTTTGCCCATCCCATACCAGACACTCCCTCTATGTGCTACTTATTGATTCATGGATGAGCTGACACAAATGATTTCCTACTCATAGCTCACTGTAATGACTTGTCATGTTGAACACATATCTATTTGAAGGCCTGTCATTAACCACATGGTAGTGCCGTACCCTCATGTCTGCCTTTATGTAATTTGTAGTGTTTTGCCCGGGTTGTGACTCCATGCTCTGCTGATCAATCATTTGTGTCAACATGCAGTACGGGTCAACAGACGCCTCCACAGTCTGCCCCTCCTGACTGACCCTCCTATACTCTAACCATACTCCTCCATATCTGATATGTAGCAGCAATGTGTCTCTGTGTATCAACATGCAGTACGGATCTACAAACACCTTCACAGTCTGCATCCACCTCTGCCCATCCCATACCATACACTCCCACTATGTGCTACTTACCACCCTATTAATCATAGAGCTTGGCACTTCAATTATATATACAAACGGTCGAGCAAAGTCTACATCAATGACCCTCCATCTCTGTCTGTGGGCCTCCTTCCATCCCGCACTTCCCGTTTGCAAACTCCCAACCAACTTTTATCCCGGATTGAATTCACCTTTCTATCATTTTTTTTGCCCACACTCCTTAGACCAACACCTTCTCTCCCACTCTGTCCCCATCTCTCCACCCCCTTGGGTCCAATTGGTACAAGCACCTGGTTAATAGCATCATACAACTCGATTGCTGAACGATCCCAAATCAGAGCCTGAGTACTTTCTTGAAGCCCTCTGGCACACATCTGGGAGTACCAGAATTAGACTGGTCCAGTATATAGAGTGTCCAGATTTCCCTATCACAGGTTAGGCATTACTACCAGTATCTACCATCAACATGGCTCTAATCAGCAGAATCTTTAAGAGGGAATTTACTGTAGTACAGTTACCCAAGCAAAAAAACAAAAAACGTTATGCAACGATATATAACATTTCTATATGGCTTTTTATCACAGCAAAACGTTATATAATGTAAATAACGTTGTTTTGACGTAAAATAACATATTTTTGTTAGCTGGGATGACTCAATGTGCCGTATAGAGCACTGAGGACATTAGACAGGTGAACAGGTTATAGAGCTGCCTGCAAACTACCTCCATGATAGATGAAAACATGGACAGTGGTTATCCAGGGATCGTGGTAAATGTTGAGGTTAATTTGTTTCCACACTATTTACAGTACACTCTGGGGGGAAGTGCTGTCCATGAAATTTCTACAGGTCATTGCCAAGGTTGACCACCTTTCGGGCCTCCTATACATTTGCATTGGCACCAACATACCATAAAGCTATTTACTGATGTACCATGGAATGAAAGGCTCTCTTTTTTCTGCCTATAAGCCCCATAGTGAGTAGAATGTACCACATCCCCAGCAGCCCTTGGAGGTGAATGAGAGTGAATGGGGGAGGATAGAGTACAGGCAAAAGCAATGTAATGTATAATGGATGAAAGAGGCGGGTATGTCTGTTGTATCATCATAATCACAGCAGCAGTCACTCAACTTCTCCTAACAATAACACAGAGGGAGCTGTAGGCTGCTGTGATTCATGACGACAAAAAGCTTTATTCTACAATAAAGGTAGATTGTCCAAAGGAAAAGAGAATAGTAGAAGTCTGCATGTTAGATACCATCACAGAATGCCATCACCCAGTACATCCTGTCTATCAATGACTGCCCATCTCCGAGGACACAGACACATGTATTTCATCTGTAAATGTGATCTCTATTGTAGCTTTCTCAATGAATATGCCAACGCTGGAATGGCAACCATTATTCACTCTCATGTGTTTAGAAATAGGGATATTAGTCTGTATTGCCCCTATCAAAACATTTTCTTCTTCTTTTAAAATTGATGTTTATTCAGGAGGTAACAGTAAGGTTCCTGAGGATCCTGTTTTCATTGGGCTCCTGCTGCTACTGAATTTTTGGTGATTACATATATCTGGGCGTGCAAAGGCATTACACCATTAATATTTAAACATTATATTCTCACTTGTGTACCGCAGAATAAGATAGGCGGCGGCATGATAAGGGTACGCAAAAACAATAAAATGTAGATGAATTCATGACATGCATATATATGACAGCAATGTATTGCCTATTCCAGACCATACATATCTCTGACCTATGCTTCATGCACAATTTGTTGCAATAATGTTTGATTGGTGCATCCTTGCAATCCTTCAGGAGTGTATCAAGCATGTAAGGCTAGCCTGCTGTACAAATGCAGAACTGGCATATATGGATACATCATGATAACAAAAGAGCATTGTGCCTTAACTTTAAGCAAACTACTATCTACAGCACAAGTGCTACATATTAATGAAAATAATATGTTGTGTTTTAATTACAAACTTCACACTTACACCCCTGTTACAAAGCCCCAATTTAAAGGGTTATGAAACAAACTCCATAAATGGTGCCTAACCCTGAAGTGCAGCACACCCCTGGGTACTGTGGTAGTTTATCATATTAAGTCCGTGACGTGAGTGGGTTTCATTTAGAGCTGACTCAATAAATTGGCTGTTGTGTCCTGCACCAGACAAAAACAAAACACAAATTACCGGTGAGAATTGGGTCTTTGTGGGATGTCATGTCTGCTCATTTTATCCATTATGCAGCTTTTTACTGAGGAAGGTTTTTTGTTTAGGGAGGGATTATTTCATTTACTCAAGTCTGGCTCATGCCAGTCCACAGGAGGTAACATCATAAAGTGGTGGCTGGTGTTTTTCACATCCTGACCTCAGTGCTTTTCTGTGTTTGAGTGGTAAATGCTATTGTATGGGAAATGGATATTTGGTCGGGCAGGAGGAAAGATAGATACAAACTCAATCTAAAATATCTAAACACGTAATGAGAGACATAAATTCAGGAGTGCTAGTTACATCTTCTTTGAATACAAAACACATGTCTTTGTGGGTGCTGAATAGAGATTGATGTTCCAACTCAAGTACAATTGGTCTATTATTAAGCTGAGGAGACAGCTGGCAAGCAGAACCAGCTGATCAGAGACTCATTTCCACTTATTCAGGGAGCTCTCAAAGAATCTAGTCTTCACTCTCCACAGGGGAAATTCACCGTTCAACAGGGTACTCTGACACTTCTAGTAGCCAAACACTCACTGCACACAGGCAAGGGCCAAGAACAGATAGAAATTGGTTCCTCCTTCAGCATTCAAGCCTATGATGTGAATCTTTTTTTCGCTTGACCTACAGAAGTGGGATTAATTAGTCTCTTTTGTGCATAGAATTGTCTGATGGTAACAGATGCGTTATCAATCAAACTGTACTAGATCTATATGCATGATGTATGTATACAAGTGCAGTCATTATTTATTTGACTCATGCAATATGTTTACAGCTAACTTTCATCTCACTCCCTCTGACAACATTCAATCTCACACTTTCAGAACCTGGACACACCTTGCAGAACCTACATCAGGATACTGGGAGTACAGCAGCACACAGGATGTATTCAAACCTCAGTCTTTGAGGAGGGGACCAATACTGGTTGACCTGACATTAACCTTGGAGTATTAGGCTGCTTGCCTCATGACCCCCTAAGGTGAGTGAACTTATGTTAGGTGCTACACTTCTGCTAGAAAAATGATGAAATACAGTGGTGAACTGCAGCATATGGCCACTGTAGCCACTGTTGGCTAAACTATGTTAACTAATGCAGTAGGGATTAAGTAAAGACCAAACATCTGCCAATGGGTAATGCATCTGCTAGAGTTCTGAACCCAGCAGAGAGGAGTAAAGCCTGGTTGTGGTTGTATTTACACTATGTCTTAAATATGGTAAATTAAGCCATTACAGGGCTCTACATTTTGTGTAAATCGCCAAGCTCATGCAATCTGCAGCTCCCCCTGTCGTCAGTATCAGGAACCTGATCAGGTGCAGACAGCTCTGAGGGTGGGGCCTGCTGAAAGGCTGATAACGCTATTGCATCTCATACCCCTATCTACCGTGTACATCTATCACCTTCAACACCTCCCTCTGCTATCTCCTGCATAGTATTGAAGATCATCGAACTGACATTTACCATAGACAGACTTTCCAGATTTCCTTCTTGATTATTTTTAAATGTATTTTATTGCAAAAAGTATTTTTCAAAAGACATCGTTCAGCTATTTCCTCCCAATAAGCTCTCGACTATTTCAACTTATTCATACATGTATGTGCTCATCTCAGAGGCCTTAATTGGCAGAAATAATGGGGGCTTTATGAGACATCTTAGATTTCACTTTCTCATCATTAAGCCTTTTGACATGAGGGCACAAATCCTTATAACAGCCTGACACATTTCTTTTAACCAATTATAAGCTGCGCTTTCAGGCTGCAAACAATCTAATTTGCACATGGGCCCACACCGCAGTGCTCAACTTTGTAACATTAATGCTTGTGGCGTATAGTGAAGTAAGCAATTTCTAAGGGGTTGTTTCCAAAAGCTTTTTCCCTATATTTCCTATTTTCAAAACTACATTTGAAAAAATTTCCACATCAAATGACTGGTACGCTATTCATCACTAGTAAACACTCCTGTACATTCCCTGACATCACCTCACCTCTTGTAGGACCTCCTGGCAGTGTGAGAGATAGTTTGCAGCTCTGATGATTCACCAACCAGATCAGTGTCTGACAACATCTGCATTCCCTGACAACACTCTGCCTCCTGCCTGTGAGTTGTCTGTCTGGGGGCATGTGGGGAATGGTGTGTGGAGCATAGTATATCAGGCAAAATAAACCTGCTTTGGGAAGTCCTCATGGAACTTTAACACACAAATTCCCTCACTATTGTGTGTGTATTCTGTACATTCCTCACCACAGAAGATGTAGTTGATGGTGTGTTGATGATCTATAGAGGTGCTGACAGTTATGGTGGAGGAGGCATTTTTCATGGTTGAAGCCTAGGGAGTATAATATAATATAATACAAGTGAGGGCGCAAACAGATTCCATCTGTTTGCTAGCCCTCACTTGTTTGAGAAGATACTGGATTTACTATTTTGGAAGGGGTTGTGTTTGGAAACGCATTAGGCATTTGGAGGTGTGTTTGGGATTTATTTCAAAGCTAGTGAGGAAATTTGTTTACTTGATGACATAGAGGTTATAAATGACAACAAAGGAATTCCTTCTGTTATAATGGAAACTGATTTTATTAATAATTAAAAGGGCAGCGATCAATTGACTTGGATGAAGATTGATATATTGAAGAGGTCCTAGACTTTCTAAATGTCTAGTGGAATTCCTAGATATAGAGTTTCTAGACCCATTGATGAGTTTAGATACACATGTTGAAGAGTTCCTAAACATGTGGATGAGTTTCCTAGATATGTGGAACAGTTTCTAGATGGGTTTCACGTCCGACTTGTATCTGAAATTCCCTCTCATGAAGTCCATATTTAAAGGGCTAGTATGAGTGTTGTGGGGCCCTTGTTATGTTGTGGAGCCCCTAGGCGTGGTATGGAGCCCCTACACGTGTTGTGGAGCCCCTACACGTGTTGTGGGGACCCTAGTCATGTTGTGGAGCCCCTAGGCGTGTTGTGGAGCCCCTAGACATGTTGTGGGGCCCCTGATCAAGGTTCTGAGTGCTGTGTCCACATGGCCAAGGCTCCAGCTCCTGCGACTCCCGCTCCCATGGCTCCCATCTGTGCGACTCCTGCTCGTACCGCTCACGTTCACTGGAAAATATAAGAATTTACATATAAAATGGCAAAAAAAGAACTTTAAACATCTGAAGAACCATGGCCTTTACTACCGGGTATTTACATGTATTAAACCACAAACAACTCTATTAACCTTTCTGAGTGTTAAATACCGGGTATTTACATGTATTAAAGCACAGGCAATTTTAATAACCTTTCTGAGGCAGTACTGTGGAGTTTAAGGTCGGACATGTATCAAACCAGGGGGGGGGGACAAAAGGTTACTAATATGCACCTAGCTCTGGAACTAAACATGATAGAGAGATAAATTGAACATTTCTGAACTCCTCTCGCCAAGACACTTCGTTTGGCACTATAATTGGCTCTGAAGAAAAATTTCAGAGACCCCCCCTGAAGTCAAAAATTGGGTAAATGACCTGGGAATAGATTTTTATATAAATTCAAGGTCTATATTTAGCAGTGCGTTAGTGGCAGTACTGAGAATTACGCCTAACCCCTGAAATAATTCCTTGAAATTTGGTCATATTGGGCGCTCAGTCAGTACTGTGGAGTTTAAGATTTGCTCAGAAGACCAAATTTCAGAGACCCCCCTTGAAGTTAAAAATAGGGTAAATGACCTGGGAATAGATTTTTATATAAATTCAAGGTCTATATTTAGCAGTACGTTAGTGGCAGTACTGAGAATTAGGCCTAACCCCCTGAAAGTATCCCATTAAAATTGGTCACATTGGGCGCTCAGTCAGTATTGTGGAGTTCAAAATTGGCTCTGTAGACCAAATTTCAGAGACCCCCCCTGAAGTCAAAAACTGGGTAAATGACCTGGGAATAGATTTTTACATAAATTCAAGGTCTATATATAGTAGTGCGTTAGTGGCAGTACTGAGAATTAGGCCTAACCCCCTGAAAGTATCCCATGAAAATTGGTCACATTGGGCGCTCAGTCAGTACTGTGGAGTTTAAGATTTGCTCTGAAGACCAAATTTCAGAGACCCCCCCCCCCCCCCGAAGTCAAAAATTGGGTAAATGCTGACCCGAGGAGGAGTGTATGGAGCCCCTAGACGTGTTGAAGAGCCCCTGATCAAGGTTCTGAGTGCTGTGTCCACGTGGCCAAGGCTCCCGCTCCTGCGACTCCCGCTCCCGTGGCTCCCGTTTGTGCGACTCCCGCTCGTACCGCTCACGTTCACTGGAAAATATAAGAATTTACATATAAAATGGCAGAAAAAGAATTTTAACTTCTGAAGAACCATGGCCTTTACTACCGGGTATTTACATGTATTAAACCACAGACAACTCTATTAACCTTTCTGAGTGCTAAATACCGGGTATTTACATGTATTAAAGCACAGGCAACTTTAATAACCTTTCTGAGGCAGTACTGTGGAGTTTAAGGTCGGACATGTATCAAACCAGGGGGGGGGACAAAAGGTTACTAATATGCACCTAGCTCTGGAACTAAACATGATAGAGAGATAAATTGAACATTTCTGAACTCCTCTCGCCAAGACACTTCGTTTGGCACTATAATTGGCTATGAAGAAAAATTTCCGAGACCTCCCCTGAAGTCAAAAATTGGGTAAATGACCTGGGAATAGATTTTTATATAAATTCAAGGTCTATATTTAGCAGTGCGTTAGTGGCAGTACTGAGAATTACGCCTAACCCCTTAAATAATTCCTTGAAATTTGGTCATATTGGGCGCTCAGTCAGTACTGTGGAGTTTAAGATTTGCTCAGAAGACCAAATTTCAAAGACCCCCCCTTGAAGTTAAAAATAGGGTAAATGACCTGGGAATAGATTTTTATATAAATTCAAGGTCTATATTTAGCAGTGCGTTAGTGGCAGTACTGAGAATTAGGCCTAACCCCCTGAAAGTATCCCATTAAAATTGGTCACATTGGGCGCTCAGTCAGTATTGTGGAGTTCAAAATTGGCTCTGTTCTCAAGGATCAGGGATTTTTTTCTTCTTTCGATGATGGGGAGAGGGGGTTAATTCATTTTTTTGATTGGAGTCAAGGATCGTCACTTTTTTCTTTGGATTGGGGGGGGACAGCAGAGCCTTTTTCGCAAGGATCAGGGACTTTTTTTCCTTGGGGGAGGGAGCAAAAGGTTGTTCGTTGGGATCAGGAAGCGATTCATTTATTCAGAATGCACCGCCTAACGGTTGTTCGCAAGGATCAGGGATTTTTTTCTTCTTTCTATGATGGGGGGGCATTGATTTTTTTGATTGGAGTCAAGGATCGTCACTTTTTTCTTTGGATGGGGCGTGGGGGGGGGGGGGGGGGGGGGGGCAGCAGAGCCTTTTTCGCAAGGATCAGGGACTTTTTTTCCTTGGGGGAGGGAGCAAAAGGTTGTTCGTTGGGATCAGGAAGCGATTCATTTATTCAGAATGCACCGCCTAACGGGTGTTCGCAAGGATCAGGGATTTTTTTCTTCTTTCGATGATGGGGGGGGGGGGGCAATTATTTTTGTTGGAGTCAAAGATCATCACTTTTTTCTTTTGATGGGATGGGGGGGAAGCTTTTTCGCAAGGATCAGGGACTTTTTTCCTGTGGGGGGGGGGGGGGAGCAAAAGGTTGTTCAGCGATTCATTTATTCAGAATGTACAGCCTAACGGTTGTTCGCAATGATCAGGGATTTTTTCTTCTTTAGATGATGGGGGGGGGGGGTCAATCTTTTTTGATTGGAGTCAAAGATCATCACTTTTTTCTTTGGATGGGGGGGGGGGGGGGCAAAGCTTTTTCGCAAGGATCAGGGACTTTTTTTCCTGGGGGTAGGGAGCAAAAGGTTGTTCGTTAGGATCGAGCGATTCAGTTATTCAGAATGCACCGCCTAATGGTTGTTCGCAAGGATCAGGGATTTTTTTCTTCTTTCGATGATGGGGGGGGCGTCAGTTTTTTTTTTATTGGAGTCAAGGATCTTCAATTTTTTTCTTTGGATGGGGGGGGGGGGGACAGCAGAGCCTTTTTCGCAAGGATCAGGGACTTTTTTTCCTTGTGGGAGGGAGCAAAAGGTTGTTCGTTGGGATCAGGAAGCGATTCATTTATTCAGAATGCACCGCCTAACGGTTGTTCGCAAGGATCAGGGATTTTTTTCTTCTTTCTATGATGGGGGGGGGCATTAATTTTTTTTGATTGGAGTCAAGGATCATCACTTTTTTCTTTGGATGGGGCGGGGGGGGGGGGGGGGGGCAGCAGAGCCTTTTTCGCAAGGATCAGGGACTTTTTTTCCTTGGGGGAGGGAGCAAAAGGTTGTTCGTTGGGATCAGGAAGCGATTCATTTATTCAGAATGCACCGCCTAACAGGTGTTCGCAAGGATCAGGGATTTTTTTCTTCTTTCGATGATGGGGGGGGGGGCAATTATTTTTGTTGGAGTCAAAGATCATCACTTTTTTCTTTTGATGGGATGGGGGGGAAGCTTTTTCGCAAGGATCAGGGACTTTTTTCCTGTGGGGGGGGGGGAGCAAAAGGTTGTTCAGCGATTCATTTATTCAGAATGTACAGCCTAACGGTTGTTCGCAATGATCAGGGATTTTTTCTTCTTTAGATGATGGGGGGGGGGGGGGGGTCAATCTTTTTTGATTGGAGTCAAAGATCATCACTTTTTTCTTTGGATGGGGGGGGGGGGGGCAAAGCTTTTTCGCAAGGATCAGGGACTTTTTTTCCTGGGGGTAGGGAGCAAAAGGTTGTTCGTTAGGATCGAGCGATTCAGTTATTCAGAATGCACCGCCTAATGGTTGTTCGCAAGGATCAGGGATTTTTTTCTTCTTTCGATGATGGGGGGGGCGTCAGTTTTTTTTTTATTGGAGTCAAGGATCTTCAATTTTTTTCTTTGGATGGGGGGGGGGGGCGGTAGCTTTATCGCAAAGATCAGGGATTTTTCTCTTCTTTCGATGATGGCGGGGGGGGTCTAAATTGAAAAAAATGAAATCTTGTCTGATTTGGACATGTAAATAGTCTATTTTGATCAGAATTTTGTCAGGGTTATATTTTTGGCCTCAGCTAAGCCCTAAACAGAGAGATTTTGGGGCTCCCCCCCTTGTACAATTTTAAAGAGCAGTTTTCATGTTTGCATCGAGCCACTGTCACTCGGCGCCCATAGACTCCCTATGTTAAAGCACTACCGGGTAGCGTCTCAACCCTGAAACCTGACAGGGGGGGGGGGGGCTCAAATTTTTTTGCTTCAAGGGGGTGCCCTGCCCCAAGCCAAATGTTTGTCAAAGACATACCCGTATCTATGGAACTAAACATGATAGAGAGACAAATTTTACATTTCTGAAATCCTCTCGCCGAGACGCTTCGTTTGGCGCTATGCAAAAGAGTCTAAGTCGAAGCGTTCTACTCGCCAAAATTCCCAAACAAAGTCAAATTTCGCAAAAAGTAGGGGGGGTGGAGGGCTGACACACTAGGGCCTAATAAAGATGACATTTCTGCATCTAACGAGCCTAATAAGGTAAATATTGGTTGAGAATTACCTTTGATATGAGCCATTTTCAAGAGATTTGATTCAAGTTGAGAAATGACAGTCCGGTCTGTTTGAGGCTCGTGCCGCTTTTGGGTTTAGTCACTTCTACATGTTGGATTTCTTAATGAATCATATCATTAGAAAGGCCTAATACTGGGGATTTCAGAAAAAAATATATTGGGGCTCCCCCCCCCTTATACAATTTTTAAGAGCAGTTTTCATGTTTGCATCGAGCCACTGTCACTCGGCGCTCATAGACTCGCTATGTTAAAGCACTACCGGGTAGCGTCCCACCGAGTGAAAACTTCGCCATAAAAGTTCATTTTCCTAAATAACCACTACATATTTTGCTATTGGAACTCGAAATCATGTATCTTTAGACATCTGTTCTAGTCCCCGCAAAAGGATTTACTCAAATATTGTGTCTAAGTACCTCAAAATTAAACATTTCCAAAGGGGGGTGACCAGCCACGCTGTCATTTTCAAACTTCTATCATTTGATCATTGGCTCTGTTTTTTGGTGTTTTCAAGTTTGAGAGTTCGTCCATATCATTTTGCGAAATAACCCGGCTACTGAGCTGTCCGCAATTTCACCCCCCATAAGAGAGAAGCCTAATCTATTTATAAGAACAAAATTTGCGGACTTACCTTGCATATTTGAGCTGTAATCGATGAAATTAACCAAGTCGGTACCGAATCATCGTCCCTCGGCGTCCCCTGCCCGCCATTTTGAATCTCGCGAGATCCCGTGAACGCGCGAGATGGCCATTTTGTTTACTTTACGTTGTCGTCGTGTCAAACGATAGGAAATGCTTCATTTTGGCATAATACGATTAAATATGGATGTCATCGTTATGCTGTATGGTAGGCAATGATGTTATAGATGTTTTTAGATGTTTTTTTAGTAATTATAAAAATAAAAAACTCGATCGTGACTTTTTGCGGATGTCGTCGAACGGGAAACCTTTTCTCAATTAGTGAAATTTCGAAGACGTAAATAATAGGAATCTGTTAAATTACAGCCACCAGCCAGATAAGTAATCATAACGTCTAAACTGGCTGGTAACAGTACACTGTTTACATACACGTGATTCTTCCATCAGCTAAGGTGGCTGGAGGCTATAGTCTGATAAAGCACCAGCAGGATATAGGTAGTGAGTAAGGAGGCCAGGGGCTGTTAGGTGTCAGACCAGCTAACCTGGGAGGTGGTGGTGACTGATGTATGCCTACTAAGCTGAGAGGAGAAAGATATGTCTTTGTGCAACTTTTTTAGTTATTCTGTATCTGTGCAACATATTCTGAACATGTATCTATTGGCCTCATTTATTCTATGCAGGTAATAGTGAACCTAGAATTAGGTCTTTTTATACTGTAAACCAATGGTAGATTCTACTGTCCGTGTAAAGAGTAGTATATAATGTAGAATGACACTAGATTCGAAGTACTTAGGGGATAGAGTGTGGGGTGCAGTATATCATTGGTTATCCGTAAGTGCTAACATCTGTAACACAAGCTGGCATATCCTAAAAGTAAGAACGTTTAGAGCATCCTGTAGTAGTTGCTAGATATCAGTCTCTATGATAGAGGTTAGAGGCTGACAGGTAGCCATAGCTGAAAGAAGCTCAAAGGCTGGAGGACTGCAATTGGTATGAAATACCCTGAGGCAGAATGATAGGGAGTCACTCCGGTGCCTACAGTGGAATAAAAAATGGAATTCACAGAGGCATTCCTAGAACCAAGGAAACAAAAAACGTTATACAACATTTTGTAACGTTATTTAACGTTATATAACGTTTCTCTAAGGCTCCTCACTATGGCATAACGTTATATACAGTTTTAGAACGTTATTTTGACGTAAAATAACGTTTTTTTGTTAGCTGGGAAGGCAGGAGAGTCAGGCAATGCTGCACTTTCCTACCAGATTCTAGCACTGCTAAACTAGTGGTGCCTTGGAAGAGAATACAGCTTTTCCAGACTCTTTTGCAAGTCTGTAAGAGTCTAGGAGTCCTAAGCAGAGTCCAGCATTCCCTAGCCTTCTTTGAAATGTCTGACCCTGAAAACAGAGTGGTTCTTGAGATTGCTGTAATCAGACTGATGGTCACTTTTTTCTAAGTGCAGTTGGAAGATGTAGCACTTCCAATGTGACCCTACTGTGTAACGCGAGAGATGTTTGGGAGCAGGGTGTGATCTGAAGAGAAAGATAATCCCATCCACAGATCAATAAGGTTTCTGTTGTAAACAGATGTTGAGATCAATACTGACGGCTGGAGCCTCCCAGAGCAGGGATTCTTATTCAGCCCAGGGCTGGCTACAGGTCCAGAGGACCTTAACAACCGTAGTTCAACAGCAAGATGAGAGGATGATCGGATGTTTCTGAAGTCTGTTTGTATCCTAGCTAACACCCAACCACCACCTAGATGATAGCAGGTGTTTTAGTTATTGTTTTGGTACCTTGAAACTAGAGACTGCACTCAATAACTGTACAATACTGTTTTTGGGATTGTTTCAAATGCCTTATGAGTGAATAACCTGAAATAAGTCACATCTTCTTTTTTGTGCAAGCAATTATGTATGGGATGGATATTTATCACAATTTTAATTTCTGAGAATACTTTTAATTTACAATGCTTGTGAAGAAACCATTTGCCCAACAAAAGCAGCTGAAAACATGATGATGGGAATGTCAAACGAAATATTCTAGACCTGTATGATTTATAAGTACATGGTATTGAGAATAGGTAGTTGATAACCTTATGTCGTTTTAATAACATTTACATCTTAGACCTTTATAAGGTGTGGGTGGGTGGGAAACCTGACCTCCTGTGAAGGCTGGTGCGGTGGAATGTGGTAATTGGGTCATATGCAGGTGAGGGGTAGAGTGTAGGTCAGAGTTACATAAGGTGGGGGTCACAGTAACAGGTGACGGAGTTACAGTATAGGTAGGGTAGTGTGGAGTGAGTATTATGCAGTAGGTAGGATAATGTGTAGCCAGCCCAGGGCAGGCAATAAATGACAAACCATGCACGCATGGTCACCCAATTATCTACTTAAATCTGCTTCAAGTTAGTCTACCATAAAAAAAAAATCAGTCCCTCAAACAATATCAATCCCATTCCCACTCTCTTAAAATGACATTTTTCTTTACTTTTACAATGCTATTTCTATTTGCACAGGAAATTGAATGATTTAGTTCCCCATCAACCACTCAATCCAATACTTGTATATCCAGTTGCCACCATGACAAGTATTTATTCAATAAATTTACTCGGCTTATACTTAATAAGTAGTTGCACAGACCCTAAAGAGTACCTCTCTAATGCTTAAATCAAACTGGAAACATCTTGTAGTATATAGTTATTGAACTTTATTAAAATCACACTCAGGCGCTTAATAGCATTAGGGTGAGAGCCCCAGAAAAACTTTAGTCAAAACAAGAGCCAAATTTGGCAGAATTCATGTACAATAGAAAATGAAAGAGATTCGATGTAAGCAGTAATCAAGGATGATGGTTATATCCCCTTTGCGTGACTAAGTAAGTATATATGGTGTAGGGGTAGAGTGAACACCATTAATCCTGACCAGCATCCTTCTACAACTATAAAGACAAGAGTCCTGGTGGCAGGGAAGTGTAAGCTGTTCTAATAGTGATTCATTCTAGCAAACATGGTAGCTTCTAGTCATTAAATGATAGGTTGAATTTGGAGTTGGAAATGAGATGTAACACCAGAATTGGTAAATAGATAAGGCATCATCAAATGACCCCATATCATGATCTATATGGACTAGAATAAATATCATAAGAGTGGAACACAAAATGCTTCCAGTGCTGCCTGGACCCTACCCCACAGGGAGCAAACACTAGTGCATCCTGAGGTCTGAATTACCTAATCTGTGTGTGTATCAGATAAATTGTTGCTATATTAAGTCCCCTATTACACCCTTATTATACAGCTCTTGAACAGCTATTTATAGCTCCTC
The DNA here is from genome assembly GCA_947462335.1 of Harmothoe impar. NCBI lineage: Eukaryota > Metazoa > Annelida > Polychaeta > Phyllodocida > Polynoidae > Harmothoe > Harmothoe impar. Next base: position 82,539,723 of record OX381709.1, read on the forward strand.
TGTTACATTGTTACCATCAGGAGGTCTAATCACCAACCACAATGCTCAGCCATACACAGTTATAAGTAATTGTAGCTGAACAGTAGAATTTACTGCAGTGCCACAATAATACTTCGGTATTAGTGTACATGGGGAGTAGAATCTACTGTTAGTTTATTGATAATAGAACTTCACTATTTAAAAGTGCATGGTTTGTTTCACATTAATCTGATTCTACATGAATTCTACATTCCAACAATTTAATCAGACCACTGAATTGGAAAACAAAGAATAAATTAAGATATTGTGCAGGGGTACTCATAGTTATGTAGAAAGGGTAAAAAAGCTGAATCCAGCTGGCACAGGAATCTGAGAATAAACTAACATAAAGAACAAAAGGCTCTTGAACAAAGTTTTGACCTTTTCTATTGATGTTTCCAAAAAACAGACCAGACACTGCTCTGAACTGATAATCCCCGTAGAGAGATCTCTCAGGCTGGCTTGACCGGAGAGGCCACAATGTTCCTCCAAATAGGACATAATCGATTTAGGTTACGGTTACTGGTTGGGACTGTCAGCTATCTTCACTGATCTGTAATCTGTCAGCTTCCGGGAGCCATGGATCAGTATGATGATGTGCTGATGCAGCCTTTCTGACCCCCCCCTCCCATCATCCTTTACTCACCTCAAGCTCATTGTTTCATCATGAGTGGTAGCTTGGATTGTATCACACAGTGCATCATTTAACGTCTCATAGCTATGAAGGTGGAGAACGGTCTGTCTAGTACTCAAGTACTTGTAATTCACTCAGTGAGCATAAACTGCAGTTCAACTTTGAATCAACATTGACAACCAGTCATCAACATTGATTTAATGTCCTGTGCCCATTCGGATATGACTGGCCGATCTTTATGGTAGACAAATGGTCCATAAGATAAAGCTCTTTTCAGGTTGAGGAGGGGCAATAGGTGCTATAGTAATGTACAGGAGGAATCGTATATATATATATGTATATAATGATAATGCAGTTGCATCACTGATAGTATGAGGGATGACTTGGTGGTGTGTTCAAGGCCAACAAGTGGGTACTCATAGAGCAGTTGGAGGCAAGCTGGGACAGATATACTCAACCTTATGTATAGAGTTGGTGGGGTTTAAGCAGATTTTAGCATAGAGTAGATGCCCCCCTCCCCCTCTCCTGTCTCTCTGTTACTGAACTGAATCCTTTCAATCCATTCACCTATGCTCTCTGTTATATAATATGTCAAAGACCGTATGCAGTAACACTAATGGCATTGGTATTAAATAATTCAGTAGATAGATATACAACTTTGGACATAGATATATGTCACTGCATTATAACAGATGGAACATTTATATCAATTGTATGAATGGCAGTATCAGATTTTGACTATTATACTCTAGATGGGCTGTAAAAGCTAACTTTAGTTGCTGAATATAAGTAGGACTGCTGAATCTAGATATGGCTGCTGCATTAGTGATAGGCACAGCCACAAAAAGCTGATTTTGATCATTGCCTCAGAATAGCTATGACCAGAAATTGTGAAGAATGTTCAAAATTCTAGCTTCAAGGCATTGGGCCATTAAAGATAGAAGATGGCACTTCTAGATTCAATCATTTTGATACCATTTTCAAACAAATCATTTATTGAAGAGAACCCTTAATTCATGGGTTCTTCTTAACGCAATCCATGAATATGATTATACTAATTACCCAGAGGGATGGGTGAGTAAGATTGATGGGATCCATGTGAGAGGTTTTCAAACATTTACGGCAGATTTTAGCCCAGAGAGCACCTGCTCTGTGTTTTACTACCTCCAAATGTCAGGTCCTAACACGTATATGAGACCTACATCTAGAGTTAAATACCCTGAGGAGCTAAAACTGTCTAGCTGAATTAGCGTCATGTACAGTGTTTTATGTATAGGCGCTAGATGATCCCCCCAGAGGGCCTGTAACTGAGCTAAATCTTGTTTGCCTTTGCTTTCTGTACCCTGCATCTTCATTTTCCTGATCCTCCTTTGGAGCTGTAGAGCCTGGAGGCAGAAACAAAATTATGTGTTTTGGGTAACCTAACTGTGCCTTACATACCAGGTCTGACCCTAGACATCCTTAGTTAATGTTCTCAGATCCATCACTATCCGTAGATGAACTTCCTCTATATAGGGAGGGAGAGTTCAGTCACTGCATTCATTTCTACATTCCTAATGCTTCCACAATTGATTCTGACACTCCAAAACCGTTGACCTTGAATTGCGAGGAATGAGAATGGATCCATCAAAAGAACAAACAGCTGGTGAATGGAGTTTGGACAGACTCAAGCACACAGCAACAGGCATTTAAAACATATAGATTTTACCGTCAGTTGTCCAAATAGCTCATCTCACTAGAAGTAGGAGACCTCTAACACATGGAATATATTCATCTGAAAGAGGCATACAGTGACCCAACTTGTAAAGGAAACTCTGAAATATGGAAATTCTGAAGTACTGAGACTTGGAAGGAGGATTCAAGCAATTCAATAATGTTAACCCCATAAGGGATAAATAATATTTTGATGGACTTTGCCCTTTGTGGTAAGTTAAAGTAAAATGAGCTGCCAGACAGGATTACTATAGATGTACTACAGAGCACACATAGGGAACTGCTCCTACAATGACTCATTGTTAGTCTAGTCTTAGTGTCTTAGTGTCTTAGTGTTGGCAGGTACATTGCAGACGTAGCCACACAGTGAGTTCCCCACTGTAGTTGCGATCATATGCATCATGACGATAAGAGGACATAGCACATTACGGTTCCATGTGGCCCTTAAAGTGCTAATGCAGGAAGGCCCAGGTACATTGTGCTATTCAAACAGAGCATTAGGTCAGCCTGTATTGATTCCTGGTGTATTAACAGTGATAAGTGGGTGTTGTCATCATGCAAGACATCCATACCCAGACATGAGAGCAGCCCATTCAGTCCTGCACCTGTCCCCTCAATCTGCTATTGAATCGCTCAAGTACAAATCCACCGCTTTGAATGGTTCCTCTAGGTCTTCCTTCTGTTACTTATTGTCTCTTCTCTCTGCCGTTTGACTGATCTTTCATAGGGTAATTTCAATGAATGGCATTCAAATTTATATATCATATTGTTTTATGAAATTACTGTTGCATTATAAAGACTCCAGCATTGAAAGCATGTAGTCATTCAGATAATGTTAATGACTTGAACTTCAAATGAACAAAATGTGTAAACTGACGACAACCATAAGGCTGTTTTATAGTTCAGCTAATTATAGCCACTGTTTATTAGGACCTTATTAATGAAATTAAAAGAAGCAAAACTATATTTCACACCAAATGTGAACACATCAGAGGTTAAAAATGCTTCCCCGAACATGGACTTCACTTACTCTCCTTTCTGAATCCCTCTTTCATTTCACAACATACTTTGAGCAAAGTTCTGTACCCTTGTAAATAATAAATGACCACTCCCTCTGGTGGATGGGTGCACCCAGACTCCCAGACACAGGTGGATCATGTGTCATCTATGCAGTTGCACATTACAATACAAACCAAAACTGGGCCAAACCGATTCCGGTAAAACTTGCCTTGTGGGAATTGAGCAATAGTGCTCTCACCATAGAGAGAGGGTTTGAGGAAAACCATTTGTATTTGGTATTCTGTCCAGATGTGTTCATTCCCTCCAGTTACACATTCTGTCCAGTGCTGAAATAAAGTGGCTGGCTCATAGAAATAGTTATAGGAGGTTGCCGACACATTGCAGGCAACTGTAAGAATATTCTTATATTTCCTCTCAGAATCTTTTTGATCCGATTAGTTCCTCTAGCTCAGGATGGCTGAAGCAATATTTTGTTGAATGAGAAAGGATTTAGTGCCAAGAAGGATTAATAGGTTATAGTGGAATGAGAGAGCTGATTGTGCCGACTATGTGTGCCACTATATAGGACTGTCATTGTGGGCAGTGTTCTGGAGATCACATAATTGTCTACATGTAGACAGAAAGGCTACTCAGCCATATCAGCATTTCAAGAATGATTTAACTATCAGTCACTAGTTGGGAATGCCCCACCTCCATAGCTCAGTCATAGATCTGAAGGACCCAGCTTCAGAGTGGAAAATCCCAATAGGCCTAAAGACTAGTTTCACAGATCAGTGGTTTGGTTTTCATAGGTTGGTGGTTTGCCAAGTTTATGGAACCGAAAGGTCCTAGGTGCAAATTGCTCTGGTCTGGTCCCGCACCCTGAGCAGACAGTAATGATTGGTGTTGGTAATGGTTCATCTGTTCATTCTGGATAAGGCAAATGAAAAGGAATACAAATGTCCCCCTACACTACTATATTGATGAATCAGAAAAAGGAGCATCCCAACACTGTGAGTCTGCTCTGGTCTCCTTAGGACTGCCAGTACTTCCTGGAGGGGCCCTGCCATACCGTATTGTTTCCAATGCAAACGCAAAATCCTGGCGTTGGAGTGCCCTTTTTACTACCCACATTGGTATGCCATGGCAGTGCTATGTATATATATATAAATATATATATATATATAAACATATATATATATATACATATATATACATATATTACTGAGCGCTATACTGAGAAGACATAGACATGGATGACAAAGACATAGATACACTTTTGCCTAAATTCCTGACATACAATCTGACAAGATAAAGGCCTTTTTATTATAACAAAAGAAAAAAGTTGACCTAATCCAACGGCTACTTCAAACAGACTGAACAAGCGGTGGGTGGAAATGGAGAGGTGGGGCCAGCTTGGGGCGCCACCTGGATTATACTTAGAGAACCACCAGTTGCCGCTGCTCCAAATATATTACTGTTATCCAGTCAGATACCATACATATATTACTGAGCGCTATACTGAGAAGACATAGACATGGATGACAAAGACATAGATACACTTTTGCCTAAATTCCTGACATACAATCTGACAAGATAAAGGCCAAAAGCCCAAACAAACAACACTTTTGCCAATTACCAGGAACCCCAATGGTCAGATACTAGTACATCCTTGATTCTACGACATTTATAATTATCAGATATGTAATATAATACAGCAAGAGACTTCCAATCTCCATAACGCTTGACCTCATGAAGAGGAAGAAAGGAGGCTAAATAAGTAGCCGCCCCCCTCCTTAAACTATGCGTAGCATAATCTCCTGTGAGACCTGCTCGCTTACACTTAGACTGAAGCTCAGTGCAGAAGGCACGATATGAGTATGGGAACAGAGGGTCATCCTTAGATAACACCGTACTATTCAAGTAGGATTTGATGTGACCCACCGGACACAATGGCGAGTTCCCTGAGTTCAATACTGGGATGAGGAGGACACGCTCCTTAAACTGGATTGTCTTGGAACTAGTAATGAAAACATCCATGTCCTGACCCCTGAATAATAAGTCTTTGACCCTGAGGGTATGGGGTGATGTGGTCACATGACCTGCTCTCAACAGACATCTATAGCATAAAGTTATGGCACACCAGAGCATTAGGTCCGACCCAACTGACAAATCCAAGGTACGGTAAATCAGCAGTAAGTCCTCTGGGGATAAGGGGTCTACCTGGCGAACCTGACAACCTAATGACCTTTTTGCGCCGGCCAATGTCTCCTTCATCAAATAACAGTTTGGGTCTATATGTGGTACTCCTTGAATGTCATGTAGTAACCAAACTGAAGAAACATAGTTCTTAATAGTAGAATAAGTCAGTGTCTTAGCCAGGTGTGTCACATACAAACACATGGTTGTCACAGTAGCTGGTAGGGGGCACAGGTAGTGATCCTCACAGAAAGTCCTGAATCGGTTCCACCTTGATTTATAAGCCCTACGTGAGTTATCAGCGGCCGCGTTCTCCCTTAGGACTTCCCAGTCATGGATCAGATCTGACAATCCTACAACAACATTCGGTGAAGTCAGGTAATGTAGCTGAACAAATAGTTACACAATCTGGATTGTTGTGTCGGGACAACGAGTCAGCTACCGCGTTGTCGACTCCTGGGATCCAGTTACAGCGGATATTGATGTTATAGAAACAGCAGGACCAGAATAATTCCCGAGCCCAAGCCATTGCTGTGGCATTGCTACTTTTACCCGTGCGGAGAACCCCAAGGACCTGAGTATTGTCAGTGGTAACTTGGACTGTCGAGTTACGCCAGTTACTTCCCCATTTAGACAAACTAACCAAGACTGGCCATAACTCTTTCTCGTTTATATGGTCGTCATAGGCCTCCTGGGGGGGATGATATTCATGGTCACATCTATGACCAAGACCATCCCACAAACCCCAAGTGTACCCATGGGCCCAATGGGCACCGAAGCCTACTTTAGAAGAAGCATCAGTGAAGACCTCAAAACTTGGACTTTCGCCATTTAAGACCCGGGCCTTACCATTGAAGTACACCATGAAATGAGCCCACCAGCTCAAATCTAGCTTGACTAGTTCGTCCAATACTACTTCAACCTGACCCTTTGTGCATTTAAGTAGGTCATAGATGCGCCTCGTGTACGTACGACCACCCTTTACTACGGTCGCACAGTGAGCCAACAGACCTGCAAGTTGCTCCAAACGCTTGCGCTTGCATTTAGTCACATTTTGCAGTTCAGCTACCTCCTTAGATACCCTGTCCAATTTGTCCTGACCAATGGACAGGGTCATATCCACGGTATTGACTATAATACCGAGGTATTTGACAGTTGTGGCGGGAGGGACTAGCTTCTTTTGAGAAACCTTGAAACCTAGGCCCTCCAAAGTGGCCCCTAACTCGTCTTGAGCCTGCTGACATCCCTGAATAGTACTGTCAGTCACAAGGAAATCATCTAAGTAGTTGACACAACTGACAAATGGTCCTAAGCTACCCAGCCAGCATTGGTCCCTGGGGCCCATATGTGTTTTACTTGGGCCAGCTGGGCTTGCCCATATCTGGGTTAAGGTCCTTTTTGTCCAGGGCTACCAGTGGGAATCCAGATGGGCGAGCCCAGGAAAAGTTTTTTTCGATAAATACATTGTACATATTTTAAAACATGCTGACATCTGCTTTTCCTCCAGAAATCACCATTTATTCTACATTTTCATAGTTTATATTTAATCTGGGCTCAAGCTGGGCACTTTGAATCTGGGCTATCCCATCTGGATTCCCACTGGTAGCCCTGGACAAAAAGGACCATAACCCAGATATGGGCAAATCAGCTTGCCCAGCTAAAAACACATATGGGTCCCATTAAGCAATGTTGGCTGGGTACCTACTTTAACAACAAAGTCGGATAACAAAGTAAACAGATAAGGTGCACAAGCCAACCCAAAGCACAAGCGAAGGTCTTCAAAATACCGGTTACCCTGCCCCAAATCCCAGCAGAAACCCTGAAATTTTCTGTGGGAGGGGAGGGGAGGACAGTTACCGAACGGTACGCACTGTCAATATCCGTAACTGCACAAGCACTGTCAATTGTTATCAACTCAACAACATTATCAAGAGACTTATAGTGAAATTTTTCACAAGTTTCCCCCATGAAATTATTGATACTTTCTCCATCTGGCATAGAGCAGTCCGTTATAGGCCTGAGTGACCCATCTGACTTCTCTACCCCCCCCATAGCGTGAACACATCTGGGTCTTTTATTGACCATACGAACCTTCCCTTCCATGAGTTCTTGTTTGATTTTTCTACCCATGTCCCCTTGAACTTGGACCCCAACAATGATTGATAATTTGTACATGAATATTTACAAACACAGCCATGGTCAACTATGCGGAAACCACGGTACACACCAGTCAACACCTTCATATCATCAATACACACCCTGCCATTGAAGTCCAACACTTTTGATGCGAACCTGCAGGGTCTTAGTTGACACTCCACTCCTTCTACAATGTACATACAGTGACAGGTACCACTTATACATGCTTGCCAAACGGGCAACCACCCCCCGGGGACCACTTCTACGGTGGCCACAGGGCGGGTACATTTGTATCTATCAACACATTTGTTCAATACCGTAAATTCCGAAGTAATACTCACAAATTCCAGCAAACTTTCCCATAGCGAATCGTGAACGCAAGAAATGTCCACCCGTGCGCCGCCATCTTGGTTTTCAAGTAGACGGATCGGCGCGACTCCCAATTTGTTGCATTTAATCGCCCAAATATTGTCCGAACCCATTCTCGCCAATTCTTCCCGAGCAATATTGTCGCCAGCCTGTTTGGCGACAAAATTCTCTTCGCACCACCCGTTGTACAGAGCTCCCGGATAGACTTCCACATTTTCTTCACAATTGATTCGACTATGTACCACAGAACCTGAATCGCGCGGCTCGTCAACAAGGCTCGACGCGATTCCCACAACCTCACTATTTACCGTACCATTTTCGCCAGAAATACCGTAATTGCAAATTTCCTGAAAAATAATGTCGGCAGGTTTCCTGGCGACATTATTCCCATCACATTGAGTACCGTTTGAGCTTACGGGCGAATTAATACGATTTTCAACACATTTTTCATCGTCAAGTACACAGAATTCAGAGGCGCGCCGCGGGCCTAGTAAAACATGGCGGCCCCCATCAAAATCAACAAAGCTATCACACGCTGTCACTGGTGTGACAAACAAGTCATTTTCACGTACACAGGGGCTAATCCTGTCAACAATACACGTATACGGATCAATTTCACAGTCTATAATCCGGCTTACGTCTTTGTTTGTCTTGTGGAGTCACGCTGAGCCGCCCTGGTCGCCGTTCCTGTCTCCACCCCGTCGATAGTGGGGGCAATTCAGCATACCGTGATCACTGGATCCACAAGTGCAACTGTGTCTATACCTACACCCATCACACCTATGGCCTTGGGCGTGATCAAAGCAGATCCCTCTCTCTGATGCAATCCTCCTCCACCCTGTCAGGGGCTGACGTCTGCCTGACCCTGACCCCTGGTTGTATCCCTGACTGTGGCCTCAAGGGTTGGGACCCTTGCTGGATTGGTACCTGTGGGCTTTTGTACCACTGGTACCCAAATACATATTGGATAAGTGAGTGTCACCCCCCACAAAGGCCTTGCAGCCAAATTCTCTGGCCCTATCACGCATTTCATAGTCTTATTCGACGAGGGCCTCGGTGGCATATATCCCCGTAGATGCCATCCAAGAAATATACGAGATGTGCTGGAGAAGGCCGGTGATGTTATACCCTCTCATGGATAAGTCCTCCATCAATCTGGTTAAAAGATAGATAAGTTTTTCAGGGTCATCCACCTGAAGTGGACGTCTCCTTTCAGCAACTGGTAAAAATCTGCGCAGATCGAACTTACTCAGACTTTGCATGGATCTGCCACCCAGGTTGTCGATTCCCGCGTCGATTTCTGCACAGTCCATGATTGCCGGGTCGATTCCCTCCTCACCAGATTCCTCCGGTTCAGGCACCCTTGGAGGCACCTCGGGCTGGGCACCAGGCTGCGGGGTCCTGAAGTTGAAAGGGCGCCGGCCAGGGTGGGCGCCATCTTGTTTCTCGGGCATACGAGCCATCATTTGGACCATCATGCCCTCCATTTTAGACATCCTTCAGGTCAAGAGAGAGTTTGTTAAACTCCTCTAAGACTGCGGATAAGTCCTCCAGTTCGTGCAAAGATTGATCTAGATCAGTCTTGGTGGTACCCTTGGGGGTCTTAGGCTTGGAGCCTCCTGAAGCACCTCCTGAGCTCCCTGGAGCACCACCTGTAGCCGCCGGCGGAGTCTCCTTTTCCTCCTCCTTTCCTCGGTCATCCAGTTCACTTTTTCTCCTTTCCCTTTGTTCCCTGTATTCCTGGTCATCCTTGCAATAAGGACAATCTGACCTGCGTCCGTCAAACTCTTCTTTACAGCCCTCACAAAACTTGGGCATATTGACCGATAAATGACGCACAGAGAAAAAAGTTGACCTAATCCAACGGCTACTTCAAACAGACTGAACAAGCGGTGGGCGGAAATGGAGAGGTGGGGCCAGCTTGGGGCGCCACCTGGATTATACTTAGAGAACCACCAGTTGCCGCTGCTCCAAATATATTACTGTTATCCAGTCAGATACCATACATATATATACATATATATATATACTTCGAAATATTGCAATGCTCTTACAACATACAAGACCAAGACTAGGAAAGGTTACTCAGAATGTAGTATGCATCTATATCATGTTTATATGTAATAATATATCGTTTGGAAAGCTATATAAATATATGGGCCTTAAAAAGGATTAATTAAAATGATGTGATGCATCATTCATAGCCAAACAGAGCCTGTCGTTTTATGGAGGTTTAATCAGTAGAAATACAAGCCTCCTGCCATACTGTTCAATGACAAATGTAACAATACCCGGCATCAGATAGACACTCTGAATTAAAAAACTATGTGTTTCATTCAAAAAGAGGACAAACAAATAGTTTACTGTGTATGCTTGGCCACCGGCTGTTCTATAGTGTACAAGCCTCAAGCATCGATCTTTCTGTCTGGTCTAGCTTTTAACTGATGAATAAAATGGAAATTGGAAAATGGATATCATACGAAATAGGAAGAACAGTAATATAGACAGATTCATTTACAATTCAATACTTTTAACTAATAGAATCGGAACTGCCTACACCTGTACCACCCAAAGTTAATTACAGAAAGTGAAATGAAATATAAACATGTACCCTCATCATATTTTCTTTACCTAGCTATTATATGAAATGCTTTTGTTCTTCTATGAATGGCATAGCATAATCATTTTGCAACGCCCTAGGTACCATATCCCCAGCACCATTGATACAGTGCACATACTGAACCCAGCTAGCACCTTATGTAAAAAGTATGTCTTTTACTGGACATTTTCACGTTGATACTTAAAAAACGACCCCATAATTACATCTTGAGGGAGTAAGTCAATTTACATAGTCGTTTGACCGGAAACTTACGTATCATTTACATCTAAATGGCAATGGGAAAGAGACATTAGTCATTTAATATAATCCGTACGTTTAAATTTGGTCACTATTTGATGTAATGAGTGGTTAAATCTTGATTAGAATGTTACATCTTTTTTTGGAGAAATTATACACGTAATACATTGACCTCAAATTCATGTCTTAAGGTGCATGGTAAAATGATGTGATAGATTTGACATCAAAATTACGTATACTTTATACATATGGTACATCCTTATCTGGTCAGATTATGACGTCTATAACACATCTGTACTTTACCTATCAAGTGGTTCACTCTTTTGACACAAGATGTCTCCCTTAACCAATATCAATAGAATGCAATCTACATTGGCAATACTTTGACCATAAATGAGTATTTATTCAACACAATGAATTTCCAAAGAAGATGAATTTTGACCAACTTTTGTCTGCAATGTATGATATGTTATATTTGTTCCTGTAGAATGATTGTTTAAGGGAGAACCAGGAGATTAGTATGAGCACACCTTTTCTGTGGTTGCAACAACTATTCAAATCAAAATACTGACCATGAGTTGGCATCACATCTTGGCCAATTTGCAAGGATCAATGTGCTAAGTCTCTGTAGGACTATTGGTGATGTCTAACGGCAAGAAACCCTGCTGATTGCCTGGATGTTACTTGCTTCTGATGAAGTACCGCACACAGAGAAAATAGGTGCAAATAATGTTTTAGTTTCACATGATTTTAACATAGTTATGCTGTCTGTGTATACGATACATAGGGATTTATTTCAAAAACTAAATTATGCTGAGGTCAGATTAATGTCACCCATGACCATCTAAATTACATTGTGTATATATATCATATATATAATTGATGATGATGTCTACATCATGTAACTTATTTACGTAAGATACACATGATTTTTTTACATGGATATTACATAGTCAAAAACACGTCTTAAAGATTTGCACATAGTATGTTATGGGCGCCACTTTCTGACGTAACCAAATGCTGTAAATATCTGTTGAGAAAAGACATAGAGATAACGTGATTCATACGAGTTTTGCTAGCTGGGAAGTTTCTGTATGTAGATTTGTGTTATTGTAGGTACAACACATGGCTATGTGTCTGTTATCTCTTACAAATCCTTTAAATTGGATCAGAAATCTTGGTTGCCTGATGAGGTACTATTAATTCTAATATGACAGTGTTGAGCAGTACATAATAATAATGTACACAATGATATTTGTCACAGGGCTCTGTTTGTATACACCTTTTTGTTTGTGAATTAACTAAGTCTAGGTCTAACTAGTAAAATTCCTCCTATGCACCTACCCTAGCAGAGAGACTTTAAAACCAACCTGATGGCGAGTAGATTCATGTAGAATATAAATACTGCTCTCAGTAGTTTATATTTTGTGAAATCTTACCTGGGATGGCACCAACTCAAGTGTATTTGCTCTATTATGACAAAATCCACTGGGCTGTGCATATCAAAATAAATAAGTCATAAAAGGCCCAGGGGATTGTGGACATAATTGAGCGTTGGAGACGCCAAACCATGTCTGCTCCTCATTTCTGCAGCTTTGACAGATTCTAACCTTCAGCCTCCACCATTAGATTTTAGTCTTAAATGCAAAGCCTTCCGACATCTTATATAATTATGTATGTAGAACCTTATTTGCCTTGACCAAATGAATCTGATGCCTCTGTTCATTCTTGTTCTTAAACTGTGTTAGTCTACAAGGTGTTGTTGACACACAAGATTCCAGCACATAGAAGTCAGCATGCATTACATCTACCGTATCGATTTATGAATGGGCTGACGCCGACAACCTCCTGGCTACCACAGCTCCCTGTGATAACCTGCCTGTTCAGGTTTAATTCATTCATCAGTTATTGGGACATTTTCTGGCAATCTGACAGTTAGGATGCTACTTTATGCCATCAGCATATTCTCCTTCCATATTGTAGGCCATAGTTTGCTGATATTTCCATAATTCAAACTCTTACATGCACTGGAAACCGTTGAGGTCTTCAAATTGAAAATACCAAAATGTACAGCTTTAGTGTGATCATTTGCTGGGCTCATATTATGTTTCCAATATCAATTAGGAAAATTAGAAACTTGTAGACATCAGGTTGTCACTGTGACCACATATGGTCATTTATGCTAAATTCTATTAAATATGATAGAGTTTATCAAATATCTATAGTCCACATGCATTACATCTATCATACTAAATTGGTTTTCAAAGGCAATATCAGTGATTGCTGCTCAATCTACCACATTGATTCATGGATGGGCTGACACAGATAATTTCCTACCCATGGTAGCTCAGTGAAATGACTTGTCAAGTTGAACACATATCTATTTGATAGACTGTCATTAATCACAGAGTTGTGCCATACACTCATGTCTACCTTTATTTAGTTTGTAGCATCTGCCCGGGCTGTGACTCCATGGTCTGCTGATCCATCCTATGTGTCAACATGCAGTACAGGTCAACTGACACTTTCACAGTCTGCGCTCACCCCACAGACTGTCCCATACTCTGACCATACTCTTTCCATATCTGCCACATGCCTAACAGTCTGCCCTGACCTCTCCATACTCTAACAAACTCTCTCACAGTCAGCACTTCCCCTGTCTCTCCTATGCTCTAACCATCATCTCATCCTGATGATTGGAATGATGATATGACTGAATACAATGTGTATCTACATGCAGTACAGGTCAACAGATGCTCACCCCTGGCCCTCCCCATCCAATTTATCATACACGCTAGCACTATATTATTTATATGCAAATAGTCTAGCAGAGTCTGTGTCAATGACCCTCCAGCTCTGTCTGTGCGCATCTATCCCCCACTTCATGTTTCCAAACCCCAAACCGACCTCTGTGCCGTATTGCATTTACCTTTCTACCATTTACATTGCCCACATCCCCTACTTACCTCCTACACCCACACCTCTGATTCCACTCTGTCCCCATCTCTCTGCCCCTTGGGTCCAATTGGTACAAGCCCCTGGTTAATAGCATCATACAACTCGCGAGCCAAATGATCCCCAATCAGAGCCTAAGAACTTTCTTGAAGACTTCTAGCACTCTTGGACTATGAGAATTAGACTGGTCCAGTTTAAAGAGTGTCTTGGGACATTCTTTGTCCAGATTTACCTATCACAGGTTAGGCATTAATACCAGTATTTACCATCTACTTGACTCTAATCAGCAAAACCTCTAAGAGGGAGTTGACTGTAGTACAGTTATCCCAACAAACATACGATTTTATGCAAATTTAACGCTATATATCATTTCTCTATGGCTTCTAATTCTGGCAAAAATGTTATATTCACGTTAATAACATTACTTTGACATAAAATAACATATTTGTGGTAGCTGGGATCCATCAATGTGCTGTATAGAGCACTGAGGAGTTTAGACAGGTGAACAGGTCATACAGCTGTCCCTAACTACCTCCATAATGGGTGAATATTTAGACAGTAGTTATCAGGGTTATTTGGTTTCCATAGCATTCACAGTGGTGTACAAGTACACTTTGGGGGAAGTGATGTCCATAAAGTGCTTTAAGGTCATTGTCAAGGTTGACCACCTTTGGGGTCTCCTATACATTTGCATTGGCACTGATGTACCATAAAGCTTCTTAGTGATGTGCCATGAAATGAAAGGCCCTCTCTTTGCTTACCATAAACTCATAATGAGAAGTATGCACCACAAACCCAGCAGCTTCTAGAGGTGAATGGAAGGGAATGAGAGAGGGTAGATTACAGCAGAAAGCGCCGTAAAATATATAATGGATGAAAGAGGCTGGTACGTCTATCATGTAACTGTTGTATCATCACAGTCACAGCAGCAGTTGTCATAACAATAAGATACAGGGAGCTGCAGGCTGCAGTGATTCACAACCACAAAAAGAGACAATAAAAGTGGATTCATCAGCAAAGAGAGTATAGTAGAAGTCTGCATGCTAGATACCATCCTAGGATGCCATCACCCATTACATCCTGTCTCTCGATGACTGCAATGGGCTCTTCTGGGGGTTCTTAAATGGGTCTTTATCTCCTCTTTTCTGTCCCAACGTCTTTATTCAAATTCACCATGCACGATATATAAACCTCATAAATGCTGTGGATCCAAGCAAACACACTTTCCGGCAACTCTTTATGATTAACTTCATGTCACTAATCTCCTATCCTATGATAAAGCCTATAATATTTTCTATGGCTTCATCTAGAGAGTGACTCAGGATATAGTGGTTGAGCGGCCATGTTGACCTATCGTTGATACACAGCTGATACAAACAATTTCCTAATATCAAAGCGGACCTAATGCAATGAGCCACCATTTCAAATATGCATCTACCTAAAAACATATATTTACAAACATTTTCCCCTCAGACATAACTCTAAAGGACATTACACCCTGTAACATTAACCCACTTTAAAGGGTTATGAAACAATAAACTCAGAATAAGGTATACTCTCAAATCAACCTGGTTAAACTAGGTGCTTGAGCATATTTCCTTATGGATACTTTACCCCACTTTCAAAGGTTATGAACCAACAAACTTAAAATATGCCCTCAAATTGACCTGCATAAACCAGGTGCTTAAGCATATTTCCTAATGGATACAAAAATGATGGCTAATGGACATAAGTGGTGCCTAACCCTGAAGTGCAGCACACCCCTGGGTACTGTGGTAATTTATCATATTAAGTCTGTGACGTGAGTGTGTTTTATTTTGACGTGACTCAATCAATTGGCTGTTGTGTCCTGCACCAGACAAAAACTGCACAGAAATTACCGGTGAGAAGTGACTCTTTTTGGGCTGTCATGTCTGCTCATTTTATCCATCATGCAGCTTTTTACTGAGGAAGGTTTTTTGTTTAGGACGCGATTATTTCATTTACTCAAGTCTGGCTCATGCTAGTCCACAGGAGGTAACATCATAAAGTGGTGGCTGGTGTTTTTCACATCCAAACTTAGGTGCTTTTCTGTGTTTGAGTGGTAAATGATATTGTATGGGAAATGGATATTTGATGGGGCAGGAGGGAAGAAAGATACTAAACTCAATCTAAGATATCTAAACACATAAGTAATGAAAGACATAAATCCAGGAGTGACAGTTACATCTTCTTTGAAACAAAGCATGTCTTTGAACATTTTGAGTGGTAATCTAAATCTTTGTGAATTTGTGGCGGGTTATACACCAAACCTCTGGTGCTGGTTATACAACATTCTCAAAGTCTAGGTGCATATAATAGGAGGGTTATTTAAACTGTAAAACAGTACTAAATTCAAAATTGTCAAACTCCGTTTGCGGATTATAGGATCTTCCCAAAGTTAGGTTGTGTGTTATAAGCGAGGTGCGGGTTATACGCGGGAATTTGCGGTAACTGTTGATGTCCAACTCAATAACAATTGCCCTAGCTAAAGACACAGCTGGCCTGCCAAACCAGTTGATCAAACTTATTTCCTCTCATTCAAGGACCTCTCAAAGAATCTAGTCGTCAGTTTCCACCAGGGAAATTAACCATTCAATATGGTACTCTGGCATTTCTAATAGCCAGACACTCAGATTGGTTCTTCCTTCCGTATTCTATTCAAACCTACTTGAGTGTCTCTTTTGTGCATAGAAGTGTCTGATGGTAACAGATGCTCAATCAATCTAGCTTTACTAGATCTATATACGATGTATACATGTATACAAGTACAGTCAACTATTTATTTGACTCATGCATACTTGTGTGAACTTATGTTAGGTGATACACTTCTGCTTTTAAGGAGGTAAAATCCAGTGGCACTTTCAGGCTGCAAGCAATCCCCCATCTAATTTGTATATGGGCCCACAGCACAGTGTTCAACTGCTTAACTTTTAACTACATTTAAAAAAACCTCCACATCAAATGACTGGTACCTTATTCATCACAAACACTCCTGTGCATACCCTGATAGAGCCTCACCCATTGTAAGACCTCCTGGCTGTGGGAGCGATAGATTGCAGCTCTGGTGATTCACCAACCAAATCAGTGTCTGACAACACCTGTATTCCCTGACAACACCCAGCCTCCTGCCTGCCCTGTGAGTTGTCTGTCTGGGGGCATGTGGGGAATGATGCAGAGTTCTGTGTGTAGACCAGCGTAGTATATCAGGCAAAAAGAGCCTGCTTTGGGAAGTCCTCATGGAACTTTCACACACAAATTCCCTCACTGTGCTGATGCAGCTATAGAGGTGCTGACAGATATGGTGGAGGAGGCGTTTTTCATGGTTGAAGCCTAGGGAGCTGATATATATCCCAGCTAGCACCCTATGTAAAAAGTACGTCTTTTACTGGTCATATTCACGTTGATACGTAAAAATTACCCCATAATTACATCTTGAGGGAGTAAATCAATTCACATAGTAGTTTGATAGGAAACTTACGTATTATTTACATCTAAATGGCCATGTGAAAAAGACATTAGTCATTTGATATCATCCATACGTTTGAATGTGGTCACTATTTGACATAACAAGTGGTAAAATCTTGATTAGAATATTACATCTTTATTTGGAGAAAATATACACGTAAAACATTGGTGTCAAATTCATGACTTCAGGTGCATGCTAAAATGATGTGATAGATTTGACATCAATATTACGTATACTTTATACATGTGGTACATCCTTATCTGGTCAGATTATGACGTCTATAACACATATGTACTTTACCTTTCGAGTGGTTCACTCTTTTAACACAAGATGTCTCCCTTAACCAATATCGATAGAATCCAATCTACATTGGCAATACTTTGACCATAAATGAATATTTATTCAACACAAAGAATTTCCAAAGAAGATGAAATTTGACCAACTTTTGTCTGCAGTGTATGATATGTCAATTTTGTCCCTGTAGAATGATTGTTTAAGGGAGAACCAGGAGATTGGTATGAGCACACCTTTTCTGTGGTTGCTACAACTGTTCAAATCAAAATACTGACCATGAGCTGGTATCACATCTTGGCCAATTTGCTAGGATCAATGTGCTAAGTCTCTGTAGGACTATTGGTGATGTCTACAGGCAAAAATCCCTTCATTATGTTGATTGCCTGGATGTTACTTGCTTCTGATGGAGTACCACACACAGAGAAAATAGGTGCAAATAATGTTTTAGTTTTACATGTTTTTAACATAATTATGCAGAGATCAGATTAATGTCACCCATTGCCATCTAAATTACATTGTGTATATATATCATATATATAATTGATGATGATGTCTACATCATGTAACTTATTTACGTAAGATACACATGATTTTTTTACATGGATATTACATAGTCAAAAACACGTCTTAAAGATTTGCACATAGTATGTAATGGGCGCCACTTTCTGACGTAACCAAATGCCGTAAATATCTGTTGAGAAAAGACGTAGAGATAGCGTGATTCATACGAGTTTTGCTAGCAAGGATAATATGAGCCTGCGTTGTGAAAATTAACACTGGTGTAAATAACGGCTCTGGGGAGGGTTTTCCTCCATTTCCCGGACCTGAATATCACAGCCACCAGCCAGATAAGTAATCATAACGTCTGAACTGGCTGGTAACAGAACACTGTTTACACACACATGATTCTTCCGTCTGCTAAGGTGGCTGGAGGCTACACTCTGATAGAGCACCAGAAGGATATAGGGGGTGAGTAAGGAGGCTAGGGGCTGTTTGGTGTCAGACCAGCTAACCTGGAAGGTGGTGCTGAGTGATGTATGGGTACTGTGCTGAGGGGAGAAAGAAGTGACTCTGTACTTTGAGTCTGGGACTATGTTGTGTGTCTATCCAACACTACACTCTAAAGCGGTCCAGATCAAGCCTCATTTGCTCTCTGAGGTGTTTTTTTAAAACAATATTTTGACTTTATTTCTCACATAGAATCCGTGTGCAGGTTGACAGTGTATGACATACATGTGCGCTTGTCTTTTTGCAACTTTTTTTACTTGTTCTGTATCTGTGCAACATATTCTGAAGATGTATCTATTAGCCTCATTCATTCTATGCAGTTAACAGTCTTCTTATACTGTAAACCAATGGTAGATTCTACTGTCCGTGTATAGAGTAGTATATAATGTAGCATGACACTAGATTATAAGTACTAAGGGGATAGCGTGTTGGGTGCAGTATATCATTGGTTATCTGTAAGTGCTAACATCTGTAACACAAGCTGGCATATCCTAAAAGTAAAAATGTTTAGAGCATCCTGTAGTAGTTGCTAGATATCAGTCTCCATGACAAATTGTCTGAAGCCACTCTAGTCTCTGAAGTCTCCTCAGATCTAAGAGTATCACTTTGGTGACCAAAGTGTTTATAAAGTAAAGCCATCTATTCCAAATCTGACAGCCACGTTAAAAGGTTGACATGTCATAAGGACAAGCAGTGCCAGTTCTCACTTCAGATTACCTCCATCGACACCAAATCCTCTTTGATCCAAAGAGATCACCTGGTAGACGTAAAAGGCTGACAGGTAGCCATGCCTGAAAGAAGCTCAAAGGCTGGAGGACTGCAATTGGTGTGAAATACCCTGAGGCAGAATGATAGGGAGTCACACCGGTGCCTACAGTGGAATAAAAAATGAAATTCACAGAGGCATTCCTAGAAGGCAGGAGAGTCAGCCAATGCTGCACTTTCCTACCAGATTCTAGCACTGCTAAACTATCGGTGCCTTGGGAGGGAGTCTAGCTTTTCCAGCCTCTTTTGCAAGTCTGGAAGATTCTGGCAGTCCTAAGCAGAGTCCAGCATTCCCTAACCCTATTTAAAATACCTGACCCGGGAAGTAGTTGTTGTGACAAACACTATTTCCTCGGTGCAGTTGGAAGATGTAGAACTTCCAATGTGGCCCAACTCTGTAACACATGAGCTGTTTGGGAGCAGGGTGTGATCTGTACAGAAAGAGAATCCCATCCACACACCAATAAGGTTTCCGCTATACACAGATGTTGAGATCAATACTGACGGCTGGAACCTCCCAGAGCAGGGATTCCTATTCAACTCAGGGTCGGTTACAGATCCAGAGGACCTTAGCAACCATAGTTTAACAGCAAGATGAGACGATGATCAGATGTTTCTGAAGTCTGCTGGTATTCTAGGTAACACCCAATCACCACCTAGGGGGATGATAGTAGATGCTAACCTGTTTTTTAGTTCTTGTTTTCGTACCTAGAAACTAGAGACTGCACTAAATTACTTTATAAAATCTTACTTTGGGGATTGTTGCAATCACCTTATGATTGGATAACCCGAAATAATTCACATCATCGTTTATTTTCATTTAAGCAATTATCGAAGAGACAGATATTTAATACAATTTTAATTTCATAGAATACTTTTAATTTACAGTGTTTGTGAAGCAAGCATTTGCCAAACAAAAGCAGCTGAAAACTTGATGAAATGATTCAGTTCATCAGTACTATAAATAACTTAAAACATTGTCTATATGTTCATCTAGTTATCTACTTAAATCTATTTCAATTTAGGTCTACCATAAAATAAATCAGTCCCTGAACCAATATCAATCCCATCCCCCCTCATTCAAAATGCCATTCTTCTTTCCCTAGAATGCTGTTTCTATTTGCACAGGAAATTAATTGATTTAGCTTCCCATCAACCACTCAATGTCTGGTCAATATCTTGTAATTGTGTATCCAACTGCCACCATGACAGTATTTATTCAATGTTATTTAGTCGGTTTATACTTAATTAGTAGCTGCTGAGTGTCATTGATGCTTAAATTCTACTGGGAACATCTTGTTGTCAATTGTTATTGAACTTTATTCAAATCGCTGAGTCTCAAACTCTCAACATCACTAAGGCAAAATATTTGTGTTTCTTATATCTCTAGCCTAGCAGCTCTTAGATTTAAAAAGTTGAATCATACAAATTTTAGACGAATTGGAAGAAAGTCAACTTCAAGTTTGGCAGAATCTATGCAACATGTCCATTGTAAATCCAATAGGCCGGCTACAGAGCACATATTGTCTCACCATTTTAGTTGGAGCACTCTTGGTTTTGGCCACAAGATAGGTACAAATTAGTTCGTAGAGGATACATGTCTCACAAAATAAAAGCTTCCTTTAAACCCCAGCTTGTTTATTATAGAAATTGAAAATACAGTATCAGGTCTAAGTATAAGTCTCCCTAACATAAACATTGTGCCAGCTTAGAGGTCCTTCTCTTGGTGGACTATAATGCCTAAATCACAGCCAATTTATTATGAATCCCAAGCTGTGAACCATGACAAAAACTGCTGTGTAAGCAGTAATTAGGTGTGATGGTTATATCCATTTTGCATGACTAAGTAAGGATATGATGTAGGGGTAGAGTGAGCACCATAACTCCTACCCAGCCTCCTCCTGTAACTATAGACAAGGGTCCTGGTGGATGTAAGCGCTATGTGAGTTCATCAATAAGGCAGGAATACGTACAAATGAAAAGAAAAAATACACCAACTTCTTTAATAGTGACGGGCCAAACCACTGTAGGGTCACCAACTATGCATATGAACATCATATTTTAGTTCGTTCTTGCAAGGCACATCTTTTCTAGTCAATTTGGATTTGGTAATGAGATGCAACACCAGAATGGGCATCTTCTATTGATGGGATATCATGATCTATATGTACTTTTATACATAATATAAGAGAGGAATGCTTTCACACAATGGTTTCAGTGCTGCCTGGACCCTACCCAACAGGGACCAAATACTCATACCCTCTGATATCTGAATTACCTAGTTTGTGTGTATCAGATAAATTGCTGCTGTTCAAGTACCTCATTATACCCTTATTATACAGCTCTTGAACAGCGATTTATAGCTCCTCTGTTACATTGTTACCATCAGGAGGTCTAATCACCAACCACAATCCTCTACTATACCTTTTGCTTCACGTTATTACATGAAGTTGAAAAGGGTGATTGGATGATGTTTTTAGATTCTAATTACTGTTGAAACCCACCACTGAATGTCCAACAGCTTATTCACGGCTTCACAAGATTTCAAAATGATCAATGATTTTAAAAACAAAGAAGATATTTTACACAGGTACTCATGATTATAGAATGGGTGAAAACGCTAAATCCATCAGGGCTGGCTGCCAGGTCCGAAACACCAGAATATGTGAATAAACCAACAAAAAGTTTAGACAAGTAACTTTTTCTCATGTCTCTACGTATGTTTCCCAAAAGAGACCAACAAAGGACATCAACTTCTCTGGACTGATGATCCCCATGGAGTGATCTCTCAGTCTGGCTTGACCTGAGAAGTGATAGGGTTTCTCTGAATAGTCCATAATCGATTCAGGCTATGGTTACTGGTTGGGACTGTTCACTGTCTTCATAGCTCTGATAGAAATAGAAACTGTCTGTCCTCCTCCAGGACTAATACATCAGTGTGATGATGTGTGGATGCAACCTATCTGTCCCCTACCCCATCTAGATCCTAGCTGCATCAATGAACTAAAGCGTCATCACATTAGAAAGAAAGTGTTTACTGTAAACATGGATATTTTAAAATCCAAAAGTACTCTAAAATTCACGAATTTAAATCCGCTCGGAATCGAACTTTTAAGCAAATCCGCGGAAATGTCTACCAGTGTTTATGTTTACAGCATCTATTCTTTGGAAAAGGTCTTCCTTCAAACGTCTGCAGAAGAAAAACCTGTTTCTGTTTTTGTTAGCTGGGTAGATCTATATGGTGGACAAATAGTCTATAGTCAGGCACAGGGGGAGATGGCGATCCAGAATCGATGCAAAGCTAGACCTGTTTACCTGCACATACATTGTTAGCCGGGAAAACAGGAGGAATCATATATATAGCCAAAATACAATCAGACTTTTTAATGATATAGTGCACATACATAGATGCACAGCATTTGGATCAATTATAGTATCAGTAGATGACTTGGTGGTGTGCAAAGCAGATATGTTAAGCATTGACTGTACTACCCCTCCCCTCCGGCCCAGTCCCTTCGATCCATAAATCTCTCCTATTTGAACTGCTATTTATTGTATCATATGTCTGAAACCATGTTTAGTACACTAATGGCATGTGTATTAAATAATTCAGTAGATAGATATATACAACGTGGGACATAGATGTCACTGCATTATGAGAGATGAAATATTTATATCAATTGTGTGAACAGCACTGATAGATTTTGACTATCGTACTCTAGATAGGCTATAAAAGCTAACTTTAGTTGCTGAATATGAATAGGGCTGCTGAATATAGATATGGCTGCTGCATAAGTGATAGTAAAAGCCACCAAAAACTGATTTTGATCATCGATCATCACAATAGCTGTATAAAAAAATCCTATAAAATATGGGTTGGGTCATTAAAGTTTGAAGATGGCACCTATAGGCTCAATCATTTTGATACCATTTTCAAACAAATCATTTTTTGAAGAGGACCCTCAATTAATAGGCTCTTTTAGCGGATTCCATGATTATGATTATACTGATTATCCAGAGTATGGGTGAGTAAGATAGATGGGATCCATGTGAGACGTTTTCAAACAGATTTTTGCCCAGAAATCACCTCCTCTGTGTTTTGCTACCTCTCAGGTGTCAAGTCCTATCACGTATATATGAGACCTGCATCTATAGTTAAATACCCAGAGGAGCAAAACTGTCTAGTCGCATTAACATCATGTGCAGTGTTTTATCTATAGGCACTAGATCATCCTCTCAGAGGGACTGTAACTCAAGTAAATCTGGTTTGGCGTTCCTCTCTATACACTGCATCTTCATTTTCCAACCCTTCCTGGGCACTGTGGAGCCTGTCTAAAGACGGCAACAATGTGATGTGTTTTGGGTAACCTAACTGGGCCTTACATACCAGGCCTGACCCTAGACATTCTTAGTTAATGTTTTCAGATCCATCGCTGGTCCGTGGAACTGCTTTCTGACAGACCTGGATGTAGGTACAGCAAATCAACTTGGTCACTGCAGTCATTCCCACATCTCTAACACTCCTACAATTGATCCTGATACTCCAAAAACCTTTGAACTTTGATCGTAAAGAATGAGAATGGATCTATCAAAAGAACGGCTGTTGATTGGAGTTTGGACAGACTCAAGTACACAGCAACAGGCATTAAAAACATATAGATTTCTCCAGTCAGTTGTCTGTATAGCTCATCTCTGAAATCTGTAATATTCAAAAATATTCCCAATCATCAAAATGCATAAACCCAGCTAGCACCTTATGTAAAAAGTATGTCTTTTACTGGTCATATTCACGTTGATACGTAAAAATGACCCCATAATGACATCTTGAGGGAGTAAATCAATTTACATTGTGGTTTGACCGGAAACTTACCTTTGAATGTGGTCACTATTTGACATAATAAGTGGTTAAATCTTGATCAGAATATTACATCTTTTTTTAGAAAAATTATACGACCATAAAGGAGTATTTATTTAACACAATGAATTTTCAAAGAAGATGAAATGTGAGCAACTTTTGTCTGGATTGTTTAAGGGTGAACCAGGAGATTAGTATGAGCACACCTTTTCTGTGGTTGCTACAACTATTCAATCAAAATACTGACCATGAGCTGGCATCACATCTTGGCCAATTTGCAAGGATCAATGTGCTAAGTCTCTGTAGGACTATTGGTGATGTCTACAGGCAAGAAACCCTTGATTATGTTGATTGCCTGGATGTTACTTGCTTCTGATGGAGTACCACACACAGAGAAAATAGGTGCAAATAATGTTTTAGTTTTACATGTTTCTAATGTAATTATGCTGAGATTAGAGTAATGTCATCCATGGCCCTCTAAATTACATTGTGTATATATATCATATATAATTGATGATGATGTCTACATCATGTAACTTATTTACGTAAGATACACATATAGTCAAAAACACGTCTTAAAGATTTGCACATAGTACGTAATGGGTGCAACTTTCTGACGTAACCATGTGCAGTAAATATCTGTTGAGAAAAGATGTAGAGATAACGTGATTCATACGAGTTTTGCTAGCTGGGAATGCAGCCATGGCGAGTAGACTGACTGGGGTTGCATTCATGCATCATGACATACAAGGGAATACCTCATTAAAGCACTGTGATGTATTTTAGACAGTTGAAGTAAAATTACCTGTCAGACAAGACAGGGTTACTATAGATGTACTACAGAGCACACACAGTGACCTGCTCCAACAATGACTCATTGTTAGTCTAGTCTCATGGTTAGCCAGTACATTGCAGACAGAGCCACACAGGGCCATTCTCTGACCCTTTAAGGGCAGCATAGTGATTTAATGACATTATGATGCCTGAATGCATCCCTCGTGAGTAAGTCAAAGAGGTTCAGCACATTGCATCAATGTAGCATCAAATCAAAAAGAGGGCACAGCACATTAAGGTTACATGCGGCCCTTGAAGGGCCAATGCAGGAAAGCCTAGTTATATAGTGCTATTTAAACAGAGCATTAGGTCAGCCTGTATTGATTCCTGGTGTATTCATAGTGATTAGTGGGCATTGTCATCATGCAAAACATCCATACCCTGACGTGAGAAGGGCCCATACAGTCTTGCACCTGTCCCTCTCAATCTGCCATTGAATCACTCAAGTACAAATCTACCACATTGAATGATTCCTCTTCATCCTTCCTCCTGTTACTTATTGTTTTGTGTCTCTTCCATTTGATTGATCTTTCATAGGGTAATTTCAGTGAATGGCATTCAAATCTATATATCATGTTATTTTACAAAATTACTGTTGCATTATAAAGACTCCACTATTGAAAGCATAGTCATTCATATAATTTCAAGGACTTGAATTTCAAATGTACAAAATGTGTAAACTGACGACAACCATAAGGTTGTGATATAGTTCATCTAATTATGGCCACTGGTTACTAGGACCTAATTTATGAATTTAAAAGGAGCAAGAGTTGGTGAGAACAGTAATTCACACCAAATGTAAACACTCATCAGAGGCTGAAAATGCTACCCTGATCATGGACTTCATTTCTCCTTTCTGAATTCCTGTTGCATTTCACCATGTACTTTGAGGATAATTCTGTACCCATGTAAATAATGAATGACAGCTCCTTGCAATTAGATTGGTGCTCCCAGACTCCGAGACACAGTTGGATGATGTGTCATCTCTATATACACAATTTGGCACAGTGCCAGTAATCCTCATACAGGTCCCTGGTCATACACCACATCCAACAGGGGGCATGCAATGGTCTGACTGGTGCTGCAAGCTGGCAGCAACTCACTAGTATAATGTTTCCATGTGGAGACTGTCATGATGAGATGATTGCAGTAGGCAGTGACGGACCTGGAAGTACTATTATGACAGTCCTCAGAGTCCACCCTGAGTGTACTATCTGGTCTATCTGCAGGACTAACACAGTTAGGGTGGTGTACTGTGATTGATGCTGGAATCTCATGGCAATGTTACCATATTGACTTTACAGTACGGTGGATGACAATGACTGACTGTAGATGGGAGAGTTTAGCTCAGACAGCATTTTTCACTATCCAAGTTACCATGTCTACAAAGTGTTTTCCTCACAGAATTATGTTAGATTTCAAAATGTACGTTGAGGATAATTCTGTACCCATGTAAATAATAAATGACCATTCCCCTCTGGTGGATGGGTGCTGCCAGACCCCTAGACACAGTTGGATGATGTGTCATCTATATGCACAATTTGGCACAGTGCCAGTAATCCTCATACAGGTCCCAGGCCAACAAGGGGTATGTTAGGGTCCTGAGTGCAAACTTCTACCAAATCTGGCAGCAACTCGCTAGTACAAAGTGTCCATGTGGAGATTGCCACGATGAGATGACAGCAGCACCCAGTGACAGACCTAGAAGTAGTTATGCCAGTCGCCAGAGTCCACCCTGAATGTACTACTTGGTCTATCTGCAGGACTAACACAGTTAGGGTGGTGTACTGTGATTGATGCTTGGATCTCATGACACAGTTACTGGGGTGACTTTACAGTATGGTGAATGACTATGACTAACTGTAGATAAGAGAGTTTAGCTCAGACAGCATTTTCCACTACCAAGCTACCTCAAGGCATCTAGTTTTTTACTCACCAAATGTCAGTGCTATATTTCTTAAATAATACATCTAAAGCATGTACCTATTTGTAAACAATGTAGATTATGCTCTGCTAAGGAAATAGCCTGTTGAGAGGTCTCAGAGCTATGCTATTGGTTTCTTTTGACAATGAAATATAATTATATGCAGTCAAGAATTCTAATGAAGGATATTTTGCTGATATCTTTATATCTTGTGTGGGGAAGGATTGTGAGGATGGGATGTATATAGACTACACTTTGTACCAAGAGGCTCCCTACCATCAGACTGCATGTAGCATTAACCTTGTAACAGTGTCTCAGTGCTTTAATCAGGTGCTTTGTCAGGATGATGCATGAATGTGGCCCTGGTAAATCTACTCACCAGAGCTTCATTCATAGATCATGAGGGGTGTGTAACACATCAACACTGTAGAGTCAGTATAATGTCTGAGTGCAAGCAACCTTCCAGGGCTGCCTCATAAAAATGAGGGGAATAAAGGATTAAATCACTATGCGACCAATGAAGGGTTAACAACATCTAAACTATGCAGTAGAAAAGCCGAACCAGGGGCTGTGTTACCACCTTGGTTACTATGGCCAAAAACAGTAGATGTAGAAACAGTGTCTGTTTTAGGTCAGGTATGGAAACCTAGGGTAGGTATGTAGAATTAAGCCTCAAAAGTACCATAGTTATCAGTCAAATGACTTGACCAAACAGATTTGGTCTTTAGACACTTTCAAAAGATATTGAGTCATCTTAAAGCAAGAACAATAATAGATGAGTAACTGATACAGCCATAAATGAACTGCCTTTTGCTAGAGCCGCACTCTGACTTAGGTGTTTGATCATTACCAATATAACACAACTGGCCCCAGATGCCACAGCTGGCTTGTACCCACACAACATGAAATATGTACAGTAGTAACACACCAGCTGTGTGGCGAGTGCTCCCACTTGGCTACATAGACACCTAAGTGCTCGGTACCCTAGCTGTGTAGGTGTATATAGCTGTATAAGGACCCAAGGGGGGTTAGCATTCAGTATTTTTTATATACCAGTATACAGCTGTGTAGCTGGTAAAGATACCTTTTGAGAAAAATTCCCTCCACCAATGGTTACTTTTCACAAACTTGGGTGTGTGGGTCATCACTAAATGTAAGGTTTTACTGCATAGAGCATTAGTATAGCATAGAGCCCGATGGTCAGACATTGTCAACATGACTTAACCGTCATGTAGCTTCCTGGTTCAGATATGAAGGACTCTTTTAGGAATTGTAGAATATATCCATATTCCGAGCTCACGCATTCCAAAACTGTGTTTCTAGTCGCCCTGAGCCACAAAATGTGGACGCCTTATTCAGTGCTTCCAGTACTAGTAGGGAGTACACCTAGATGGTGCATGTAATAGGATAAGATGGACAATCATTCAGGAAATTATACCATGAGAGTGCACTGTTGCCAATTTGCCATGCCATGAACAGAGTCAATTGTAACCTCTTATTATGTATTGCCATCTCACCACAATGTAGTTCTAATATCAGCTGAGGCATTGTCAGCTGCTAATTGCCAACCTGAACCCCCCAAGTGTCCATTAAGTGGCAGCCTACCATCATGATATCATCATGCATTTCCCTCATAAAGAATACTCATTTTGTTCTTTCCTTGGCATGCACAACAATATCATTGTACCTTTCATGTTTCATGTAGATTGTTAGATGTCAATAACAAATTTTTGAAGCTTTGTAAAAACATCCTTTTTATTGCCTGTTGCATGAAACTGAATAGATGCAAAGTGCAGTACTCTAACCGAGAGTATCTATGGTGAGGTAACATGTACACATCATTGTCTGCTCTATGGTAAAGCACAGCTACCTTATATATATAAAAGCCTAACTCAACATCTAGTACTACTAATGGCATGGCCAGTCAATTATTCAAGGATTAGATATAGAATCGCTCATACAGATATATATCAGAGCTAGTCTGAAGGATGAAATATTAATACTAATTATGTACATACAAATAGCAGACTTTACAACAACAACAAAAAACGCACAATACCACAACTAGTTTTAGTGACCAAACCTAGAATCGATGGGTGCAGATCAGTCAGCTGTCCGGTGCAAATTGCCCATTGATTATATGCCGTTTCAGCTTTACAGTAAAGATACATAATTTCAATTGGTTATATTTGAGGACACAACGTGGGCCAGACATAACTATGGCAACAGACTTCAAACACTGCAGTTAGAATCAGTCTTTGTCTGGGGTATTCATTATTATTATATGAATCAGAAATAACTAGCTAACTGATTGTGAATCACCTTCATAACATCAAGCACTGTTTTCTGCCAGAGATACGAGGTCCTGGCATAAGAAATGTGGGATATGGCTAAATACTATGTCTCAATAGTGTGGATGCATGCAGCACTGATGCTATCATTTCCACTTCAGCCAGAACTATGTATAAAAGGCCAGTACAGAAATACCAGATATACCACAGACCAAGTCCCCCAGGTTATGCAAAACCAATCCCATTGGCCACATTGCCTATTGGCTGTCTGGTGAACCCAGCCAATAAACTGTAGGGTGGAGGAAAAAACTAGACCAGCTGGGACCCTGAAGCCCCCTAGACCCCACTCTCACAGGAACTATAGGAATATTGATACTCAACTTGTGTTTCATTTACTCACAACATTTGTTAGACTGCCTATCATGTCCTGCATTGCACCACAGCATACTTATGACTATAATTATCTCTTTTAGATAAAAGCTCATATGCCCTATGATGGATAAAGCAAGCAGACATGACAAAAAGTCAATTTTCACTGGTAACCTGTGCAATATCTTTGTCTTGAATGGTGATTATATTGTCTCGAGCCATTTCATAACATTTTTGCCACTGATCTCAGGGGTCCGCTACTCCTAGAGTTAGATACAATAATGTTAATTTTTATGACCATAGAGTGTTTCTCAGAGTCTCAGGCTGGTCCATTTAAAGACATATTTAAATTAAAACATTTTGATATGCTTGGAGTAGCCGTGCAGTAGCCGTGCAGACACTGTGAGATCCTCCTGAGTAAGCCATAATGATTTAGGTTGTATTGATTGGTTCGGCTGCCAGCTAAATAAATCTTTTGGCCTGAGAGCAACACCCCAGGAAATTGGGAAGGTTCGATCTACTGTGGAAGAAGATAATGTCATAGCGTGAGACAAATAGATCTTTACAACTAAAAAACTGCAGTACTGGAGTACTAGAGACAAAAATGCTTTCACTATCCTCATAGTAGTTTATAATGCAATCCTTGCACTCATTTATTGATAAACCTTCTCTCCTAGAGACAACAATCAGTAATCCACAGCTTGTTCATATAGGCTCATATCAGTAGCATAGTACATGGCAAACATCGCTTACTGCACTGGGTGTCATTGTGTACATTCATTTATTATTCATGAGCCATGTGTGAGGCATATGGTCCTGTATAGAGTCAGATAAATATCTGTCCAATTTGCCAATATAAGATGTAGGTAAATTCATGAGCATGGGAAAGCTCCTGTCTTTCAACAAAAGGATGATGAATAGGCTGAGATGATAAACTAACATCAATGTTTAATACCATAATGAAGCTCTAATAATAACACCTCTTTATGCAGCCATATTGACAAAATACTGCAGAGTCAAATTGTGATTATCTATCTGTTTAAAGAATTTATAAAAAGACTAAAGGTAGAACATGAACACAACATACATAAATAATCAATCTAAATAAGTCTTGAGCCCTTGAGTCCTAGACATGATACGAGAAAATTAACTCTATTGTAGCAGTTTGGTTTGTTGTGAATTTTACTGCTATCGACAGTATATCCAGTTCTATTCACAGTAATAGTAACAAATACACTTATTTCTATTTCATCAATTTATGAATGGTGTATGAGCAGCGAGCCCACGGGGCAAGTGTAATTGGAAAAGATATTGTAGTGGATCTATCATTGTGTGGATGTGACATAACTGTCCTTTTGATTGAACAATAGACAGGGTAAATAAAAAAAAGGAAAAGTCATAACCACAGTGCACTATATTCTCTCTGTGGGATGTATGAAACCTGTCAAAAGTCAGTCCTTTCCCATTTAGCTCCATCAGATACTGAGGATATCCACCTGATAGGTAAGTGCTGCTACTGCCTTTGCTAAAGGCCTCCTGCAGCCGCCTAAAAAAACAATTACCTGAACTCATAATATGGCCCATGATCCTCGGCTAATACCACCCTCCATATTAACCCATTACAGCTAGCTATGTGACCTTCTATGGTTGATATTACAACATGTTTATCGAACACTGGACTCAGAGGTAGTATAATTAATGTCCCTGGACACACATTATACAGGAACAGTCTAATTCTCCTACTCCCAGGTGTGTGTCAGGGGGCTGCTATAAAGCACTCAGGCTGCAGGAGGGGATAATTATGTTGCTTACCAGCCTCTCTAGTGCTATTGACCACTGGCTATAGCTAGCATCAATAGGCCCCATAGGACTATAAGGGGTGGGGTGGTATAGGGAGCCTTAGAGGTGGAGTCTGGTTAGGGGATCACGTCCTAGCAGTACTATGGGTAGAGCCATGACTAATTGGATGGAATGGAATTATGATCCACATTTTCTCAGAAGTACACTGTGGGCTGTGTCTCACGACCTTGGGACAATGTTTTTGTCTCTGATCGGGTGCCGTCTCTGACTGGCTGCCGTCTCTGACCGGCTGCCGTCTCTGATCAGGTGTCAGAAAAAGGTGTTTTAAATAGAATTATACTCATATATATAAGGATTTGGAAAAACGTTATGGCGGTTGTTATATAATCATAGTTATAATTATAATTCGCCTCCTGCTGCTAGTATTTTGACCTTATCAAGCCAAGCCGGTCAGAGACGGCACCCGGTCAGAGATGGCACGTGGTCAGAGACGGCAACAGTGCATGAAACACTCATGTGCATATATAACTAAACAGTGTTGTTCTGCTCCATTTTCTGGTTAGAAAGCTCTACCTAATTGAGTTGATCATGGCTGCCTCTAGACTGTCACTGATGCTGCTAATAAAGTCATGTTCTCCATACTATTGTAAAGCAGCCAGAAGTAAATTGTGGTCAAGAAGTTATTAAAAACGTATTGGAAAATTCAGGAGCAGCAGGAGTAGCCTGTACAATATGTTTAAGGAAATAATAATATTTAAGTCAAATGGCAAAGCCCATCTGAGGTTTATATTTGACATTATGTCTTTTAACCTTTTGCAACAATAAGGAGCCATAGAGAAACATTGTATAACATTTTTGTTTACTGAGAGGCAATATCTGATCATCTTCTGCAGCAAACCAGCAATGTTCAAAACCAAAATGGAAGTTGTCTGGTTTGCATTAAGATGGTAAGAAGCTAGATATCACTTGTGTGCTGTTTAGAACAGCTTTACAACAGTTCTAGATCAACTAAAGGAACTAGAGTTGGATAGGGATGGTAATTAGGTCCCTTATAACATGCCCCAGCTGGCCAGGGAGAAAGGGTAAATGAGAACTGGGTCCCAGCTTGGGCTCTGAACCACTGACTTGAATAACTAACCAGTTGCAAATTTCAATCCAAACCAAAGCCAGGCCAAACCGATTCCGGTAAAACTTGCCTTGTGGGAATTGAGCAGCAGAGCTACGACCATAGAGAGAGGGTTTGAGGAAAACCATTTGTATTTGGTATTTTGCCCAGATTTGTTCATTCCGTCCAGTTACACACTTTGTCCAGTGCTTAAATATAATGGTTGGCTCATAGAAATAGTTACAGGAGGTTGTAAACACACGCATACGGCAGGCAACTGTGCAAATATTCCCACATCTCCTCTCAGAATCTCTACGATCCGATTATCCGAAGTTCCTCTGACTCAAGATGGCTGAATTAATATTTCATTGAATGTTTCAGAGGGGATTTAGTGCCAAGAAGGATTCACTGCACGAGTTTAGAGATTTACAATGGTTTTGATGGAATGGGAGAGCTCATGGAACAGACCATGTATGCCACCATATAGGACTGTGATTGTGTGCAGCCATGGTGTTCTGGAGATCATATAATTGTCTACATCATCAGAACATGTAGACAGAAAGGCTACTCAGCCATATCAGCATTCTAGGAATGATTGATTTGGAATGCCCCACCTCCATAGTTCAGCCATAAGTCTGAAGGACCCAGCTTTAAGTCAGAGTATAAAATCCCAATAAGACTAAAGACTAGTTTCACAGATCAGTGGTTGGGTGTCCATAGATTGGTTGTTTGCCAAGTTTATGGAACCGAAAGGTCCTAGGTGCAAATTGCTCCGGCCTGGTCCAGCACCCTTGGTAGACAGAAATGATTGGTGTCGGTAATGGGTCATCTGTTCATTCTGGATAAGGCAAATGAAAAGGAATACAAAAGTCCCCCTACACTACTTTATTGATGAATCAGAAAAAGAAGCATCCCCACACTGTGAGTCTGGTCTGGTGTCCTTAGGACTGCCAGTACTTTCTTGAGGGGCCCTGCCATACCATATTGTTTCCAAGGCAAACGCAAAATCCTGGCTTTTGGAGGGCCCTTTTTACTACCCACATTGGTATGCCATGGCAGTGCTATGTATATATATATAAATATATATATATAGGAGAGGTTACTCAGAATGTAGTATGCATCTATATCATGTTTATATGTAATAGTATATTGTTTGGAAAGCTATATAAATATATGGACCTTAAAAAGGATTAATTAAAATGATGCGATGCATCATTCATAGCCAAACAGAGCCTATCCTTTACTGTTTTATGGAGGTTTAATCAGTATAAATACAAGCCTCCTGCCATGCTATTCAATGACAAATGTAACAACACTCAGCATCAGATAGACACTCTGAATTAAAAAGCTATGTGTTTCATTCAAAGAGAGGACAAACAAATAGTTTACTGTGTATGCTCGGCCAACGGCTGTTCTATTATGGTGCACAAGCCTCAAGCATTGATCTTTCTGTCTGGTCTAGCTTTTAACTGATGAATAAATTGGAAATTGAAAAATGGATATCATATGAAATAGGAACAACAGTAATATAGATAGATTCATTTACAATTCAATACTTTTAACTAATGAAATTTGAACTGCCTGCATCTGTACCACCTGAAGTTTATAACAGAAAGTGAGATGAATTATAAACATGTACCCCAGTAGTATAGTATGTATCGGAACGGGACTATAGTTAAGTACTGTTTATTACTCAATCGACATGCAGCCAATCAGAGGCCTCCATTTGGTCACGTGACCGGAAGTGACCTACTTAGGGGATTAGTGGTGACGTCACGTGACCTAGTTAGCCAATCAGAGGCCTCCATTTGGTCACGTGACCGGAAGTGACCTACTTAGGGGATTAGCGGTGCATTCTGGGTAACCCTGCAGCCAATCAGAGGCCTCCATTGGGTGACCGGAAGTGACCTACTTAGGGGATGGTGCATTCTGGGTAACCTACTGACCTACTTAGGGGACCGGAAGTGACGTCATATGACCTAATTTAGGATCACGTGATCGGAAGTGACCTGATGAGTCACGTGACCGGAAGTGACGTCACACGACTTAATGGCCAACCGGAAGCGACCTGATTGATCACGTGACCGGAAGAAGAAGAAGTTTTTTTTTTTTGTTTAGGATCCCGTGACTGGAAGCGACGTCGTCACATGAGTGACGCTTTAAGAGACTGCGCGACTTACTAGTAAAAGAAGCCGTATGATAATAAAAACACAACAATATTTTCTTTTAATTTTTTTTTATTAATTTTTTTTTCAATCTTGATAAACACTCTATTTTTGAAAAGATGCACACGCTTATTTTTTTTTTTTTTTTTTTCATATCTCTAAAGGACTCGTTGTCACACCGTCAGAATGCACGCGACGCTTATAATACAAGTAGCGCACGCCGTCTTTCTCTATGGTGTAGGTGACCATTTTGTTTCGCACCACTTTGAAATTTCTATTTACAGCAATGAGAGTTTTTCGTTGGCGAAGAACATCCAAGAAGGCGTCTGGTTCCTGGGGGTTTTGTTTCTTCTGTACGCCTTTTGCACTCCATTTTTTGGATTTTCTTTCACCGGTGTCGCTGACTCGATCGTAGCAAATGTAAGTCTTAGGGTTGAGACTTAGGATCCCGTCACCTTCCCACTCCGCTTTCATGAGCCCCGAAGTTCTCAGATCGTGAAGGTACCGTCTCTCACAACATCCGCCGGGCGGCGCACACCATTCTCGCACTCTTTCCGTTTTTGTCTTCACGAAAAGCTCTAAGTGCTCGTCTCACACCGCTGTCGGAAGCCACTTTCGTTTCTCTCTGAAGTACGTCTCTCTCAGGCGAGGTTTCACTAGGTCATCCAACGTGGCACCGCTGAGAGCCATGTAAAGACTGTCGGTGTCCATTTGACAAAGGGCATAATCGCGCCGATCGACGAATCTATCCAAGAAGTCGTATGTGAACTCTAACATTTTCAACTTCGCGTACTGGTATACCATGAACCCTATCTGAATAGGGAGGTTGTTCTTGACCGTTTTCGGTTGTAGTTCGACTTCAAACAGATCGGAAGTCAACTCGGACGCCTTTTTGAAGCGCCACGAATTGGCCAATAGTTCGAACTTCCGACTGTCAGTGTATCTCACCGCCGTGTGTTTTTCTTTGTTGCAGATTGTTTTACCGTACGTAGCGTTTCCCATTAACTTGTAACAGTCTGACAGAATTTTCTCGTTCTCGTTCACGTCGCCACGTCTTCGCGCCGCCGTCACTTCGTCCGCGAAACCGGCAAAGGAGCGTTTAGGTAGGTATTCTACCACCAGCTGCACTTTGGTGACTATCAAACCGTGCTCTAAATACCACTTGAGAAGCGGCGTTCCCAAGAGAATATTTTTTCCGTGGTAACTCCCTATCAGACATCTCTGAGGCGTGCTCAACAGCTTTTCTTCCTGCGCAAAGTCTGACATGTGAGGGCCTATGTCCGATTTTGAAACGGTCGCGTTCTTGAAAACGGGGGTCATTTCTTCGAAGTACTCTCGTAGGTGAGGCGGCGTAGTGATGTCCACTTGAACTAAACCGAACATTTTCTCCTCTTTCACAGCGGAAAGGATGTCGCTCTCGCTCATCGCGTTTCGAGACACTTTCAAAGCGTCAACCTTCCAGCGTTGTTGGGAGGCCTTGACCCGCTCATCTCGACGCTTCATCTCTCGCCATTCGCACTCCCACACGACGACCAGCTTGTAACCTAACGCTTTCAAGTAAGCGCTTACTCTGGTCGTTCTGTCGCGTCTCTCCTCTCTCAGTGAAGCGCACTGATATCGGTGCGACGGTATGCACTCGTGAGCGTGGAACCAACACCCGTGAAACTGGAAAACCGTATTAGAGGCCGCGTGAAATCCGTCCACGCGAATTCTCCGACAGCCTACCGCCATCTCGCCGCCGTTCAGAGCGTGGCGCAGTTTCACGTCGCGGTCGTGCTCTACGAAGCGTAACCACTCCAAAGCGCTGTGAGAGTTTCTTTGCCTGATTTCGGGCTTGAACTCGGTCTCGGGCCGTCTCACCGCGTAATAGCCCGTGCAGTGCGCTTCGCTCATGCAGCGCAAGTACAGTGAGTTAGCGTCTAGTCCTAGGATGTGTTGGCACGGTCTCGCTTCTTCGCCGTACTTGTGCTCCCTTATCCGCGTGGTGCCCTTCTCGTGAAATCTATGGAAGATGATGGAAGGACCGCCGACTAGATTCTCTTTGATCAGAGCGTGGAGGACGGCGTCGAACTGGGGAAACGTTGTGAACGCGTCTTCTAGGTTTTGGAAGAGGAAGCGTAAAGTCAAACCGGCGAGAGAAACTCCGTCTTTCAACATGTCGATGCCGCGATCTTGGAAAAATTTAGCGTGATTTTTCAGAGCTTCTATGAAAGGTTTCACGTCTTTGTTGTTGTAGTGGATCAAGTAGTCTTCCATAGTTTGCATCTTCTCGTCGGACCAAACTTTCTGACATGCGGCGTAGTCGGATTCGGACATTTTGACGCCCGTCAGCTCGCTGTCGAAAGCCGATCTCGGCGGCAGCGTTCTGTTTGCCAGTTTCCTGGTAGACGTCATCCATTCGTAAGGAAAGTGACCTTTCTCTTCGTTCCTGGTGAAAGCTCGCAAATAGGTCGCGTAGTTGTAACCGGGTGCCAAATAGTTGACTACGTCCAAGAAAACCGTGTGCTGTGTGTAAACCGCCAAGTATTGATTGCTTCTCTTTATGACGCTGAATTCTTGGTTTCTTCGGTCTCCGGAGGCGAAGAACGAGTGAAGGCGTATTTTGATCAGGTTCAAGTCGTAACGGGTGTCTGGTCTGAGCCGCAGCGAAGCCGCCTGGAGAAGGGGTGGTGAACGTCGCCTCCTCCAGCAGGAGAGCTTCACCTATCGCCGCATCTAACTTCGCTAACGTCGGTCGGTAAAGTTCTAGCACAGCTTCCCCGATCGCTTTGGCGTTCTCGTTTATGTGATTTAAAACTCGGTCCAACAAGGGGTCGGAATCTGCGTCGGACGCTCTGACGAAGCAGACGGGCCCCTCCCACCCCGGAAAGTCGGATGCGACGCTAGCCGACAAAGGGACGTGATCCCACAGCAGGGACACGTGCTCCGTCGACGGTTCTTTGCACGGTCTGAAGAAAGCCTCGAAATCGAAGGCGATCTTGTAAGGGTAGATTCCGGAATGTCCGTCGGGGGGAAAAATGGAGAAGTCTGCTAGCGCTTCGAAAATCGTTCTCGAATTTTGGTAGATGCCACCTACGTAGCGCAACTTGACTTGTCGGCAAGAGGAAAGCTGGTTCCTGTGTCTCTTCAGCAAGAACTCGGTGGTGAACGCCGCCTTACACTTGCAACATTCGTATATGCCCGCGTACGCGTTGAAGTCCGTGACGAGAGAGACGTGCAAACCGCCTTTCGCCGTCAGGTGTAGGTTGACTTTACCTCGGGCGGCCACAGTTCTGGAAGGCGGTCTGATCAGAGTAACGCGTCTTCTCAACTTCCGCCCCGGCACTTGACGCGACGCGGTGTAAACCGCTATTTGTACGTCAAACAAGTTCTCTA
Organism: Harmothoe impar; assembly: GCA_947462335.1. Taxonomy (NCBI): domain Eukaryota; kingdom Metazoa; phylum Annelida; class Polychaeta; order Phyllodocida; family Polynoidae; genus Harmothoe; species Harmothoe impar. The sequence goes on from OX381709.1 coordinate 82,577,875, forward strand.
ACGCGGGTAAGTCGCGGATGTTCAGACCCGGAAAGGATTCAGGTGTGGCAGCGGGACAGAACTGACGTAACAAATCTGAAGCGCGCTTGCTGGTGTTGTATAAGTGAAAGGAAATGCAGCGGAAGATGCAGAGGTTGTCCTTGTTGGGAAAATCTAACACGCCGCTTCTCTTTCCAACTCGACCGGCCTGAGTGATCCTACCGCCTATGGGGAATTCCCCCGGTCCCATGTAAACGCAGATGTTCAAATTGGTAGGAAAAAGAACGTGCCACTTGGTGTCAGCGTCGCAAAGTTTCCGTACCTCCTCGCAAGCGACGGTGTTTTGCATCTTTGAGAGGAGCTCTTCCAAAGTTTCTGAATTAGTTACAGTAGGGAGCGGTTGTATGAGAGTTGCGTTGTTCTGGGAGGCGTGGAAGTAGCGCAGTTTGCTCTTGTCTTCTCTGTGTTGTAACAGTAAGCCTACCGAGAAACCCACTTTGTATCTGAATCTTTGTGTCAAGTGAATGCGACGCATAGTATCTACAGCGTCACTCAACTCGCCGGTTGGTAGCCTGAAGTTTGTTACACTCACGCGAGTCCCGTGCATCCTGACGCCCGTTTGTATCGCAGGCCAATTCGCCGTGAACGTTTCCTCCCCGTTCGGTACAGCACATATGCGCGGAGGGACGGTCACCCCGTCCAGAGATTCGCGTCGACAAGCGCTCTTTCGGCAATCCCCTTCGCCGCATAGAGGGCAAAACTTAGCTACTACTCTACAATTTTCTACGTGTCTCTCGTGGTTGTACGCTCTTTTAAACATTTTGAAACACTTTTCGCATACGTACTGTGTCATGTTTTTTTTCACTCGGTTACCAACTACTTAGCCGTCTAACTATCTATCTATCTATCTAGCCATCTATCAATCTGTCGTCTATGTAACTATCTTTCTGTCTGCTGTCTGTGTATCCGTCTGTCTGTCTGTCTGTCTGTCTCATACAGCGTACGTCAAACGCTGTGTGTGTGTGTGTGCGCGCGTGAGCGTTGAGCGTCTCTCATTCCGAATCTATGCCGAGATATTTCAGAATGATCTCTGTTTTGTCATCCAACTCTTTGAGCGCTCTGGCGGACAGCGTCACCCCCTGCTGTGTGGGTTTTTTGTCAGGACCTTCGTACTTGCGCACGTGGACGAGGTTCTTACCGCTGTAGTAGCTCACAGCTGCGTACACTTCGCCCGCCTCATCCAGCACTGCGAACCAGGGGGTGTGATTAGGTTTTCCTTGCGCGGCCGCTGTGTCGCGTATGCGCACCACTGCGCGGATATCGGCGATGCGTGCTATGAGCTCGCGCAGCGCGTCGGCCGTGAAGTGCACTCGCTTGCTTCTGGTCAGAGACGCCTCTTTCACCTGGCCGTCTTTTGTGTAGCGCGGCCTCCTAGACAGTCTAGCCACGTCCTCCCAGATCTCCAGCGTCAAAGCTCCGTCTAAGCAGAACTCTAACCCGAGTGTTTTCTCTGCTTCTTCTCGTCCATCTCCTTCTTTTTCTTGTATTTTTCTCTTCTTAGTGGGCCTTGTTGTTCTGGAACTCACCTTAGAACGTTTCACACCCGCAGGATGAGTAACACCATCAGCGTGAGCTGAATCAGCAGCAGAACCGATAGCAGGAGCAGCGTCAGCGCTGGTGGTATCGGAGGTCTCGTTGTTGGAACAGCGCAGCCACACGCCGTCCGTGCTGTGTGTAGCGGTAGAAGATGAAGCGCCGCCGCCGCCCTCGTAAGGTGGCGGTGAGGGCAGTCGCCACGGACCGGACGGGGGGGCGCTAGCAGTGGAGGAAGTGAGGTCGAAAGGTCGAAGAGGGAAGCCGAAAAACGTACCGCTCACCCCTTGCCCTTCGGGTTCTTCGTACGCCTCGTCGTCAGCGTCGTTCTCTGTCTCACCCTGTTGCTGCTCCTCCTCCTCCTCTTCTTCTCGGTTCAGGGGCTGAGTGTCCGAATAGCTGTAACTCTCAGCGCGAGCGGCGTCGAGGGCGTCCGTCGATGTAGTGGTGGAGGAGAGGGGCTGTGCAACGTGCGGCAGGTCATCAAAGTCATCAACAGTAGTGGGGAGGTAAAAACCCGGTTGCCAGTACTGCGCTGTGCCAGGAGCGTTGTCGTCAGTAGTAGTAGCAGTAGCAGCAGGTGCAGCAGAAGCAGCCGCAGCAGGCGCAGCCGCAGCAGACGCAACAGTAGCAGGCGCAGCAGCAGCCTCAGCAGGCGCAGCCGTAGCAAGCGCAGCAGTAGCAGGCGCAGCAGCAGCAGCAGCAGCAGCAGCAGCAGCGGCAGGCGGGACGGCGGTAGCAGCGGCAGCGCGCTTAGCAGCAACGTGTACCGTCGCGAGTGTAACAACGTCGCTAGCACGACGACTGCTACCAGTAGTACTACTAGTACTACTACCACTACTACTACTACTGCTACTACTAGTGCTACTGCTACTACTACTACTACTACTACTGCCGCGAGCGCTCGCTACAGCAGGAGGGTGATAAGACCAACCGGCTGCGGCGGTAGTCTCATGTTCAGTAGCAAGAGCAGGCACTGACGCTAAACGAACGCTGTTCCGCGTAGTCTTCTTGTTCTTGAACGCCGCTAGCTGTTGTCTTTTGCTCATGGTGGTGACTGTAGAGAGCAGCAAAAAAGAATGAGTGAGTGAATGGAGGTTTCCAAGCCCCTTATATACGCCTTCTCGCTTCTAGAGCTAAGCTACTTACCGACCCTGTTCAGCTGCCGCCGGCTGGCCGGCGGCCATTCACAAAGAGAAACAAAAAGACATAAGGCATGACGTTTTCAGCTGGATCCCTTTCCCCCCCCCTCTTTTGAGAGATCGACTGTGATGATGAGCTAAGCCGCTTACCACCCTGTTCAGCAATTCAACGCGCATTAGCTGTATAAAGGGTTAAGCGGTTGCTGCCTGCCGTCGACTGACCGGCAGCGGCCATTCACAAAGACATAAGGTATGACGTTTTCAGCTGGATCCCTTTTTGAGGGATCCACTGTGGTGAGCTAAGCCGCTTACCACCCTGTTCAGCCATTCAGCGCGCGTTAGCTGTATAAAGGATTAACGGTAACGGTGATGAGCTTACAGTGTGTATACAAAAAAAAACTACAGGAGGCGTGTGGCGTGAAGCAGGACCCCCCTAAGACGAACGTGTCTGTCTGTGAGTAGAGGCGTGTGCATGTGGTGAGCGACTTAAGTGTAAGACAAAAATCGCCACCTCCTGCCGTGGTGAGTAGACCGGGCCGGCCAGGCGGGCGGGCGGCCGGCTAGTTCAATAGGGAGGGGTGACAGCTGCCTAAGGCTGTGCATGAAAAAAAAATCCGATTTTCACCTGACCTCTGACGTTTGTTACAATGAATGTCAGAGGGAGGGAGACGTCCTCGGGTAGGGGGTAGGAGGTATTAAGGCTATGAGTGAGGAAAAAACACCGTTTTCAGCTGGTCTCCACGGATAGCGATGCCACACCCCCTCGTCATCTAAGCTCTTAAGGAGCGGAGCGGCTGAAAAAGCGTCATGCGGACAGGGCGCTAGACAGCTGGAGCGCTGTTGGAAATGGGATTAAACTCCCTCTGTATAAAAAGCTCTCATTTCTGTTGGAAAAAAAACATATCGCCTCTGACCCCAGTAACGGCTACTACCACCACCACCGCCACCACCACCACCGCCGCCACCGCCGCCGCCGCCGCCGCCGCCGCCGCTGCCGCCGCCGCCAAGACGAGACGAGATGGCTCAAGCTATTCCACTTTCAAGCTCGCCTTCACCGCCCGGTGCGCCTGAAAAAAAGTTAATGCGGCTTGACGACGTGAGACGCGGCGCGAGGCAGCAGACCGATGATGGGGAGACCCGACAGGTAGGACAGCGGCGGTTAGCCTATAGCAACGCCTTGCTTCGTCAACTAGGTAAAGAGTTGAGCGGCTGTTGGAGAGAGTTGGGCAGTAGCTTAAAAGTCAGCGCCGCCCGTATGGATGCTCTAGTAGAGCGCAGTGTCAAGACACCGGAGGAGCTGTGTACGGCGATGTTTCGAGTGTGGTGGGGTGAAACCCCGCATCGTCATAGATGGGGCGAGCTCGGTCGCGTCTTCACCCGCATTAGACGCATGGAACTGTTGGCTCAGTGGATGGCCCTTCTCCACAGACAGGGGTTGGATTTCGAAAACCCCGACTCGCGCGCGATGCATAAGCACTTGGGCACCCTCGGCAGACGTCTGGGTAGCAGGTGGAAAGAGGTGGGGGACCATTTAAAATTGTCGCCTGAGAGGTTAGATAAGATCGCTGAAGAATGCGAATACGGAGGAAGTCCCGCTGAGTGGGCCTTCCGAGTGTTGAAAATGTGGCAAGATGAAGCTGACGGCGCCGGCGGTACGCCTTTTGAACTCCTTCGAGTGTTGACTGAGGACATGGGAAAGTTTGGCCTCGGCATCGCGATATTACTTGACTTTATCAAGCAAGAAACAACGAGAACGACGGACATGTGAATTGTTGTGTTTTATTTTCATACGTCTTCTTTATTAGTAAGTAAAAAAAAAAAAAATATATATATATCATAACAATTAAGACGCGCGATCTCTTAAAGTGTCACTTCCTCCAGTCGCAGCTGATCGCCTCATCGCAGCACGTGATAAACAAAAAAAAAACACGAAGAGACACGCTTCTTCCTCTCGAGAGGAAGAAGCGTGTCTCTCGATTGAAAATCTTTTTCTTTCTTAAAAGAGACAAACGCGCCCCTTAGAGTGCCCCCCCCCCTCTAGAGTGCCCCCCTCCCCCCCCCCTCCCCCCCTCCCCCACTCGCCCCATGCATCCTAAAAGCGCCCCCCTCCCCATGCATGTTAAAAGGGCCCCCCTCCCCCCCTTCCCCCCTCCCCTCCTTCCCCTCCTTCCCCCTTATACACTCTAAAGAACGCTTCTAACTAGTTCAATAAGTCACTTCCAGTCGCTCGTAAAACAATAAAAAATGAAAAAAAAACTTATATCGTGGTGTTTTTTATTAGTTTACCGAAAAAAAATAAGAGACTCGCCTCCTCCTCCAAAAAAAAAAGATATCACATTTTAAAGCCCGTGACCCCTTAAAGACGCTCATCTCTTCATTAAGTCGCGTGACGTCACTTCTTCTTCTTCTTCTTCTTCTTCTTCTTCTTCTTCCGGTCACGTGATCAATCAGGTCACTTCCGGTCACGTGATCCTCAATGAGGTCACTTCCGGTTGGCCATTAGGTCATGTGACGTCACTTCCGGTCCCCTAAGTAGGTCAGTAGGTTACCCAGAATGCACCATCCCCTAAGTAGGTCACTTCCGGTCACCCAATGGAGGCCTCTGATTGGCTGCAGGGTTACCCAGAATGCACCGCTAATCCCCTAAGTAGGTCACTTCCGGTCACGTGACCCAATGGCGGCCTCTGATTGGCTATCTAGGTCACGTGACGTCACCACTAATCCCCTAAGTAGGTCACTTCCGGTCACGTGACCAAATGGAGGCCTCTGATTGGCTGCATGTCGATTGAGTAATAAACAGTACTTAACTATAGTCCCGTTCCGATACATACTATACTACTTACCCCCATCATTTTTTCAGTACCTATATGAAAAGCTTTTTTTCTTCTGTGACTGGCATAGCAAAAACATTTGCAATGGCCCCGGGCACCCTTTCCCCTATCACCATTGACACAGTGCACATACCAGTGTTTCCGTATGTAGATGTGTGTTATTGTTGGTATAACACATGGATGTGTATCTGTTATCTCAGCTATCTCCGGCCATCACGCCAGGGCTACATGTACAGAGGGTCAGGTATTTACATCGGTATCTGATCACCAATGTCCACCTGGAAAAAATCTGCCTCCATGTCTATGATTTATCTATGAAAATTATGTCTTAATCAGCCATTTAAGGCCCAGTGAATGGTGGGATCGTAAACATGTCGGGTAATTGCTCAACTCGTATTCCCCATCAGTATATCAAAACTGTGTGGTTTCTAAACACTGACAATTCACTCTGTGCATTTTGGGTAGCTAACTACTAGTGGTTAATGATATGCATAGATCCTTGGGCCAACCCACTTTCCTAAATTCCAACTTGCGCTCCCATCTATTCCCAATACCTGACACATATGTATAGGTTGTGAATAGCCACTCCACTGTACCCCACCTCTATGGTCTGCTGATCAATCCTTTGTGTCAACATGCAGTACAGGTCAACAGACGCCTCCACAGTCTGTGCCCACCCCACTGAAACTTCCATACTCTGACCATTCTCTGTTCATATCTGCCGCATACCTCAAAGTCTGCCCTGACCGCTACATATTCTAACCTTAATCTCTCACAGTCAGCACTCCCACTGCCTGTCCTATGCTCTAACTATCCTCTCCATTGAGACTCCTGATGATTGGAATGATGGTATGACAATGTGTCTCTGTGTATCAAATACAGCACTGGTCAACAGACGCCCTCACAGTCTGCGCCCTACCCTGACCCTCCCATACCTTAGCCAAACACTCTCCCTATGTGCTATTTACCACCCAATTAATCATACAACTTGGCACTTCCATTATATGCGAACAGTCTAGCAGAGTCTGCATCAACGACCCTCCATCGCTCTGTGCGTACACCATTCAGTCCCCCACTGGCGGTTTTAGAACCCTTGAGCTAACTCTTCTCCTTTATCCCTCTCACCTTTATACCACTTTCATTGCCTACATCCCCTCCTTACCTCCTACACCCACACCTCCTTTCTGTTCTGCACCCTTGGGTCCAATTGGTACAAGCCCCTGGTTAATAGCATCATACAACTTCATAGCAGCACAATCTCCAATCAGAGCCCGAATACCGCAGGCACACATCTAGGAGACTTACACTGGTCCAGAATTATGGGTGTCTAGGGACATCTCGTGTCTAGATTTACCCATAGAAGGTTAGGCCTTAATACTATAGTATATATCCTAAGAATCTACTATCCACATATGGCTCTGATCAGCCAAATCTTTATAGCAGATTTATGCCTCCATCTGTCATATGGAGAACTGTGGGTGTTACACAGGTGAACAGGTCATACAGCTGAATCCAACTATGTCCATGATTGGCAATTACATGGATGATGGTCATCCAGGGATCATGGTCAATGTCAATTGGTTTCCCCAGTATTGGCTATACCTTACAGGGACAGTCTGGGGAAAACAATGCCCGTGAAGTGCCTCAGGGTCATCATCAAGGTTGACCGTCTTTGGGGCCTCCTATACATTTGCATTGGCACTGATGTACTATAAAGCTTATTGCTGATGTACCATGAAATGAAAGGCTCTCTCTTTGCTGACTATAAACCCCATAGCGAGTAGAATGTACCACATCCCCAGCAGCTCTTGGAGGTGAATGAGAGTGAATGGGGGAGGCAAAAGCAATGTAATGTATAATGGATGAAAGAGGCGGGTATGTCTGTTGTATCATCATAATCACAGCAGCAGTCACTCAACTTCTCATAACAATAACACAGAGGGAGCTGCAGGCTGCTGTGATTCATGACGACAAAACGCTTTTTTCTAGAATAAAGGCAGATTTGTCCAAAGGAAAAAAGAGAATGGTAGAAGGATGCATGTTAGATACCATCACAGAATGCCATCACCCAGTATATCCTGCCTATCAATGACTGCCATGTGTCTGGGTTGTCCTGGCCTTAAAAGGACCGTTATCTCCTCTTTTATAGTCCACAGGGGGTAACACCATAAAGTGATGGCTGGTGTTTTTCACATCCTGACCTCAGTGCTTTGCGGTAGTAAAAATGAGTGGTAAATGCTATTGTATGGAAAATGGATGTTTGGTCGGGCAGGGGGTAAGATAGATACAAACTCAATCTAAAATATCTAAACACCTAATAAAAGACAGTTACATCTTCTTTGAAAACAAAACACATGTCTTTGTGAGTGCTGAATAGAGGTTTAAGTCTTTGTGAATCTGTGGTGACTGTCAATGTTCCAACTCAAATACAATTGCTCTATTACAAAGCTACAGAGACAGCTGGCCCGCCAAACCAGTTTATCAGAAACTCATTTCCACTCATTCAGGGAGCTCTGGCACATTCTAGTCCCCAGTCCATTTTGAAAATTCATTATTTGGCAAGGTACTTTGGCACTCCTAATAGCAAAACACTCACTTGGCACAGGCAACTGTAGTCAATCGTGCCAGACGGACATAAGGCAGGGAGATATATCGTAGGGGTAACAGGAGGACGTAGCGATAGACTCGGCTGGCTAAGGCAACTGCCACAAAGATTGGTTCTTCTTTCAGTATTTAATTCCAACATGTGAAACGTCTTATTCTTTGTCCTACAAATGTGAATCATTTTACAGAATGTTTAAATGAATAATGCTGAGAGCTAATGAAATAATTGGATGAGCCCCTCAAGGAAATCTTTAAAGGATAGTTCTGAGAATGTTTGTAGAAGGATTTCAAAAAGATTTAGAGGCACAGCTCATCACTTTGTGCCCTTCAAACCAGTGTTAATTACTAAATGAAGTATTGCTTTATCCACCTTCAGGCCATGGAAATAATAAAAAAATCAAACAAATGAAATCTTCCCAGGAGATCTGAGAAGGTTTTTTTATTGAACAGTCTGTGATGTTCAACTGATCACTGCGGATTGTATTTGAGCACCAACTGTTTTTTGGACATGCTCAGCACAATCCTACCTAGTTTAACTTTCATCACACTCTCTGACAAAATTTATTTTCATACTTTCAGAGTCTGGATATACCTTGCAGCACATACGTCAGGATACTGGGAGTACAGCAGCACACAGCATGTATTAAAGCCTGAGTGTTTGAGGAGGTGACCATTACTGGATGACCTTTCTCCTGACCTTGACCTTGAAAGGAGTATTGAGCTGCCTGTCAGAAGACCCCCAAGGTGAGTGAACTCATGTTAAGCCGTAAGATGGTGCCACCTTTGTGCATGCAAAATGATATTATCTTTAGCCACCACAGGCTAATGTATATTAATTCATGCAGCTGGAATCAAGACTAAATCAAGGCTCCACTAGGAGAGTACTGAAAGTATTTTTCCTAGTTAACCCGAGAGAACAAAGAATGCTGCTAACATATATCCTATAGTAGGGACAGCACAAAAACAATTAAGTAATGCAAAAAAAAATTATTCTCCTGATATATGTTGCTCTATGTTATAAGCATTCCAGATCATTTTTATTTTTGTTTCTAAGTTGATTAGAAGCTGAGAAAAATGGATTTGAAATACTGAATATGGGCAGTTCTGAGCACTATAGGTTATAGTGGATCTCCTACCTGAAACTGTGATTTGGGACTTGCTCTCTGCTTACAGGTGGATTATCATACTTTAGGGTGTGTTATAACATTTCGGCCTAAGTCCATTTCAGGGGAATGACTCTTATAAGCATGGAGTAGACCTAAATAGGCATCAATCCAAGTCAAACTTTATTCAATCTTGCATCGTAGGTGTCCATGCACCTAATCCATTCAAGAATTTAGCGCCGCAGGCCCATTAAACCATTATAATATCCATGAAACTAAACCAAGAATTGTAGGAATATTTCTCCGAAATCAACAAATTAGCCTATTTGTGGTGTTCTCGCAAATTGCGATGTCCATAACGGTTTGAATCGTTTGTTTACAACCAGAAAACATATCAATCCGAATTCAATCTAGCGCAATAGGCCTACCTTTATGCAATCCAGGCAATAATATAGATCTACATGGCCATTAAACCATTAAAATAACCATAAAAACATGACGAGATCCCCAGCAGAAGGCCCCCTCGACGCCATTATCTGTTGTCATGTTGAAAATGCTTAGCCAATGAGATTGCGAGTATGAATACACTGTAGGAGACAATGAAAAATAGTTCCAACATAAAACTCAAAAAAAACGGGGGTTTGGGGTCAGAGCCCCCGAATTAGAAAAATGTACAAATGAAATTAGGCATTTCCAGTCTAATTGTGGATAGTCGGGGGCTCTGCCCCCGCACCCCCGTTTTTTTGTTTTTTTTAAAATAGTCCCCTACAGCAACAGGAACCGGAAGTGGTCATGCCGTCACGTCAAGATGGCAACCATGAAAATCGAGGCTAACTTTCTATTTTGTTCCTGGTTTTTCCTTATTTTCTATTTAATATTGAGGCATCCACACTTTTAAATGATTCAGATCGATACTTGAACCCCTGGTCAATTAGGTGAGTGTCAATTTAGATACCAGAACATAATCTAAAATCGATACTGGACACTTTTAGATCGACTCCATGCCTATAAGAGTCATTCCCCTGAAATGGACTTAGGCCAACATTTCCAATGTAGTAAAGTACATTTGATAGATTGGTAGAGTACAAGTGCAAGAAGGTATATGGACCATGTGGGTTAAATGGGATACCTGGAGGAATAACACAATGGAGAAGGCATTACAGCATTGCAGTGGGTATGGGAAATACTTATTGGGAACATTTGGGAGAGATATAGGGACACTGATGTAGGGATGAATTAGCCAATAAGTTGGATAGGAGACTCAGGGGTGATGATGAGCCTAAATCGAGGTTATCTGAGGTACCCTGGAGGACGGATCGAGTACCATAATGAGGCATCCTGGATTAGGGGTTGTGCGGTTTAACCCTTTAAGGCCGACCAAAAAAAAAATTGCTGGTGAAGGGGCCGAGACGTTTTCAGAGGAACCCTCCCAGGGCTGAGCCTTTGCTCATTCCCATAGAGTTATGATGACTATAGTCGATGCTCGGCCAGCCATGGCATCGACTAAAGTCGATGCTCGGCCAGCTATGGCATCGACTATAGTCGATGCTCGGCCCTAAAGGGTTAAATGCATGGTTTTTCACCATAGTGGAGGCATTGGTTCCCATATGGCTATGATGGGGCACCCAGGAGGAAGAATACTTACACAAAGAGGTATAGTGGGAGACCCTGGAGGAGGAATGAGCACAATAGGGAATAAATCTGACACCCTGGAGAAGCAATTGAGTAACCTAAGTTTTGGATGGGACATGATATGGAAGGGACACGTCACCATAGAGCCTAGTATGGACACCCTGCAGGAGTTACTGAGTACTGGTGAGAGACCCTGGAGGAGGGGTGATCACAACAGGAAATGGATTTGACACCTAGGAGAAAAAATAAGTTACATGAGATTTGGATGGGACATGCTATAGAAGTGACAAGTCATGATAGAAGTTGGCAGTGACACCCTGGAGGAGGTATTAGGTTACATAATAATGGGGTTGAACACCCCAGAGAAAGAACAGGGCACCATATATAATGTGATCGGTGGGACACCATAGAGAAATAATGCATTCCATACAAGGAGGATGAGACACCCTCCCCACATCAGCCCACAGTGTCCGACATCCCTCCTCTCTTCTCCAGGGTCTCAGAGGTCTTCTCAAGTGCCCCCCTCTGCATCTCTCCTCCAGGGTCCCCTACACCTCCTTCATTATCTCCCCAGTCTTTGTATATGTCCCCTATAACTTCATATATAGCTATAGATAGCTAACCAGACCCAAGATTTATATGTCATGGGGCCTTCAGGGGCCTCCACCAAAAAACATAAAAATTGAAAATATGCAATCACAATTGATGTATAATAACCCCTGTGGTGCGGATAATTTTGGATATTCATTATTTGATATCAATTTGCCCTATTTAAGTGGTATAATTATGTAATTAAATCACATTAGCCAGATCATTACCTTTGCTGCTGCCAAAGGTGGTATCCTCTTATTGACCATTACTTTCCCTTTCAAATGAGCTATATAACATCATTCAACTCCCAATATTTAGTTCATGGTGAATCCCAGAGTGAGGGGCTCTCCAGAGTACCTGTGGGACTCCCTCTGCACAGGCCCTGTGGAGGCTCACATCAGGGCGCCACCTAGTGCAATACACGGTCCCTACCTGTAGCGTTCTAGGTCATTCTAGAGAATGACCTAGAACATAGAAGCTGCCATTCTGAGCTCCCAAAAGGTGCTAAAGCATATTTCCTGATGGCCATAAAATTGGTGCCTAATGGACATAAGTGGTGCCTAACCCTGAAGTGCAGCACACCGCTGGGTACTGTTGTAATCTATCATATAATGTCCGTGAGTGGGTTTTTTATTGAGCCGCCAAGAGATATTGAATTGGCTGTCCTCCATAAAACAAAAACCCTACACAGATTACCGGTGAGAATTGAGCCTTTGTTGGATGTCATGTCTGCTCATTGTATTCATCATGCAGATTTTTAATCTGGTAGTTTTTTAAAATTTTATTTAGGCAGAGATTATTTAATTACTTAGGTCTGGCTCATGCTAGTCCACCGGGGTGGACGTTATAAAGTGGTGAGTGGGTGGTTTCATGTCCAGTGCTTTGCTGTGTTTGGTAAATGCTATCATGTGGGAAATGGATAATTTGGTCAGGCAAGAAAGGAAAATGGATCTCAGACATTAAGCATATTTCATTTGAGTAAATGCCACTTGAATGCTGTTATTACCTTTTCATGCCGCTTAAAGTGCATCTTATATTTGCTTAAATGTAAAGATTCATGCAGTGATGCATGTTATTATCCTAGTACTGTATATCAATGCCGCGACTATGTCTGAATAATAACCCGGGTGGCTCAACCCTCTCCATTAGGCCCGCAGTGAGGGTGTTAGCACAATACATACTTCATGTTGAGTGGGTTTAGCCACCTGCGGTATCTCCTGCTGGTTGTCCCATAGTGGTAGTGCCCAGTAAAGGAAGCTCTCTGGGACAACCTCTCAAGCTGTGCCTCTACATTTGCAAATGGTGTGTATATACTGAATAAATGCAAAAGGTGCATATACTGACAGCTCATTTCCTGTGAATATAAGTGCCTCTAGATGGGACCACCAAAAATACTATGCTGTCTTCAGAGTTTAGTTCAGTTTGCATGCCATTATTTCCTTCCTTTTTTCCTCTACTGTAGCCCACAAAGCCGCAGACTGAAGGGGATGTGCCCCAGCCCCTATAAGTGAAATACATCACAACCAGCAGTCTACCATGGGACACCATTATTCTATAAACCACAGTGGTAACTTCAAGACCAAGTTATAGGATTGATCACTTAATGCTATTGGACCTTAACTATGTTTCCACTGCCTATTGATAGGCAGTAGGCAGGTAGGGGCAACCTTTGCATTGCCATCCATTCGTTTTAGCACAGTTCTTCTCTGGGTACGGGACAGTGATATGAAGCCAGGACCTGTCGGCTCCATTTATATGCTCTACTACTGAGCTATGGACACTGCTGACTGTGCAAACCTCTTAATTGCATCTGGTAGCCGTTTAAAGATAGCATGTCACTAAAATATGACATTTGTTAGCATGACGGACCAACTCAGCTTAGGTGTTGCAATAATGCATCATGCCAAACCTTTGAGACTGTCTCAACCTCGTAGGGTGGGCATGATGAGATATTTAAGATCAAGTACTGATATGAGAACAAAATCATAAATCGCTATGATTTCAATGATGAAATCTGATAATCGGCACTCGGCAATTTTCCCTGTAAATCTGTGTAAATCCCTACCGTCCTGAATTGTCCCCCCACTTAAATTTGATACCTGTCCCTCTCTAGTATTTAAAACTGCACTTGGGGGGTTAGGGACCTACAGACTAGGTGATCAGGAGCCGACAATTCTGTATACTTGGCTGACAGAACATAGTGTCACAGAATTGCCAGCCTGTTACATTGATTGGCTCTTTGAAATTCCTCTTTCAATCAGTGCTCTTTCCATTATTATCTGATCTCATTCCTCTTGACACTTAATCCTTTCTGAATCGCTGTTCAAAGTATTGATTCAGAGATCTTGAGTTCCAGGAGCAAATAAAATAATCAGATTAAAGACATTCTGAAAGGAAATATTTGCACAGCTGCCTGTCTCATGCCTGCAACTGCCTGTATCTATTTCTATGAAACACCCATTTAATTTCAGCACTGGAGGCAATCAGATATCATGGGGGCGAACTAAACTGGACAAAGTGATTAAAGAAGCTTTATAATATTCCAGTCTGCTCCACACCGTATTTGAGATAGTTCTTTTGGATATCAATGAGACTAACATCAGGACTCACCCATCCAGTGCAATGCCGATTGGCCCTTTAAGGATGGCATCATGAATTAATGCATCATGCTCTTGGTCATCATGAGGCATGGATGCAGCACTGACTGCAGCCAAAGCTGCAATCAGGCATCATGACGACCCTACCAATGTGTCAGCATGATGCAGCAATCCAGCACCAGTGAGTTACTCGCCAGGGCTGCATTGGTGCATCATATGTCATATTCTGGTGACAGGATTAGTCACTGTGAGCTGGGCAGCTTCAACCAAAAGCAGTGTTTTGCTCAAACCCGTGTTCTTGGTTAAAACTGGTTAGCTATTCAAGTCAGTGGTTCAGAACCCAACCTAGGACCCAGTTCTCATTTACCAGTTCTCCATGGCCAGTTTGGGTGCATGTAAATCACAAACTTTAGGGTACTCCAGAGCAGCAACCCACTGGTGGCAGGTCGGCGAGCATGGACATACCAGAGTTGCCTAGACTGGGACCTCTTGTCTAATCTACCAAGGCTTGAACAGGGGTGGATCCAGGCTTTGAAAAGGGGGGGGGTCCACCCCAGAAGTATGAAGTTTAATACACCTAAATTATCAGAGTGATGTGCGTCGAAAGCGGCATGCTTTGATCATTTTAGGGGGGTTGGGGGGCATGCCCCCAAGGGTTAGAAATTAAAAAATATATAGATGTTAATTGGTGCAATTTATAGCATTCTCGTCTACCTCAACACTGTGAAAAAATTAAAAATATAGATGCCAATTGGTGCAATTTAAAGGATTTTGGTCTAATCCAAGGTTGAGATAATGTTGAAAATATATTTGTCAATTGATGCACATTAAAGCATTGTGGTGAACCCCAAGGCTGAGAAAATTTTGAAAATATAGATGTCAATAGATGCAATTTATAGCATTCTGGTGTACTCCAAGGCTAAGAAAACTTTTGAGAAAATAAATGTCAACTGATGCAATTTAAAGCATTCTTTAAAAATGTAGATGTCAATTGATGCATTTCATAGCTTTCTGGTGTACCCCAAAGTAAGTAGTTTAGTAGGTAGATGTCCAGGGGTAGGATATGGATGTTGGGAGGGGTTTGGGGCATAATATTATGTGCCCCTACTGACCTCTCTTAATGAAGATTTTAGCAGTGTAGACATGCTGGTAGTAACCACCTCATGTTCCCTGCCACCTTCTGTAGTTGGACAATCAAATTTCAACGAGTCTGCACATACATCTTCTGTGTTTGTATACTGTTTCCGGTGGACATCCTTATGGGCCTACCAGCTGTCTACATGTATAAAAAGGGAAGGGTTCTGGACCCCCTGGACCCCCCTGAATCTGCCCCAGCATCAGGTACATGCTGTCATTTCTAAATGGACATCTGGGAGTGGACATCTGGGAATGGAGGTTCAGAAAACTTTGAAAATATAGGTGGCAATTGGTACACTCTCTTGCATTCTGGTTTACTCCAAGGGTGAGAAAATTTTGAAAATATTGATGTCAATTGATGCACTTTATAGCACATATTGGGGTGGACATCAGGGGTGGACCAAATAGGGGGGGGGTCCACCCTCGGCAAAGTCTATTTGAACAGTCTTATGGGCAGACCAAAAGGGGGTGGTCCGGACCCCCAGGACCCCCCCCTGCATCTGCCCCTTGAAGGGAATGAACTGGATTTTAGAATGGTGGTGAAATGTGTTTGGGTTATTGCATTGCAGTATTAGGATAAAATGTTACGTGACTCTGTGTGTTATCTAGATATTGAATTTCTAGACATTGTATATATCATATTTCATAACCAGCTCCTTAATCTCCAGCCAATTGTCACAACTTTAGTTGATCTAGAGCTGTTGTACATTATTTGGTATCTAGCTTCAGACCAATATCATTCCTTGCCCAGCAATCTCTGAATGCAAACCAGAGGGCTGCTATTTTGGTTGGTTAGATATATAGACAAAACTCCACACGATTGACATACATGCACATCATACTTCACGAGTTGAAGCTGGGTCATATCACACGATGCCGAAGGCTGAGTGTGATATGACCCAGCTTCAACGAATACATGTACATGTATGTTAATCAGTGGGGTTTTGTGTTTATTACATAGCCTTACAGTATTTAAATGAAGAAAATCAACAAATTTGGAGGCATGGAGTACGGTACTCCCATAGGCTTAGCATAGAGAAGGCCGTACCACCATGTAATAAGTCCTTTATATCACACCCTGAAACTGATAAAAACAACTAAGGAGGAGGAATTGTCAGTAAAGCACATTCAAGAGCTAAAAATGTGACTCCAGGTATATTGGTATTAAAAGTGGAGGAAGATTGATATGCTACAAATGCGCCTACATGTATGGCTCCAAAGCTTATCCCAGTTTTCTAAGTCCTCACTGCAAACTGCTTACTCTTCATACCGCTCACCCACTATTATATATACAGACTTCACTCTATGCACAAGTCTACATATAGCTCCCACCTCCCTACTTGTCTCCTGCAAACTGACCTGTTAATACCGAGGTAACATGCCAATAGCTGTCCATTTCTCTAAGTACTGGTAGACCCCACCCCTAAACCCTGACCAGACTCCACCTGAGAGGCTCACTATACCATTCCCGGGGGGCTAATTGGTGCTAGCCCTCGGTCAATAGTACCAGAGAGCCTGGTAGGCAACACATCCCTGACCGGTGGCTGAGAGCTTTATAGAAGCCCCTGCACACACCTGGGAGTAGGATAATTAGGCTGTTCTTGTATAATGTGTGTCCAGGGACATTAATTATATTACCCCCGGGTCTAAGGTTGGATAAGTATGTATAAGAATCACCAGTAGCAGGTCACATGGCTGGCCCTAACTAGCTCTGTGATGGCTGAATATGGAGGGGGAAATTAGCCTGGGGATCATGACAGATATTGGGAGTACAGGTAATCTTTCTTTACAGAACCTGCTGTATAGCACAAACAGCAAAAGCACCTCCTTAGCAGGTGGATATCCTAGTATGAATGGGGTTGGAGGCGGACTTCCCAACAATGATAAATCCAATTGTCACATTACAGATTTTCTGTCATTAAACTCATTTATCAATGGTGCATTCTCAGCCTTGCATTGCTGGTGATACATCATCCATAAATCTGTCTCATAAAAATAAGTGTATTTGTTACTTTTATGGCCTTTATTGTACTGGAAACAGAGTTGATAACAGCCAGAGCCAGAGCATAGTAAACAGGTATGCTTGGGGTGGCATACACAGATTAGCATTAATTGTTGTAGATTAAGAAATGGATGTCAGTCCTTTTATCTTAGCCTATTAACCATCCTTTTGTCTGCAGACAGGTGTGCTTATTCTTAACCTATCTGCACGTCAGGGGAGAGCTATTCATCTGAATCTAAACAGGACCATATATGCCTCACACATAGCTCATGTATAATAAATGAATGTACACAATCACACCCAGTGCAGTATGCCACTGATATGAACCTGATATGAACAAGGTGAGAACTACTGATTGATGCTTGTAGGAGGGGGTATATCAGTTAATGAGTACTAGGCCTAGGGTTGCATTATAAACTACTACAATGCTGAGAAGTTTCAATTTGTCATACCATATGTGTTAGACTTTTTGTCAGTTATGAAGATCTTTTATTTGTTTGACACCATCAGCTTATCTTATTCTACAAAGAAGTAAATCTACCAAATATCAAGGCTATTGCTCTCCTCTCAAAATCTCTCCAGTGGCACCAGTCATTATGGTTTATTCCGGGAACTCTCACAGGGTCTAGTCTCCACTGTAGAACCACTCTAAGCATATCAGAATATCTGTTTAAATGGACCAGACTGATACACTGTATATATATGGTCATAAAAATGAACAATTACTGTCCATAATGCTAAGGAGTAGCACACCCCTGAGATCTGTGGCAATAGCTAGAGACAATATAATGGCTGATCTTTTGTGCAAACACAAAACCCAACAGAAGTTACCATAGAGAGTTGATAACTTGGGGGATGTTTCAGTGGAGCTTCAGTGTCCCAGCTGGGCCTCTTGAGTGACCTCTGGTTAGCCCTTTAGTGTCCCAGCTTTTTCCTCACTGCTACAGTTTATTGGCTGAGTTTACCAGACAGCAAACATCCAATGTGGCCAATGGGATTGGTTTTGCATAACCTCAGGGACTTCGTCTGTGGCATATCTGGTATTTCTATACTGGCCTTTTATACATCTTTGAGGTGGAAGTGGTGTAGATCAGTGCTGTATGGGTCTACCCTATTGAGACAAAGTATCAAAGTCCTCAGTCTAGGGCGATAAGAACATCTCGTGTTTGAAATTTGTCGCCTCAGTTCCTTCATCATGTCATCAAATATAACCTATAGAAAACTCTTGTACTAAACAGCCAACTGGTCTGCACCAATTGTAGATTCTAGCTTCAGGCAGTAAAAACTACCGTATTGTGCATTTTCACTATCCAGCTTTTTCAAAAAACGCTGCTATTTGTGTGTACACCATTAGTATGAATATTTCATCCTCCACACTAGCACTGATATATATCTGTATCAGTGATTCTATATCTAATGCTTGAATAATTGACTGACCATTAGTACTACTACATGTGGAGTTGCCAAGTTGTATAATGTAGCTGGGCCTTACCAAAGACCAGACAACAACACATACAGACAACCTCGCCACTGACACTCTCCATTATATTAAACTTTGCTTCTATTTAGTTTCATACAATGCATGTTCAAAGGAATAATTATAACTATGGGAAGCTTTTTTTGATGAATTTCAAAGTACAGAGGGACTGAATGGGAGCATTTAGTTGACTATTGTGGACTATGAGCTTAAAGCCATTCTATTGCTTCATTCGTTCAGGAAAGACTGCCACTCCGTGGGCAGACTAAGAAGAATCAGGTTGGCAATTAGCAGCTGACAATGCCTCTATTATTGCCCACTGATATTGGAGCTACACAGTGGTGAGATGGCAATATGCAATAAGAGAATACAATTGGCTCTGTTTTATGGAATATTAGCATCAGTGCACAATCATAGTGATTCTTGAGTAGGCGCTTTTGCATCCTGTCAAACATTTTACCATTTTTGCCATTTTACAACTATAGCATCCCCATTCAGGGGAAGACATTCCCTGATCCTTGGCTGGATACTGGATACCACGACAAGAAGCATGATAAATTTGCTGGACAAGAATATCAAGTGCTCCTCATGAAGCTATCAAGACATCACTATAGTGTTGCATTTCAATGGGATTTTCAATTTCCAACATCTTGACTTTAGTAAATTTGTAAGTGAGTAGTCATCCTTTTTTTAAGACAGGAAAAGGGCTAGAGCAAGTGCTTTGAAAGCAGCTCCCCCACTCCCACAAGCAATGCACTAAGTGTAGGCAGGTCGTAGGGGAGAAACTAGAGCTGACAGTGCTTGGGGTTGTAGGGATCTAGGGTAGGGAGCACCTCAGTGTCTATGGTGCCATCTGGAAGCACTCAGACACACAGCAAGTGTGTTACCACTGTACATATTTCATGCTGTGTAGGTACAAGCCAGCTGGGGCATCTGAGATTAGTTATCCAATCCCCTTTGGGTTCCTATACAGCTATATACAGCTATACAGCTAGGGTACACTTCAGTGTCTATGGTGCAAACTGAATGCACTCAGCCACACAGTTGGTGTGTTACCACTGTACATATTTTATGTTGTTTGGGTAGCAGCCAGCTGTGGCATCTGGGGCTGGTTGTGCTATAATGTTAACAACCATTCATTTATGGTTGTACAAGTTACTCAGCTATGAAATTGATGGCTTTATAAGTGCTTAAGCTTTTAGTTGAATATATCTTTTTTTTTAAAGCCAGGAGACAAAAGCCTTTAAGTGTTGCAGGGGTCATGCCCCACCCGTCCCTCACCAGGTAGTCAGGCCTAATTTTGCAATTAAGAAAATAAAATATACCTAAATGAATATTTTAAGCATATTCTATTCCAGTAAATGCTACTTAAAACCTCTTAAGTGCTGTGATGACATTCCCGTGACATCTACATGGTATTGCTGAACTCAAAGTCACTTAAAGTGTTCGTTTAAGGCTTCTTAAATTTGGTTAAATGCAATTTTTTATGCAGTGTTGGACCTTATTGTCCAGGGGGGGTCAAGACGGTCAGCATGATGCTTAAATGCAGCCCTGGCGAGTAACTTGCCAAGGCTGCATGCATGCAGCATGATGACCAAAGGCATGACCATGCTGTCCTTTAGATTTTAATCAATGCTGACTGGGAAGCTACGATGGAGATGATAAGACCAGGCAGCATAGGGACATATAGAATAGCAGAACTTTATATTGATGAAAGCACAAAAGTGGAGAATTCTTTTTTAAGTGTTAAATTCTATTGTAGTGCTTTTGAAAAGCAGCTACTTCTAAAGTTAGTTACAGGTTATAATGATAGCAGAAGCTGAGTTACAATGCCTCAGGGAACACCAACTACCGTCTTAGTCCTACAGTCCATCACTATGTCAGCTCAGAGTGTATTATGCTAATTGAACAGACAGTTTGAAATCCCATAGGATTGGACACTGAGGTGATAGGAGACGTTAATCTGTACATGGGAGATTCATGAGAGGGACAGCTGACAGACTGAATTGGCCCTTCTCATGTGAGGGTATGTGAGGTTTTGCATGATGACTCACATCTTGGAGCGTCCGGGATGTTGGTTTTTAGAAGAATACACTGCTGCTCAGTCTCACTATCTTAATTGAGTGACCTTATTTATAAACATATAAATGCAGGGAAATTGCTGCCATGTGCACTATGTTGAACGCTGCAATGTGCCTTGCCGTACTACTGAAAAACATACCATATTAGTGTGAAATGGGCTAGTGATGTAGTGAGACTTTGGACTCTTGAACTCTCAGCCAAACTATGGCTACCGGAGACAGTCAGCAGGTCCAACCCCTTAATCACTACAGTCTTTTTAGGGAACAACAAGAAGCCAGGGACTCTCCCACTTCAATTGACAGGAGCTATACTGACAAATGACAGGAAAGGCATTGTACTACATTTTAAACCTACATTTCTAAGAGGAAGCGTTTTGTAGGTGTTTTGTGGACAAAGACAAAACTCAACCAGATTTACTATCCCTATACACAGGTCTGTGAGTGATTGATCTAAAAACTTTAACTAAGAATTTCCAGGATCAGGCCTGGTATGTTAGGCCAGGTTAGGTCACCCGACACAGAACATGTTATAACTGCCTTCCAACAGGCTTTATAGCTCTCAGGTAGGATTGGGAAAATGAAGATGCAGTGTATGGAGAGAAAGATTTACCTACATCACAGGCCCTTTGGGAGGATCATCTAGTGCCCATAGATAAAACACTGCACGTGATGCTAATGCGACTAGACAGTTTCAGCTCCTCTGGGTATTTAACTATAGATGTAGGTCTACCTATACGTGACAGGACCTGACAACCAGAAGCCTCCTCTAGATCTGGACTTTACCTCTAGAGTGTGTGATTTGTGGACCAAACAGTCGTAAATGTCTGAATCCATCTCACATTGATTTTGCAAATCTTACTTCTCTACTTATTGGCTGCTTAATATGATTATGATAATGGATTCAGTAAAGAAATGTCAATTATTGATGGGCCTCTTTTGTATGAAAAAGATATAATAACAATTGAACTCAGGTGGTGCCAGCTTCAGTCTTTAATGGCCCAACGCTTTGGCTAGGATCTTGAACATGAATATTATTTACAATTTCTGATCACTTCTGTTGTGATGCAATGATCAAGACCAGCTTGTGGTAGGCGTCACTTTATCACCAATGCAGCAGCCATACATTCAGCATCTGAAGTTAACTTTTAATGCAGGTCTATATCGAATATAATAGGTAAAATCTGATATTTTTTCCATTGACACAATGAATATAAATGTTTCATATCTCATAGTACTAGTCAGTGACGTATCTCTATGTCCCAGGTTGCATACATCTACTGAATTATTTATTCCCGATGCCATTAGCACTACTATATATATGGCTCCAGACATATTATGCAACAGAGAGGATAAATGCATGGATTGAAAGGATTCGACAATCAGGGTAGGAGAGAGAGAGGGGAGAACGGCATCTAGATTAGTCTATATGCTAGATTTGGAACAATGGTGGTTGGCACTGAGCTAAGATACAATCAGACTTCTGAAATGTTCAACCATCCTCTCATCTTGCTGTTGAAAGTGGTCGCTAAAGTCCTCTAGGTCGATAACCTGCCCTCGGCTGAATAGGAAACCCTGGTCTCGGAGGCTCCAGTTGTCTGTATTGATTTCCGCGTCTATCCTACAACGGAAACCTTATTGGTGTGTCAGCGCGATTCTCTTCCTGTACAAATCACACCCTGCTCCCGGGTGACTCACGTGATCACAGATTACCTGGCTACCAGACAGCTCATGTGTCACAGAGTGTTGTCACATTAAAAGTGCTACATCTCCTCACCTGTATGGGAGGTGGCACCATCTGATAGGATCACTTCTTTTCACTCTCCTCAGAGATTTAAGATGCCATTTTCTTTACAGTACAGCCTGGATCCCATTGCTAAGACCACATACTGAAAGCATTTTTGACAACTTTATGTTTTCAAACTGACAATAGCTAGATTGACAACCTTAGGTCATTAAGTTGATGGCCTTAGTTAATCAGTGTGACAACCTTAGGTCATTCCATTTCATCTCATCTATTCAGACCCAAGGCTATCATAATGACAACCTTTGATAGTCACATTTATTATGACTACTTTTATTTTGATTAGGTCATCACTATTAATGATTTTTGCTGCATGTCTAACCAGTCTATCACTACAGAACTCTTGGTTTATATTCCACTGTAAGAATGCACACACAGTATGGTTCCTCAGCATTCTGCCTCAGGGTATTTTACATCAACTACAGCCCTTTGGGCTTCTTTAAGACATGGATACTTGGCAGTCGTTTACCTCTACCAGATGCCTTTCTGTGGTCACCCAGGTGATCTCTGGCTTCTCAGACACATCAACTGCTTGCTCGGTTGTTCATGAATGTCAGACTTGCCTTTACTCCACCAGATGGGCCTACTTGACATTCACTTTGGTCACCATAGCGATACTCAAGGATCAGAGGAAACTAAAAGGTGGCTGTGATATTATTTACTGCCAAAGCTAACAATGTTTTTAAAAGAAAGAAACAGGGAGGAACTCCCCCCAAATATCTGTGACCACATCTATACCTGCATACCAAATCCAGACCACTGTGGGAATGCATAGCATGCAGATGAGATAGTAAGGGAAGTTGTTTGTGAAGATTCCATGAGGATTCATCAATACAGGTTCTTCTTTTCTTGCTGCATATACTATGATGGCCTACACACAACTCCACACCATTCCTCACATGCCCCCAGACAGACAACTCATGGGGCAGACAGGATGCTGGATGTTGTTAGGAATGTAGGAGATGCTAGACCCTGAGAGAGAATCTGGTTGGTGGATTGTCTGGATTGCTGAAAGGGTTCAATCTCTCTCTCCTACTGACTGACTGTCAGGAGGTTCTGCAGAATGTGAGGTGCTATCAGGGTATGCACACGGGTGTTTGTGATGAATGAGGTAGGAGTCACTTCTTACTAGATATGCAGTGACCTGTGGTAGCCAGGTAATAGTCAGCATTGAGCTCTGATACCTCCAAAAAAGCTGAATTAAGTTTCAGCAGTGAGAGCAAATGTGGTGGACTATATATATATTTATCTTTGATGATAACAAAATCTGGTGGGCTGACTGCAATATAGTTTAGAGTACAGATAGAAGTGCACAGCCAAGGGATATTGTGTGCATGCTATTTCAACTGTTGTAGATTTTGCTGTTAGTGTGCCATGGAAGGTTCTCATGATCCTGTGCAAACATCCTCTTTAAACAGACCTCGGGAATGACACAAGTTGGTATCTTGTGAATGTTCCTAGTAACAAGAAATTCCCAAGTTTATCACATGAGGAAATTTCTTATGAACCTCTTGAAAAAGGTTGATCATAACGTAAAATGACCCAAGAAAATGTCTTGTTCATCTCTAGGGAAAAACTGTCCAGGTTTTCTTGTTCCAGAAACATTCTCAATTCTCATAGGGATCACGAGTAATGACAAAAGAGCGGCATGAGTTCCACTCGAGATCAGTTTGCAGGGCTCTCAGTTCTCTCAGATCCCATGTCGGCTTCTTGTTAATCTCATTTTTCCATTAGCTAATTGAAATCAAGGCGGCTGAATCAATATCTTATGAAATGATTAACAAATGTTTAGGACAAAGAATAATAAGTTCACATTACAAGTTTGAATGCAAGTACATGTAGAAACCTAAATGAAAGGCTAATCATTCTGCCCATCAGTGTAGTGGCACTTGCCCTAGGTCATATTGAGCTTGGCTATTGGCATTGATGAGTGGGATAATCTGCAGTAGAGACAATGCATAAGTGATGACATTTATGCAAAGATTGCACTGCTTAAAGTCACACTTTAAGCACATTTTGTCCCAGTAAATGTTTAGATTCATTTAGAATTGTCCAAAGTATTTCTATGCCATTTTACTGAACTTAAAGCCGCTTAAAGTGAAAGAGTGACTAAAGCAATAAAATGTTTCCTTAAATGCCAATGTTTGTGCAGTGAGCTAAAGTCAGATTTACCTGAATAATCGATGATGATCCAGGTTTTGTCAACAGGGTTGTCATGTGGGCTGTCTCTTTAGCTCACTAATCGAGCAATTCTAATTGAGTTGAAACAGTTAATTTTTACAAATATAAGTTACCAGTCAGCACTCTCAAAGGCAGCATTGTCTAATGGACCCCATTAAGGATACTGTATGGGCATTGCCTCAAACATTGCTAGCTGCGGAAGGTGCACAAAAGAGAATGCAGACTGACAAATGGATATTAACCCTTTAAGGATGGCATGTCACTTAAACATGATGCACCAATGCAGCTCTGGCATGTAACTCACCAGGGCTGCCTTGGTGCATCATGTCTACTTTTTTAGTGTCTCAACCTCACAGGGTCGTCATGATGCCTGAATGCAACCCTGGCAAGTTACTCACAAGGGCATCATGCACTAAGGCATCAAGCCGTAGCAAAGGGTTAATATTAAAGTTAAAGAAGCTTTCTCTAGTTGTGGGGTGGATGTTTACGACAGTAGATTGGATAATGAAGTGCCTAATGGGAAGATACTGTGTACACCTATTCATGCAGAGGGGATTGATGGGTACAGGTATTTCCAACCAATTTTAGTCAAGTGAAGACAAGTCAAGACATTCTTGTTTGGATGGCCATACAATAAAGGCCTTTATTTCATGTGGAGAAACCAAGTTACTATGCTTAAGTACTAGAATGACCGTTCTCCACACCCCCGTGGAGAAACTGATGCTCATTCTCCATGGGCTGTTACTCCATGATGAGGTCACTAAAATAGCCATGAAACCAATCTTTAAATGGTGTTTTTAATCAATATTTACATGAAATAAACACAGAGATCCACTCTAATCAGTCTGAATTCCTGGTTTCTCCACTTGTGGTATCTTGGATAATATCATACTCTGCTCCGCCTCGTGTGATATGATCCACGATACCACTCGTGGCGAAACCTGTCATTCAGACAGATCATCGTGGACCTCTGTCTATTTATTTCCTCTTGCCATGTCACGCTACTGCCTAGCTCCAAATTTAGCTGAAGCATTGAGAGCCGCTAGTTGACAACCTGAATCTGGCGCTGCACAAATGTTTCCATTTAAGCTAATTTAGACTTCAATATTGGTATCTTTCAGCACTGGGCATGATCTTAATGGACTGAAAATGGCTGATGTTAGAAAGTATGGTTCTACTTAGAAAAGAGGATGTTTGATTTCCCTTCATATAAATGTGAAATAAATCAAAGAGGAGAAAAAAATGTTAATTTACCAGAAGAATATACTTGATGGATCGGTAGAAGATATATATCAAACCTGCTACTTAAAGATAAATAATCAATTAGCAGAGGGATAGATAGGAAGGCTGACAGGGTATGCAGGGAAATCAGTTCTGTTAAGAAACCCAGTCTGAATATTTCTCAATGACATTACTCCTGTTTACTAACTTACCAGGCTTGCATGACATCTGTACCATCTGTATTCTGGTATGGAAAACACTACACCCTGAAGTTTGACATGAGCCAGACTTGAGTAAATGAAATAACCCCCCCTCAACAAAAACCTTCCCAAGTCAGCATAAAAACAGATGGATTAAATGAGCAGATGTGACATGTGACGTATTTTTTAGTCTATTGACACTAAAACAGCTGTTTGATTCTCTTGAGTCAGCTCAGCTCCCTCACATTGCTGACAGGATAAATTACCACAGTACTCAGGGTCGTGCTGAACTTCAGATGGTTCAGGCAGGCCAATGGTTGATATAGTTTATTATTCTGATATTACTGCCATACTTCTTGGAAATGACCAGTTTTCCAGTAAATGCATATTTGACATGCCAGCCAGTAGGCCATTGACATCAGGCAGCAATCATACAGGATCAACTTAACATGACAGCTGCTCACCTTATACTGGTATCACTCTCTAGCAGAAGGTGTGGTGTATATATTATAGGGTCTAAAATCCTGCTGGAGACACAGGAATTTGTTAAACAGGAGTCGTTAAAAAGACTACTTCATTATAAATGTGGATTTAGAAGTTTAAAATATTGTCAGTAGAAATATGTTTATCAGTGAACTGGGTAGCATCTGCCTGCCTCCTTTCCTCCAGCAAATCATGGGAGATATTTATACATATTTTTGCGAAAATACGTACAGAGCAAAAATTTATTTAGTATTTCTTTCTGCTGCACCCACTCTTTCCCTCCCATTCTAGACTTTCACTCCATGGCTTGCAGTGCTAAGGCAAATGTATAGGAAGCCCCAAAGGTAGTCAACCTTGGCACTTTGCGGACATCGTTAACCCCAGAGTCTACCTCAATGGTACCGTGGGCACTGTGGAAACCAATTTACACCCTGTGGACCGTGATCTCGGGAGAACCATCTTCAATATTCATCCATTACAGAGGTGGGTAGGGCCAGCTGTATGACCTGTTCACCTGTCTACCATACTCAGGGATCTATATGGTAGATTGAGACATAAACTTACTGTAGGATTTGGCTGATCAGAGCCACAATGATGGTAGATACTAGTATTAAGGCCTAACCCATGATAGATAAATCTTGATTTAAGATGTCTCTAGACACATATTATCTGGGAACAGTCCAATTCTCATACTGCCAGATGTGTGCCAGAGGGCTTTCAGATAATACTAAGGTTCTGATTGTAGAACATCAAGCTATCAAGCTGTATGATGCCATTAACCAGGAGCTTGTACCAATTGCACCCAAGGGGGCAGAGAGACGGGGACAGAGTGGTAGTGGAGGTGTGGGTCTAGGAGGTAAGAAGGAAATGTGGGCAATAAAAGTGGTACACTGTAAAAAAAATCCCTTGAATTTACGGAGAACCTCAGTTAAATTTGGCAGTGCATCTCCGTTTTTTTGGTTTACAGTGAATCACTGTAAATATCATAGTTTTCTGGGTAGTTCTGTCTATTTCTACCAGGTGGCAGCCTAGTTCCTTAGGAGATTTGGCTGAAGGTTCTAGATTTTAAAGCAGTATAAAAGTGCCAATATGCTAATATTTTTCAATACCTTTATATATCATGACACAAATGTACAGATGTAACTTAAGTTCGATGAAATATTCACAATTGATTCAGTTGTGTGGGACAGTGGGGAGTAATTGTAACACCATAGACCCCCATCTTGTGGTAAGAAGAAAAAATACATATGCTCAGCACTGTAAATGGTGTTGTATAGCAATCCTAGAGCAATGTTTTCTCATGAATTGCGATTATAAAGTGCTGTGGGCATTACATGTGCCTCTCAATGGCTATTTCATTATGATAAGGCCCATGAAGTACTGCAACCACAAAAAGAAGGATACCATGGGTACGTATAATGAACTGTACACTGATACAAATAATGGCTGTGGCATAATAACCAGTGCTAAATCCCTACAAAAGGTTAATAATGCAGCCTAAATTCATTAAAATTGCTAATCAATTATCCTAGATCACTGTACAGTAAAACAGTGAAATTCCGTTAAAAAAACGGTAATTTCTAAAAACGGAATTCCCTAAAAATACGTGGGTTTCCCGGCTCCTTTTGATGCCAGTGCTTCTCCGTTTTTTTAAGGGATTATTTTTTACAGTGTAGTTGGGTGAAGGCCATAATGGCTACCATCTACTGGCCCTCTGTACATGACATTAAGGCATACCATACTATTGAGCTAAGACTTCCATAGCACTATTACTTCCTATACAAATCATGTATATAAAGGCTGGTCCTTGCATAGTGGCCAGCAAGAGGAAAGTCAAGGGTTTGGAGAGGTGAAGCAGCCCTGGGTGGAGAGAGGCACACAGAGAGCGTGAAAGATTGGTTGACACAGACTCTGAGAGACTGTTTGCACACGATGGAAGTGCTGGGTTCTATGGTACGTGTCAGATAGTGAGACAGAATGGTTAGAGTATGGGAGGGTCAGGGGTGGGCGCAAACTGTAGAGGCATCTGTTGACCTGTACTGCATGTTGACACAAAGGATGGATCAGCAGACCATGGAGTCACAGCCCGGCAGATGCTACAAATAACTATATACAGGCAGACATGCTGGTTAATAAGGGTATGGCCTAACTATGGGATTAATGAAAGCCTTCAAATAAATATGTGTTTAACATAGCAGGTCTTAGAGTGAGCTGTGGTAGCCATGAACTAGTCAGAGCATCCATATATCAATACTGCAGATTGAGCAGCAAGCCCCAATTTCAACACAATCACTTTTTAGCTTGAGCTACAATATATCCATTTCCGATATAATATCATTTATCACATCAGCCACCACTATATAATGTCACCCCCTGTGGACTAGCAGGGGCCAGGCTTCAGTAAACGGAAAAGAAATTCCTCCCACACCAAAAAGAAACAAAGAAAAACTAATTACCAAAAAGCTGCATGATTGATAAAACAAGTAGACATGAAAACCCGCAAAGAGTCAATTCTCACTGGTAATTGGTGTGGTGTTTTTGTCTCAGACAGAACACAACGCCCACACAGAGTCTACTCAATATTAAACCACTCATGTCAGTGACAGGATAAATTGCCACAGTACCCAGGGGGGTGCTGCACTTCAGGGTTGGGCACCACTTATCTCCATTAGCCACCAGTTTTATGGCCATTGTGAAATATGCTTTAATAGCACCTCTAAATGGTTTAGGTAGGTTGATTTGCAGGTATAGTCCATTTTTTTCTGATCTTACTGGCATAATTCTTGAAAATGGTGAATGAATGGTTTTCCGGAGATGCATATTTGATATAGCAGCTCATTGCAGAAGCCTGGCTTTGACATCAGGAAATCATTAGCAGCAGTTATCCAATGTAAATGGTCGCTCAATGTGCCCACCATCTTCAATGTTACTCTCTAGATGAGGGCACAGAATATATATTATAGGCATTGGGAATGATCCTGGGGACACAGGAATTTGTTTAGATGTTAAGGGAACCCCTTGTTGATGTGAGTTAAAAGGTTTGAAATACTTTCAAAAGAAATGGCATATTCGTGTATGTGCCAAATGGGTAGCTGCCTACTTCCTTTCTTCCAGAAAAACATATGTGTTAGCTATTTCCATAGTTATACATGTACCATAAAGGTCTCGCAGAAGCTATGTACAGACCACTGCAGGCCATTGCGTGATGTTTAAATAGGGTAGCTTGGGCAGGGCACTGACCAGTGACATGAAGTTGTTCATAGCTAGATGATTGATGTATCAGCTCAGGTATTGTGTCTGCTGGTAGCCAAGGCATATAGGGCTTACAGTGACCGCATGGTGATTTGAGAAGGGACATTCCTGATTGCCAGCCACTGAACTCAATTACATATACATTGCCCAAATGCTCTGGAAGTGAAAAGTTTGCATCCAGAACATAACACATTGTGTAACGTTAGTACATAGACAAAGGTTCACGATTTTTTGTCTGATGACTGAGTTATTTCACGAGTTGAAGTTGGGGCTGTATTTCACAAGGCCGTAGGCTGAGTGGAATACAGCCCCAACTTCAACAAATAAGAGAAGGCATGAAACGGACTGCAAGCAGGTGATTGATAGAGAGGTGGTCATGAAAGAGCATGACTCGACAGACCTGGCCAGTAACTGTGAGATGCTTCTGCCTTGTCATGTGCTATAAGTGCTGAACGAGGTCTGCTGGGAATAGGCTACCAGAACCCTTTCGGTCCTGCATTCATGCAATACGACAACCAAGGGCATAATGCATTAAGGCATTATACTATCAGACCACATGTGTATTTTAAAATTCTCCTCACTCGGTCCCCAGCTAGCAAAACTCGTAGTTAATCACATCATCTCTATATCTTTTCTCAATAGATATTTACTACATTTGGTTACGTCGTATTCTTAGCCTCATTACGTCCTATATGCAAATGGTTTAGACATCATTCTGCAGACATCTTTTTAATGTAACATAATGATATTGATATGACCTGCTTTGAAAGACATCAGGAAGATGCGAAATAAAGATGTAAGTAAGTGGAATAATTGTAACATTGTGTGAGATGGGTATATTCCAAAATCATTTTAATTGTGGTATAAATTTATTTCATGAATAAGATACACGTTTTAGACATCATGAAAAGACATGCATCTAACGTCTACCCTACACCTAGAGTAGGACTTCTCCATCAGAAGTAGGTAACATCGAAGGCAATTGATTTAATCAGGTATTTTGCCTGTAGACATCACCAATATTCCTGGAGAGACTTTGCACATTGGTCAAGATGTGATGTCAGCTCATGGTCAGTCTATGTGATTTGAATAGATTTAGCGACCACAGAAAAGGTGTGCTCGTGTTTATCTCCTGGTTCACCCTTTAATAATTATTCTATAGAAACAAAAATAACAGATCATACATGCCAGGCAAAAAGTTATTCAAGTCTCATTTTCTATGTAAATTCATTGTGTTGAATAGATACTAATATATGGTCAAACTACTGCCAATGTAGATTGTATTCTATTGATATTGGCAGAGGGAGACATCTTGTGTCAAAAGTGTGAACTATTTGGGAGCTAAAGAACAGAAGTCTCATAGACGTCATAATCTGACAAGATAAAGATGTACTACATATGTAAAGTATGCGTAATGTTGATGTCAAATCTATTATGTCATTTTCATATGCACGTTAAGGCATGAATTTGACATAAATGTTTTATGTGCATAATTTCTCGAAAAAAAGATCCAGATTTTATCACTTGTTACATCAAATAATGACCACATAGATATGTATGGATGATATCAAATGGTTATGTCTCTTTCTAGTTGCCATTTAGATGTAAACAGTACAACAGTTTCCTGTCAAACTGCTATGTACAAGGATTTACTCCCTTGAGACGTCATGATCAGGTCATTTTGACGTATCAACGTGAATATCACCAGTAAAAGACGTGCTTTTTACATAAGGTGCTAGCTGGGTCACCTCACATTAGGTATCACTCATATTTTCATTTCAATGCATTCGTTGTTTGGTGTACTTTTACAGTGTATTTCCAATGGATGACTTAGATAGCCTAAAAGCCATTAAAGGCTTAAAATTTGTAGGTTTTAATGCTAGATCTTTATATAAGAAAAGAACTGATGCTTTCAGAATAATAACTAGCGCAGATATAGGCGGGGTGGTTGAAACCTGGTTAAATCCTACCCATAATGACATTGATTTATATGTACCAGGATATCAATACATAAGGCTTGACAGAACGCCTCACAGGGATAAGGGTGCTGGAGGAGTGATGGTGTACTTACGTGATCACTATACAGTCACTGTTGACCTTGTTTCATCATGTATAGACAAAGAATACGAGATCTTATGTGTTGATATATTAATAGGGGTTATAAAGTATAAAGCGTACGTGTGTTACAGACCACCTGATCACGACAATGATAAAAATGCTATTTACAAGAAATTGGAAGAGCTCAAAACAACTGTGTCCAAAAACAGGAAAATAATTATAATGGGTGATTTTAACATTGATCTTTTCTCTCAAGAGGATGTGAATATCTCTAAGGTATATAATTTTTGTTCTGATAATGATGTAACTCAGGTAATAAATGAAATAACAAGACCACAATCAGGTACTATCTTGGATCATTTTTACACCAATGTGCATAATGTCTCCAAATTGGTACAATTGATTTTAGAATATCTGATTATGTCCCTATTTATTTAGTTTTAAAATGTCAGCGCACAAAAATTAAAAAGAAATGTGTTATGGCTCGTACTTATAAAAAACTATGACTTCCTCAAGTTTAAAAACTCGCTCAATGCTATTGATTGGACACCTGTAGTCACAGCTAATAATGTAAACACTATGTGGGATAGACTGATTGACATCATAAAAACAGTTCTCGACGAGATGTGTCCGATTAAAAGGATTATTGTACCTGAATTTACCCCTGAATGGCTTACCCCTCCGATTATAGAACCCATGAGGGAGAGAGATAGACTGTATAATATAGGGAGAAGAACTATGGATAACGATGATTGGCATATAGCAGATTTTCACAAAAACTCAGTAGAGGGAATGATTTTCAAGAGCAGAAAGGAGAAAATTGATATGTTATTAGCACATAGGAAAGATGACCCAGCCAAATTCTGGCAAGCTATTAGGAAATTATTACCTATAAAAACTGCTGCTACTCTAATTAAATTAAGAAATAACATAACAGGTTCAATACTACCTGCGGAAAAATGTGCTGATCATATCAATTCCTACTTTTCTTCAATCGGTGAGAACCTAGCAAAAGCGCTGCCACCTGGTGAGGGGCAGAGGAATGAACAAAATCCATTCGGTACCCCGGTTGAAGATAAAGATCTACTTATGCCTCTGTCTTATATAGATATGATAAAACATATAAAGAAAATTTATGTTAAAAAATCCTCCTCTGTTAAAAATATAAAAACTATGGTTTTGAAGGATGCCTTTATGTCCATACCTGATGTAATTCTATGTTTGTATAATAAGTGTTTGTCTACGAGTGTTTTTCCATCGAAATGGAAGGCAGGAACAGTTGTCCCCCTTCCAAAAAAGGCAAATTTTTGGAAGTGGGAGACCTTAGGCCTATCAGTCTTTTACCTCTGCCAGGGAAAATACTTGAGAAAATTATTTGTAACCGGTTACAAACTTACATGGACGAGAGTGGACTTTTATCACCACGTCAGCATGGTTACAGAGCTAAGCACTCGACTCAAACTGCCATTCAGGAACACTTACAAAATATAATTGAAAATATAATAAATAATAAAGCAACTATATCTCTCTATCTCGACTTCAAAAAGGCTTTTAATACAGTCTCACATTTTAAATTGTTGGAAAAATTATCCCTGTTTAAAATG
Organism: Harmothoe impar; assembly: GCA_947462335.1. Lineage (NCBI taxonomy): Eukaryota > Metazoa > Annelida > Polychaeta > Phyllodocida > Polynoidae > Harmothoe > Harmothoe impar. Next base: position 82,611,444 of record OX381709.1, read on the forward strand.
GTTCAAAAGTTACCTCCACCTCAGAACTCAGAAAACTTTTGCAAATAATGTATTATCAACTGAAAAAACTATAATGTATGGTGTTCCCCAGGGCTCAGTCTTGGGTCCAGTGCTTTTTTCTATTTACATAAATTCCTTACCAAAAATCTATAGTTTTAATATCACTTTATACGCTGACCACGCAGTTATTTCCTTGAGTTGTCCGCAGAAAATGCAAACTGCTATCAACCTAATTTCTCAATGGTGTATCAATAATACTCTCACTGTTAACGAGAAAAAAACAAAATGGATGTATTTTAACAATTTTCAAAAGAAAAATCCTGTATTTACGTTGAATGGTGCTAATCTTGAAAGGGTTTATAATTTTACTTATCTCGGGCTGACTCTTGATCCTGAAATGAAATTTGTACAACACAGAGCCACCACTGTAAATAATATTAGAAATAAGATCATACAGGCAGCCAGACCCAGAATGTATGTGGACACGCCCACTGCCTTAACCATGTATAAGACTATGACCTTGCCATCCTTTGATTACGTCGATTATATTTTGGATAGGGGTAACGTGGGAGGACTGTATACAGAGTTAAATTAGAAGCTAATCCTCTTTACAACACTGTACAATTACATGATAATAGCAAATGTATGTTCCTTAATGTTAGAAGAGATATCCATCTCTTATTTTATGGTTTTACCCTGAATCACCAACATAAACTTGTTGATGACAGGAATCTACCCACAAGGCATAACCAAGGTATAAGGTTGAAAGTCCCTCGGTCTCTAAAACCAATTGTGCTGAGGAGCTGCTTTTGCAGAGCCATTTTATGCTGGAATGCATTAAAACCATGTTATACTATTATAGACAGCCTGGCTGAGTTCAAGATTGTGATAAAACGAGACTATCCTCACTGTTTTATGTAGAATAATTTTAACACATACATATGAAGAATGCCCCCCACTCTGTGCAACAAACAACACCCCACTCATCTCATCTCATCTCATTATTTGATCTTACCTAATTCCTGTGATAAATGATGTACCCTGTGTCTAATCATACATTGAAATTTTCATGAAACGTGATGCCATATCCATATGTATGGCTCAAACCTCTGACCTATGTTGTTTTGGCTATTTCTGGCCCTTTTCAGGCTTATAGCCCTACAGAGTAACCAGTTTTGCACCAATTTTTTCAGAATTTTGGTATATGTGAGAAAACATCCCAACAATTCAGGATTTTTTTTTTTTTTGTGTATTGGCCCAATATTTTTTGTTTTTAGGCCCTCCAAAGGCCCAAAAACCCTTAAAAACGTCAAAAACCCTTTAAATGACATGTTTTACATGTCTCCCATGTCTACTAAGGCAGTAACAGCCTATCTCTAATATCATTTTTTAATAGGCCTATGGTATAGTCAATTGATTCACAAGGATTTCAGTAAATATGTACCATATTTTTTTCTCCACAGCCATTTAAGTGTATATTGTCAGCAAAACTTTCAAATGTCCTTTCATTTTGATACTACTATACAGTAAAGAAACAAGATCCAAACAGTATCCCTTGTACCCCAGATCGTGAGGTAACTATTGTGTCTTTTGCCAGAAAAAAGAAATTTTGAAAAAAATCTAATATTCCAGCCTCCAGGATCAAATGTGTATTGTGATACTTATTTTGGTCCCGGAGTCACCCTCTTATTTTAGTCTCGGAGTCACTCGCCTTGCTGATAATAGTAAAACCAACACAGAATTGTTAATATCCTATATATTTTAGTTATCTTTAGTGCCATTGCTTCCTATCCACCCCCTCTAATGCTCTAAACCAGAAATCTGATGATTCCACTAATTTAACCTACATTTATAGAATATTTTATTTTGGTCCTGGAGTCACCCGGGTGACTCCAAGACCGAAATAAGGTGAAATAGCCGCTTTTTAGGCCACTACTGTGCCAAGTAGGTTCAACGAAGGATCCTAATGGTCCATATTTCCTAAAGTATATACCATCAGGATATTGATTTTGACAATTTTTTGAACCATTTTGAGTGAACTGGGGTAAAATGAGAGTATGTTGTTAAAATTTTAATATTTTTGATAAATCTTCAATATTCATCGAGCTGTATCTCCAAAACAATTTTTCTGAGGGTATCCATTCTTGGTATGCCTTAAGATATATGTTGTCCCAGTTTGTAAACAAAGTTATTAGTTGCTGTTATGTACTTAAAGACATTATGTACATAATCACCTTATTTTGGTCTCGGAGTCACCCGAAAACGGACAATCCAGTTCGTGAGGCAATAAAAAATGAACCGCTAGGGTTAGAGATGTATCAAAAAGTGTTCCAAGGAGCCATGATATATACCTTTCAATAATATGAACTTGTTTAAATATATCAAGAACTTTCTGATTTGTCCTTCCTCTATCCTAAAGCAACATAAGTCAGGAGTTTGAGCCGTATACTGAATCTGTGATACACTATTGAATGGAAGGGGACCTAGCGGAAGCAAGGCAATGCGCCTAAGCTAGGATGATTCATCTGCCTTTGTATTTGATATATTTTACCCAATAAAACACTTTAAAAAAAAAAGGGTTAATGGTTGATCTGTCTAACATTCATAACAGAAAGATTTGTGTCATGAATCACAGCAGACTGCAGCTCCCTCTATGTTATAGTTATGACAACTACTGCTGTGATTGTGATACGACAGTCTCATAACGTACCAGTCTCTTTCATCCATTATATATTACACTGCTTTCTGCTGTAGTCACTCATTCACCTTCGGTTCATCTCCATTGACTGCTGAGGATGTAGATTGTACTGCTTACTGTAGGGTTTATACCCAATAAACAAAAAACGCTTACGATTGGGTTTATAGTGAGCAGTAAAACATAACTTTTGTTTATGGTACATCGGAGATCCCAAAGCTGGGTAACCTTCACATTGACCCTGAAGCACTTTATGACATTGTTATCCCTAGAGTGTACTGCAGGTACTGTAGAAACCAATTAACCACAATATTACAATTTGGCTGATCAGAACCCCGTGGATGGTTTACCGTTATAGGATAAGCTGGACTAGATATGTCCCTAAACACATATATACTAGCCCAGTCTAATTCTAGTACTCCCAGATGGGTAGCTTGGGGCTTTGACGAAGTTCTCAGGCTCTGATTGAAGATCTGTTCTGCTACCAAGCTGTATGATGCCATTAACCAGGGGCTCTTACCAATTGGACCCAAAGGGGCAGAGGTTGGGGAGGTGTGGGCCTAGGAGGTAAGGGGGGATGGGGGCAATAAAAGTGGCTGAAGAGGTAGGTTGACATGGACGGGAGGAGGAACAGGGAGAGATGGGGAGAGGATGACTCGACTGTCTGTATGTGGTGGAAAAGTCAGGTTGTGTGAGAAGTAGAATGGTAAAGTATGGATACAGACTATAGAGTATGAAAGGGTCAGTGAAGACTGTGGAGGTGTTTGTTGATCTGTACTGTACAAGACTGTTTACATATAGTAGAAGTGCCTAGTTGTATTGGAGAGTATTGGAGGGTCACAGATGGACGAAGACTGTGTCTGCTGTCCTGTACTGCATGTTGATATACAGTGATGCATTGGGTGACTCAGCGAACACAAACAACAGAAGGAAGGCGCCATGGGAGTATGGTCTAACTTGTGATTAACTCTTTAAAGCCTGTAAAGCACTTTTTTTGTTGTCGTGGAAGTAGTGCCTGCAAACTATCCACTGGTACTGCATTGGTGCATCATGTCGCCCTTTGCCAAAGTTTTCAATCCCAGGTGGCCAGCATTATGCACGAATGCAGCCGTTGATAATAAATTTGCCAAGACTGCATTAATACATAGCCAGTATTGTATAATGGGGTTATCTGGCTTTATTTTTTAATGGTTAAACACACAGGATTGTATTAATAACGTTAGGTCGTGTAATAAATGATGACGCCAAAGGGCACACCACATTAAGGCATTATGCTTCTCCGAAAGGATAAGTGACAGGCCTTGAAATAGATATGTGTCGGGCATGGCAGGTCATTACAATGAGCTATGATGATTAGGAAATCATCATCAGGCCATACATGAATCAATATGATAAAACGAGCACCAAGCTCTAGCATCACCAAAGTGGTATGGTAGACATAATGCATGTTGACTATTTTATGTGTATCTTTGATACTACCAAATGAAACAATGAAGGCATCATGAGGGCACAGCCCAGCCATGTGTCTAGGAGTCCCTGAAATCGCTCTCACCGACTTTAAGACACCATTGCCTTTATAGCTATCTGTAATGCTAGCATCATTACAACACTGTAAAACCCTATCCCAGAGCATGGACAATAAAATATTCATAAACAAAGGAGAATTTCCGAGTAGCATAGTAGATAATATCCTTAATATCAGATTTCCACACAATGCCGCATGAACTGATGAATTGATGACAGACCTTCCAAAAGACATGTGCCGAACATGGCAGGCCGTTACACTGAGCTGTCGTAGCCAGGAAATTGCCGATGTCAGCCCATTTATAAATCGATATGGTAGATTAGGCACCAAGCTCGGATATCACTGAAAGAGGCTTATGGTGTAGGTGGGAGAGAAGCCAAAAGGCTGAAGGAAAACATATTGGGTGTGGTAGATGTAATGCATGCACTGTCGCGGCAGTTTCTCAATAGTACATAGTTATTATATGTTTTACTACTATTATAGGCATACTGCAAGGACTACTTGCAAATGATATGTCCATGAACCTTATTGGTCACTACTCGTTGGGATGTATCATCTTGAGAATACTGTGTCAATTATTTTGTATATTCATATTACACCCTTACCAACACCTCATAAGATAGGACAGCTACTATATTTCTTTAACCAAATAGAACTTTAAATTTGTTTTTTAAAGCTAATTATTGCTGATATCTTCAATACCAACATCATTTTGTAGGCTGACAGAACATATTCTAAAGTACAAAACTGCAAAGATGAGCGACCTTTTTTTGGGTTGAGGCATATTCATAAGGTTATGTGCGAGTAATAAGAGTGCTTTGTATTTCAAATCTAAGACCTGAAATGGAGCTGGGAATTTGATACAGTGTGTTGATTTTCCCTATGCAAACAGTCTCTGAACTTTGCTTTTAATCTACTTATTCCATTAGTTCCATGAACTCAAAGTAGTTGAATAAATATTTTATAATGTAAGAAACTAAGATTTAGGACCAAGAAAAGTAACGCCACAACACCACGAATTTAAAGAAATTTAAGATGCTTTTAGTTTAAGTGGCTTAAGTTCATTAATGCCAAGTACAAATGTCAGGGAAAGATCATTATGGTATCTAAGTGGCTTTGAGTGGCATTCACTGGAAATGAATGTAGTTAAAATCCTCATTTATAGCATATCTAAATTACTTAAATGCAAACATTCGATAGATGAGTGAAACTGAGTCAAACATTCGATTCGGTTATGGCAAGCCTAATGGGTAAACTTCTGTTAATCCTGGTATAAGGGACCAAAACCCGGGTTTTGGACCCAAAACCCGGGTTTAGAGACCTTATACCAGGATTAACTCCCTTAACCAGGGTTTAGAGACCTTAATCCAGGTATAAGGCCCTAAACCCAGGTTAAGGGACCAAAACCTGGGTTAAGGTTATCTTAACCCTGTTTAAGGGAGTTAATCCTGGCTTTTGTACCTTATACCAGGATTAACTAGAGAATGTAGGGGTAGAGCAAAGGCTGGGTACATGTACTACTTAATCCTGGTATAACTGACAATGCATGGGTACTGTGTCAGTACCCATGCATTCTACACCATGCATGGGTATATGTACCCTTTTACCAGGATTAACTCCCAAAAACCAGGCTTTTGGAACAATGTCTGGGTACATGTCCCACTACCCATGCTTACTGCAGAAAGCAGGGGTTTCACTCTACCCATGCATTCTCTTACCCCTACTTTGTGAGCAATGCATGGGTAGTGTACCAGTACCCATGCATTCTATACAAAGCTGGGGTACATGTACCCTTATACCAGGATTAACTCCCAAAAACCAGGTTTTAGTAACAATGTCTGGGTAGTCTCCCTCTACCCATGGATTGGTCACAATGCATGGGTAAGGGTCTTACTAATATACTCATCTTTAGTGCAGCTATATGCAGCTGCAGTTACTCATACTAAGTCAGGGTTATTACCCCTACATTGTAACAATGTATGGGTACTGGTACCCATGCATTGTAGACAATGCATGGGTACCCGTACCCATGCATTCTCACAATGCATGGGTATGATACTACCCCTACATTGTAACAATGCATGGGTACCAGTACCCACGCATTGTATACAATGTATGGGTACTGGTACCCATGCATTGTTACAATGTAGGGGTAGTATCATACCCATGCATTGTGAGAATGCATGGGTATTAGTCCTTAAACCAGGTATTTGGTGTACTAAGTATGGAATTAAGTACAGATACCCCTACATTGTGTACAAAGTCAGGGTTTAGGGACAATGCATGGGTATTTGGGAGAAAAGCTGGGTACAGCTCAAACCCGGACATTGTAGACAAAAGCAGGGTTAAGGACTTAAACCAGGATTTTGGACCTTATACCAGGATTATGTATGTTAATCCCTGTTTAACTAGACAATGCATGGGTAAACTCTCTTAATCCTGGTATAAGGGACCAAAACCCTGCTTTTGGGCTCTTAACCCTGCTTTTGGGCTGTAAACCCTGGTTAAGGCCCCTTAACCAGGGTTTTGGGCTCTAAACCCTGGTTAAGGGGTGTTAATCTTGGTATAAGGGACCAAAACCCTGCTTTTGGGCCCAAAAGCAGGGTTTTGGTCCCTTATACCAGGATTAAGGGAAGTTTACCCGTTAGGCTTGCCATATTCGGTAGAATCCAGGTAGGTCACAATGACACAAGAAAGGCATGAGATATTCCCAAGAATTGTGAACATGTCCATATTACAATCAGAACTTGGGAATTGAACGTTTGCAACTGGGTAGAATTCTACCCAGTTGCGAATGTTCAATTCCCAAGTTCTGATTGTAATAAGGATAACAGTCAAGGGAAAAGGGTCCTCCAAGGTAAAAATTCAATAATAAAATTGAAGTCATCAGCTTTCCAGTGATATCCTTTATTAGCAGGTACAACCTCTAGTTTATTAGTACTGGCTCTCTGAATATGCGTGGTCACTGTCCAATCTTAAATGCCAATAAGCTCCATCTTACTTCGTTTCAGAGATATTCCTATCTTATTAGCATAATCATGCTAATTACCAAATATCTTTTTGCAAACATTTGGTCACAGCTTTTGATCTAAAAATGGTGTTTACATTTTATTTCAAGTATAGAAATCGTTGTGGGGTCTTCTATCACTCAACTCTTTTAATTTTTCGATATAGAATGAAAATCATGTTTCCATGGCAACCAATATGTGCAAAAACACCAATTTAGGCCCAAAAACGTTCTTTTCCATTCCAAATATGGAAGATTTTCACCAAAGATGGAATTTTCTAAGGTGGCCTATCATATTCTACATAAAAAAGTAGTGCAGATAAGTTTTTGCTATATTTTCTTTATTTCTTGGCTATATGGAGCCCCCTGGTGGCCAAAGTTGGTACTAAAAATCCTGCACGGAGGGCCCTTTTACCTTGTTGATCCACATATGTTCACAATTCTTGGGAATATTTCGTGCCTTTCTTGTGTCATTGTAACCTACCCGGATTCTACCCAGTTGCGAACGTTCAATTCCCAAGTTCTGTTTGGAGGGTGTAGATCACAAAAATGTTTTAACATTATTATATTTGACAAGCAGATGTGATCTGCTTGTCAAATGTAACACTTTGTAATAAATGAGTCTCGTTTAGAGCTCACTGAAACGAAAAAAGAAAAAAAACTACCTAACCTATAGCAATACATGACAGGACCAGTCATGGATGGACATGGATGTTACCGACAATGTACTTATGATCACCGTTCACTGGGCTCTATCCATAGGCCAATCATCTCCTGTATGAATTATGTACATGGAATTAGATTCTTCCGAGTGGACGTTGGTGATCAGATATTCATGTAAATACAAGCTTTCTCTACATATAGCACAGGTGTGATGGGCAGACATGGCTGAGATGATAGAAACACATCCATGTGTTGTACCTACAATAGCACTCATCTACATAAAGAAACACTGGTATGTAGTGAATCTATGGTGCTGGGGTGATGATGCCCGGGGCTTGGTGTTTTGGCAAGGCCATTCAGAAAAAAAGATTGTATCGCAAGGCAATGAAAATATTACGAGGGCGTGTTTATATTGAATTCAATTTTCTATTGTAAACTTTAGCATGGTAGAGATCTATGGGACCACACGCTCCATGAGCAAGTACATTTATTAGTTAAAAGTGTTGAATGGTGAATGGATCTATTGATATTACTGATGTACATATCTTATGATATCCACTTACAAACTTCATTTTATTCATCAGTCAAAAGCTAGACCAGACAGGAAGATCAATGATAGAGGTACTATAGACAGCTGGTGGCCGAGTATGTGCATTGATGTATCATGATCAATAAAGTATTGTTTTTCCTTTTAATAAAAACATTACTTTTTAATCCAGAGTATCTATCTAACGCTGGGTATTGTTACATTTGTCATTGAAGTGTATGACAGAAGGCTTGTATTTCCACTGACTAAACCTCCATATATTCATCATTGAACGTATGATGGAAAGCTTGCACCTACTGATTAAAACCTCCATAAAATATAAGGAATAGGCTGGCTCTGTCTGACTACACTGAAAAAGTAAACTCGTCTCCAGACTCGTTGAAGTGACTGTCCTAAAATAGAATCTGGAGCTGGCAAATGTCGGGTTTTGGGCTGGCACATACCAAGTGGGTCTTCTATTTCCAGTTAGAAGACCCGCTTCCTTGTCACTTAGACAAGTTTTTGACTCGTTTATTTTATGACCGTCACTTTGAAGAGTCTAGAGACAAGTTTATTTTTTGAGTGTATAACAGGGCACACAATGATGAATACTGGAGTAATTCCTGATCCTGTACACATCCTGTATTACATCTGTTTTAACCCATTAAGAATGACATATCGCTAAAAGCGATATTTGCGGTCATAATGCTTGAATGCAGCCCCAGCAAGTAACTCGCCAGTACTGCATTGGTGAATCATGCCAAGCCTTCAGCAGTGTCTCAACCCTGTAGGGTCGGCATAATGCTTGAATGCAGCACTGGTGAGTTACTCACCAGGAATGTTTTCATTCATCATGAATGCCAAGGACATAAAAGAGTCCTTAAAGGGTAAATTAATCTATTTTATAGTCCATATAGTTGTCCAGAAAAGATCTACAGTCTATAATTATTGTTTTACCTTTAGAATAGGTTTATGTGGCTACATACTAGATATACCTCTGCACTGTGCATGTCTGTATACTGTCTGTCGCTATGCCCTAAGTAACTGTCTATTTGCATGATACCTGGGCACCATACACTGAAACTGTAAGCATAGTCAGTACTGGCTGACAAGTCGGTCACTAGTGATTAACCTAGTTGGTAATTTTTTTGCTCCCTTTTTGCCTAATCTAGGTTAGTTGATACGGTCAGGTTCATCAGCAATGACCAACTCACCTTAGTCTTTCATTTCTATGAATATTAAGGTAAGTCTCTTTAAGCAAGGCATTAGTCATATTTCATTTCTGACCCAGGATTTCTTGAATATAAGTTTTTAATTGTGACAAATATCCCAATTACTTACCTGGGATAACCACTAGTGACTAAGTCCCACAGCACAAATATTGTCAGTGTACCTGTGCTATACAGACAGTATAACTGATGGCTTTATTGCCTGACATGGGGTACTGCTGGCAGACAGTGGAGGCAGATGGCCATAGCTGTATACCATGATGGCAACTGTCCCCTGGGCTCTAAGGCCACTCAACAAAAACACCGGTTTTTCATCATCAAGTGCTGAAAAAAACAATGAGAGAGGTTCATTCCCTATTTTCCCCTCTTTTCCCCATAAAACGAATATATACAGTGTATGCTCATTTCAAGAAAAATAAGATGAATAAATTTGCATGATGGATAAATAAGGTAAAAAAAAGAAAAACAAGTTATAAATATTTTAACTAGACGGCCAGACTAGTTTATTTATCTCATCTTCTTGAAATGAGAAAGGAAATTTTGGCGGTGCAAAGAGAGGAGCATTTACACCTCCTGCGCAGAATAAAAGGGATATGAATACCACTGTAGGCATGCAGCAGGGGCTGGGGATGACAAAGGGCAGGTGCCATGGTGGCTGACCGTACAATCGATCATATCTACAATTGGGCAGACGCTGAGAGTTGAATCTACTTTGTCATCTGCAACAAGTGCTGAAAGGGAGGAATAACCATTGTCCATTGTAACGTCTGAGTTCCAACGAGCCACAGGTGCGACTTAAAGTTTAAATCCTTTACTTAGAACTGCAAAACCAATTCTTCATGAATGATTGAACATGCAAAAAACTATTACTTGGGCATTAAGAAGTAGAATGAAACATCTTGTATCATGTATCTGTTTATGATGCAAAAGGCCCTGTATTTCCTACTCGTGCAATATGGCTTCCACATTGCATGTTGAATGGAGCATCCACCCCTCCTGCACAGAATAAAAGGGGGGCTGGATAGAGCAGCTGATAGTAGGTTGATAAAGAGGAGTCTATATAGAGAGGATGACTCTACAATCCATCACATAGAACTGGACAGATGCTAAGAGGTGGTGAATAGCCCCCACACCCCACCATGACACCTCAGTGTGCGGCCATTGTTACATCTGACACGGCTGGTGCAGGGTGCAGCAAGTGATGTCAGCAGCTGATGGGATCTAACATGCAACCAGTGTGTCATTGAAGGAGCTCCTTTTCAACAGATCCAAGAGACTAAAACATGTAACCATTTTGGTTGATGACTCACCAACACTGACGTCGACTCGTGGACCATCAAATTGACTCTGAAATAGCCCCAAAATTACTTAAAATATCTTTTTTTTTTTAAATTGGATAAAAATTTCTAGGGTTGGCCCTGTTTTACTAGGTAGGGTCGGGTAACCTGAAACACACATTTTCTTGGCCTAACAGCATGCAAGTGGCTTTAAGTGACATTATCTCAAAATTGATATGCTTAATGTTTCACTTTGAGCATGCTTAATTAACTTAAATGCAAACTTTCATGCAATGGTGGGATCAGCTTTCTTTGTCTTTTTTTGTCAGTCATTCCTTTCTGTCTAGAGCTATCAGCTATATTAGCGATATTGCTGCTGCTCGTTCCCCAATTCTTCCACGCAGGAAGGCTCTGATAACAACCACTATGACCTTGAATTTTGTTGGGTTCGGGCAATCCCTGCGGGTAGCTTGGAATCAGCAAACAGGAACCAGAATGTATGATTTAATTTCTCCCATCATACTTTCTGCTTCCAGTTCTGGTTCCAGCCTATAAGCAGGGATTGCACATTCCTAGCAAAATTCAAGTTCAAGGTCATAGTGATTGTTACCAAAGCTTTCCTGTAGGGAAGGAGTACTGCTACTACTGAGCACTCCCTCAAACTCTACTGTATTGTAGGTGATGTGAATAGCAATTACTGACACCACAATAGCCCCCCCCCTCCCATTCACCCCGACAGTGCGGGTACCATGACCTGTTAGCGCCATTACACTAATACACTGCTGTGTGATGGGTGATCCTACACCCCGGGGTAATATAACTTACGTCCCCGGAGAGAGTTGGATTCCTGGTTAGAGGGCTTTCAGAGAGCACTCAGGTGTCGTTATGGACCAAGGTTATGAATGCAAGGATTCCTGATGCCATTGTACAGGGTATCGCACCAGTAGAGATTTAGGTAAATGATAAGAAACCGAATGGTAGGGAGGGTGAAAATATCGTTTGAGGGGGGATTGGGCTTGTTATTACACTTATACATGCACTGTTTGATGGATGACCCTGGACCCAGAGGTAATGTCCCAGGATGCACGTTATACGGGAACAGCCCAATCCCCAAACTCACAGAGGAGGGCTCGAGGGCTTTCACAAAGCACTCAGGATCTCATTGGTCCTATTGCCTGACTGCAAGCTTCTCTGAACAGGGGCTTGCACCAATAGGGCCCATGGGTTTTATGATAGGGTAAAGGTGGAAAGGCAGGTGGAGGTGTGGTAAATGATGTGGTTGGAGGGAAGTGAGCACAGGTGTAGGACAGAGAGTGTCATGGGAATATTGAATTGAAGAAGGGAGATGTCAGATTGGGGATGAGGACAAGTGGTTGGGTCTGTTAGAATACCGTGGGGGAGGGGGTTCAGAGTATGGGAGGGCTGACAGTAGGCACCTAGCATCTTTGTTGATACAGCATATTGATACAGAATCAACAGACCATGGGGTCATCACTCGGTCAGGCACTGCAATAGCAGCCGATGCCATGGAATAGCTTTCAGGCAATGCTGGGTGTAGACTTTGGAGGTCAGAATATCCAAGGTCCCAAGACCCACAGTATATTTTATGTTTTGTAGTTTACGCTGAAAGATACAGATAGTAAAACAGGTAGGGGTATAATGTGTGTGTATGGTGCGCTCTCTCCACACGTCTTAGCTCGTTGCCTTCAGATGAAAGGAAATGGTTCAGATTAAAGAAAATATATTCTATAGACATGAAGCGATATAACTTGGGCTAGAAATGAGATAAGAGTGTAAGCACAATATAAACATCCTCTAATCTAATATTGCAGGGCAATATCAAGTTATCGCTTCCTGTATATCATATATATTTTCTTTCATCTACGGCATTTCCTTTCATCTGAAGGTAAGTCGTAGGATAGGATTAGAGCAAGGAACTTTAAAAGACCACCATAGACTTGGCTTACACTATTTTTAGAGGAAAACTTGTGATATAGTATCGAAGGAGAAATAATCAAGGGAGCTTTATATTGCAGCCTTTTGTCAAGCCCACAATGGCCACCCCTGAGTGCCCTGCATATATCACACCCAACTTTGGATGAGGAAATAAATCAGAATAAGCTGCGGACAATGTCTTATTCAAAAATAAGAGTTACTTCTTTCATACAAGTGCAACAGCTCTTCATCTTCTCTCAGCCAACTTTGGCTACGACATGGACCTATAGTCCAGCTCCCATTACTTCCACCTCCCATCACTACTAAAGGGCATACATCAATAAAGCATTAAGCAGCCAACAAAGCCTCACTCTCACTATTGACATATGTTACTCCTTATTTGAATAAACCACTATACTTTAAAAACTACAAGTGGGCTGGTTTCAGCATCCACTCTACATCCACTCCACCTTTCACCATTCTAAAATCATAAAGCAGGTTATGGCAAAGGCCATGTAGCCAGTGTCAGCTGTGCATGGGCTTAAACGGACACTAATATATAATATCATCACACAAATTTCCCTTGAGACTGTATGGTATATCGGCCAACATTTGTGATTAAGTCACTCTGAATAAATAATGCAAAAAATGTACTGTTTATTGAGAATTAACATCATGAATATAAAGATTATTTAGAAAAAAAACAAAGCATGGATTTTTAAACATATGAGTAGCCAATCGTAAATGTTCCAAAATATCAGATTTCATTTTCCAGGGTCTACCCTCTTTTGCTAGGGTCAAGTAACCAGAAACATGCCTTTTCCCCCCTTTTTGGCCTTATCAGAACACAGATGTGTGCTTAGTATGTCAAATATTATTACATTATATCATTGCATTGTACACTTCATTAGCCTACCAGCATCTACCAACCTTGCACCTTCCTTATCTATAGACCCATGCCTCAGGAAAGGGCTATTTTTTGACAAAATTGCGGCAAAAGTTGGTTTTAGCAGCTTTGTCATAATATTGTAATTGCTACACTCACAAACATCTCTTATCTGTACAGTATAGGGTGGTAGTAGTACAAAAGACTATCATCTCTCAAATAGTATAAGAATGCAATTTCTTTTCAGGTTAAATTTACACATTTGTCCGTCTCGCTTCCAAAATGTTCAAAAGCGTTATCAATAACTTTTCTGAAAAGTCAACACAGCATTTGTCCATAGTAACATAAAATACAGATGGCAGGCCCATTACAGAGAGCATGTAGCCAGTGTCAGCTGTGGATGGGGGTTAATCGCACCGTAAAACCATCATGTAGACTAACTCTACCAAGCAATGCCAGACTTCATGATCTAGCCTCTGACTCCCGTGACTTTCTGGCTAACCCTTCCTCAATACAGTATGATCAGCATGTCATCACTAATTGAATGTTATGGGAAGCTTAAGGAATCCAATAGATATTGTTTTATACAGTTTTAGCTTAAGGGTGTGAAGAGTGACTTCAAGCAATAAAAAGTTTGATTAAATGATTTTAGTAATATTACGATTTGGGAAGTAGCAATTGGTCACAAAGGTAAAGACCAGGATATTTTACTTTTCTTTTCATTAAAGGAAATGGCAGTCTATGTGATATGTTTAAAACATGTTTAAAATCATTTAAAAAGGCATGTTTCAATCATATCTCAATCAATGAGACATCAGGTACACAACCACCAACAGAAAATGCAATATAATATGCTTCCGCCCCCCCCCCCACACACAACCAACATCAATATGGTTGACAACAGCTGATGGATTGGCTCGCTGCTACCATTGTCACTGAATGGGAGGCAATGTAAATCTTATCTCTTCTGCATCAATGTGATATGCATAAGCAATTTAATCGCAGCTCGCAGCATTGTACTGGTAGTTTGTCATGCTATAAAGGGATATTACACATTGAGGGGTGGCATATATATACACTGAAAACCTTTATGCTCCCTGGCTTAGTCTGTAGTGGCTATCCCAACCCAGCTAACAAACAAAAAATGACAAAAGGCAAATTGCAATTTATCTACAACTGGGCAGCCGCAGAGACCTGGATCTATTTTGTCATCTGCAACAAGTGCTGAAAGGGAGGACTAACCATTGTCCATTGTTACATCTGAAATCTGAAGAGCCGCAGGTGCGACTTGAAATGTAAAACCTTTACCTAGACATGTAAAACCAATTATTCATGATTAATGAACCATATGTAGGGACACTAATATTATTACGTTAGTCGAACGCCTACAAGGTAGTTCGGGCAGCCAGAGCCAGGGGGCACCCCTATCGGAGGCGGACAGTATATAAGCTGTCCTCACCCCCTTGCTCTGGCAGACCTTCTCAGGTCTCTGACTGTGTTATATATTGAAAGATATCGAAAGCTGCATATACATTTGATCGAACCTCATATACATCAAGGATTAGCACTATTGTACAGGAGAACGATAAATAAACCCTGTTTTCTTGCATCTCTACATGAAAACTGCAGTTCGAGTCCTTATTTAATCGAATTACATATAGACGAACTCTACACTGGTGCCGTGACCAGGATTTTCATGAAAGAGATAGCGGACTGACCCTGGCGGAGGCTCAGTCAAGAAAGGGGGGAATGAAGGATCCGGGACCGAACTGGAGGATGGGGAACTGGATCTTACAGTGGCCCAAATAAACGAAGTCTGGAATGTGGCATCTCGGATGCACACCCCGGACAAGAAAGGATCTCGAAAGAGGAGTTTGGTTTTTTGAACTCCAGGAGAATTCACTCCACTAAGAACGATTCCGAATACCAATCCGTTCAGAGTGAACCCATGGGCGGACGCGCTTCCCTCCGAACCAAACCTCGGACATATGGAAAGAGACCTGTCCAGGCGAGGCCGACAGATCCCTGATTATGATGCCTACTGCGAGAAATTGAAAGCAGAGGAAGAGGAAATGAGGGATCGGTATACAGCCATGAATGAGGATCTGATCCGTCTGGCGGACGAAAAAGCTAGGGTAATCGCCCAGAACCAGAAAGAAGCGGAGGAAATGAAGGAGGTGAAAGCCAGAATACAGGCAGACAGAAAATATATCAGTGAACAGTTGGCACTCGAAACTTCTCAGTTAGCCAAGGTTCAACAGAAGGTGAAGTGTGTCCAACACAATCTGACAGAAGAACAGATGCAACTCCAGAAAGACAGGGAAGAGGCTCGCAGAAGTCGTGATCTGCGGGACACCTACGAAAGCGAGATCGAACGACAGTCCCAGAGGGTAAAGAAAATCAAGGCGGATTATTCAAAAGAAGAAAAGTCCGGCCAGGCCTTGAGGGAACAGTTCGAGCAAGAACGAGAGGCCTTGAAACAGGCCCGAAAGGAGATGAAGGCGGACCTCGAGATTATTCAGAAAAAGAAAGAAGAAATTAATGACACCTATCTGGCCTACCAGAGTCAGATGGAGGAGATCCGCAAAGCGGAAGAGGTTCGTAACCAAGAACCAACGAATGAGGGAGGCAGGCTACCAAAGCATGTCGCGTCCACCCCTAGTCCGATCTTGACCACCGTGGAGCCAATCGAAACACGGGGGGTCGTTGCGGACGGTAAGTATGAACGAAACCACGGGAGGACTGCCCCGAATGAGGCCGACCGTAAGGTAACCTATGGGGGAACGGAGGAGAAAGAGATCTCTGGTACCCATGATACTACGAGTGAGGCGCCACCCAAAAGAATGAATCATAGCTACGGCTCTCTGCATCTCTTCGCGGATGATACGCTGGCAGGACATAACTATACGGCACCACCCCCACCGATATATAATATAACCTACCAGTACCGGGCACCCTTTCCCGGAGCCGGCTCGAACGAAGGACGCCAGTCCTATAATGAGGGAGGTGGATCAATTCCGAGCGGGGGAGCCGGTGGTGTTCCTAACCCAGGGTCTAACCCCGGAGGAGGAATGGGGACTGTGCCGGACCCCGGTTCATATGGGGGCTACCCCTCTAGTCCTGACCGAACGCAGCCCAATCCAAGGGGAGGGATACCAAAACCGGTCCCTGCCCCACGTAGGCTGACAAAACGATCATCCATGGGTCCGAGGGTTGCTGCAATAGTGGAATCCGATCCTTGTATACAAGGGATGGGGATAGACTGTTGTAGTCGAACCCGGGAGGATGAGTCGGAAATTATGGAATGGAGCCGGAGGCAGTCGGATCGACTGGTATGGAGTCACAACAGTGCTCGGAAGCCTGTTCGGACTCCCCGGCGTTTCAATGGGGAGAATTGGAAGGAAAGCTACCAAGACTTCTGCGACGATAACCGTTACCATGGGTGGGACAAGGAGGCTTCCTTGGGTCCCCTCATCAAATGGTTGAGTGAAGGTCCGCGACGCATAGCAGTAGATGATTGGCGAGAGACGTACGGGGAATCCGGAAACTATGACCAATTGGTGGCAGCAGCCACACATATCTTTGGTGTGTTGTCAGCGAATGATCCGTGGTCGGATTCCAGGTACGGACGCAAAAACCAAAGGAGTCTCCAAAGGTGTTCGGTCTGGAACTTCAAAGATTGTTGCAGAAGGCCCAGCCTTATTGGAGACGTGACGATGAATATTTCTTAGATGAACTATTCACTCATTTTATAAAAGGACTGAGGGATTCGTCCCATGCCGAACTCGTCCAGAAAGAATGGGGACGAGGGTCATCAATGGTAGACTTCTTCTTGGCTATAGATCAGCATGAGAAGAAGAAACGATTACTTGCCGGGTTTGTACCCAACCAGAGAGTGGCGTCCGCACATACGGCCACTCCCGAAGAGAGTGATTCGAATGAGAGTTCGGATGAAGAAAGAATTGCGGCCATCGGGGGTGACAAGAGGGATAGAAAGAACCGGTGGAAGAAAAACGTTAGTAAGCCACCCGAGAAAGAGAAGCCAGTAGAGGCAAGCTCTAAACCAGTCCCTGCTCCTTTGGTGGTGGAGTTATCCGAAAACGAGAAGCGATTGATGGCCATGATGGAGGAAATGAAAGGATTGTTGGACTATCGGAAACGACCGAAGCTAGATAGAGCAACGGTGAAGTGTTTCAGATGTCAGGAGAACGGACATTTTGCAGCCGAATGTACGGCGGATAAACCTGTCTGGAGAGAAAGAAAGAGAGAGGAGACGGAAAATTAGAGGGGGTTGTCCGTAAAGAAGAGATTACGAAAATGTTGGCAGAAGGGGTGATAACCCCTAGCACCAGTCCTTGGAGTAGTCCTGTATGTATGGTAACCAAGAAGGATGGGAGTATCCGATTCTGTATAGACTACCGGAAGCTGAATGGCTTGACTAAGAAAAATTCGTATCCGCTCCCCCGGATCGACGAGACCCTTGATTCCCTTGGAGGAAATGAATGGTTTTGCACGATTGATTTGCAGTCTGGTTATTGGCAGGTGGGAATGAAAGAAGAAGACAAGGAGAAAACAGCGTTTTCGAGCCATGTAGGGTTGTACCAGTATAACGTGATGCCATTCGGACTATGTAATGCTCCGGCCACGTTCGAAGCCATGATGGAGACCCTACTGAGTGACTTATTGTGGAAGAAATGTCTAGTGTATCTGGACGATGTGATAATATTTGGAAAGACATTTGATGAATGCCTGGGGAACCTGAAGTTAGTGTTACAGCGGATAATCTCGAATGGATTGAAGCTGAAGCCTAAGAAGTGTAATATGTTTCAGAAAAGTATTAACTATCTAGGACGGATCATCTCTACGGAAGGGGTGAAGGCTGATCCGGAGAAGGTTAAGACGGTAACGGACTGGATCATTCCTAAGGGGCCGAAAGAAGTAAGATCCTTTTTAGGATTTTGTTCTTATTACAGAGATTTCTTACCAGGATATTCCCGGATAAGTTATCCAATCCAATGTCTGTCGCACTGGACCCCGGGGAGACGTAAAGAGAAGTTCCCATGGGGGAAGGAACAAGGGGAAGCATTCGAAACCATTAAACGGTTGTTCGTGGAGACACCGGTGTTGAAATACCCCACTGCGGATGGTCATTTTATATTAGACACTGATGCGAGCAATGAAAGCATAGGGGCAGCCTTGTCTCAAGTCCAAGATGGGAAGGAGGTTCCAATAGCATTTGCAAGCAATACCATGAGTAAAGCGCAAAGAAATTATTGTACGACAAAGAGAGAATTATTGGCAGTGGTAGTATATACAAAGAAATATAAACACTTCTTGTGGGGATCTGATTTTACGTTACGTACGGATCATTCCTCTCTGCGGTGGTTATTGAACTTTAAAGATGCGGAAGGTATGATAGGACGGTGGTTGGCACACCTATCTGAGTTCGGATTGGACCACAGCCAAATTCAGCATAGAAAGGGGGCTAAGCATGTGAACGCTGACGCGTTGTCGCGAATCCCAGTGAAGAAGTGTCAGAATGACGGATGTGATGATTGTGGGAAGCATAATGCCGTGCTGGCAGGAATCCGAAAGCCTTTTAGAGATCTCGAACCGGTAATACTGGAATGGGACGAGAACTCCATTAAGAGCTTCCAGGAGAGAGATGCGAATAGTATCCGTCTGAAGATGTTACTT
The DNA here is from genome assembly GCA_947462335.1 of Harmothoe impar. NCBI lineage: Eukaryota > Metazoa > Annelida > Polychaeta > Phyllodocida > Polynoidae > Harmothoe > Harmothoe impar. The sequence continues at coordinate 82,630,884 of OX381709.1, forward strand.
CAAGAAGGAAGGGTCCCGACTCGGCCAGCGATATCGTTGGAGAACAGGGAGATGAGGCGACTAATAGCTCAATGGACAGAGTTAGAGGTGGTTAATGGACTGATTTATAGGTGGAAGACGAATGCTTTGGGAAATAGGTCAAGACAGATCTTTATTCCTACTGCCATGCGAAGGGATATAATGTTCTTTTGCCATGGGCATCGGACCAGTGGTCATTTCGGTAGAAAATGGTCCCTGGAAAGGCTGGCTAGAATGTATTACTGGCCAGGTATGAGTACGGATCTGTTGAGATGGATAGACACTTGTCCGAAATGTTGTACGAGCAAGCCAGGGCCTGGGCTAGGTAAAATGCCCTTGACCCAGGAATTGTTTGGAGTAAGGTTCGCAAGGGTGGCAGTGGACATAATTACAGGATTTGTGACAACTCCGGAAGGAAATACATGTATGATGGTAGTAACGGATTACTATACGAAGTATACGAAAGTATTTCCGATGAAGGATCACAAAGCAGCAACTTGTGCGAGAATGTTAGTTAAAGGATGGATCCTGTACTTGGGAGTGCCTCTGATGTTGCATAGCGACCAAGGGAGAGAGTTCGAATCGAATCTATGGCAGGAAATGTGTCATCAATTGGCCATTTGCAAGACCCGAACCAATCCGTATCGACCACAGAGTGATGGTCAGGTGGAAAGATTCAATCGTACCCTGATACAGGTCCTGAAAAGTTTAGTAAATCAAGAAATGGATGATTGGGATGAGCAGTGCGACTTTGTTTGCCATGCTTATAATAGCACGGTACATGCGAGTACGAACTGCTCTCCGAATCTGTTAGTATTCGGAGAGGATCTGATTATGCCAGCGTACCTAGTGTTCGGAGTAGTTGGTATGAATCCAGATGTCCCGTGTCAGATCATGTTTGTGGAAGCGTTGAAGGAACAATTCCGGAAGGCGTACGAATTAGTAAGAAAAGAGTTAGGAAAGACAGCTAAATGGCAGAAAGTGGGCTATGATACTAATCTAAAGGTTCGGCGGTTTGCGGTAGGGGACTTAGTAGCGAGATACCACGAACCTCTAGTCGGCATCAAGCTGAGAGATAATTGGGATGGTCCGTGGAGGATTACCCAGAGAATAAGTGATGATACAGTCCTGATGAGAGATACCTTCGGGAGGAATAAGAAATCGAATGTGGCCCGGTTGAAACCATGGAAGGGGAGAGAGTACTCCACGGAAATGTTCAAGATGGGACAAGAGGAGAAGGAGGAAATGAAAAGGGAGTTAGATAAAGTAATCGAGAAGAGGGGTCCGGGGAGACCCAGGAAGGTGAAGAAGGAAACGGTGCAAGTTAAACAATCTCCAAAAAGATCGGAGAAAGCAAAGAATGTCTCGGCAGGTGTGGACAGGAAGAGAAGGACTGTCCCCTCTGTGGCTAAGAGGGAACGGAAGCAAACCGCTCCGAATGTCAGGTGTAAAGAGAATCCGGTGGGGGTTCATCGCAGCCCTAGGTTGAGAGTGAGGGGTGCTGTTACCTAACCTGAAACACAACGATGTAATCAGTTAAATGTTGTCATAATTATCGGGGTAACCTGGTAATTTGTCTTATATGTAGGAATGATCACGACAGAAGCCAGAAATCCAACAAACTCACCTTTGAATGTGCCAGTGGGTGGTGGACGGGTAATCCGGCGGATTAGTAGTTGCTATCCGTACTTAAATCCATAATGACTCAAGATGAATTTGACAGGGCGGTGAGGATATCAGTGCTATAATTACCTGATCGTAATGCGTGACGCGCGGGAGAAGTGAATGATTGTTTATGTTTTGCAAGCGCGGGAAAACAATGAAGTCTCGCCGAATGCGCGGTGTCTTGCGAGACCGACGCGGGTGCGCAAAGGTCGACGCGGGTCAACGATCCGCCATATTTGTTTACGGTTCGCTGGACAGAGCAAGGGGAAGCGTATCAGAGCACAAAAAGCGAGGGTATAAAGACTGTTTCAAGTGATATCGGTGTATAGCAGGTGGGTGAAGTAGCCAGGAGCCCGTAGAGAGGGTCCTGGTACCTGTCATTCCAGTTTACATCGATATTTTGAAAGAATGTGAGTGTCAAGATGGCTTCGGCGTCTGGCTCTCATTCGGAAAGATCGGCCCTCACCGAGGTGTCCGAAATGTTCATGGAGACCGAGGCGATGTCGCCAGTTACAAAGACCGAAGAAAGTGTACTGAATGAGGATAATTCCGAAGAAGAAGACACCACTATGGGAATGGAGATTGAGGAAATATTAGAACGATCGGACGAGCCGCTGCTCGAACCGAATCTGGATGGGTTCAAGTCTCGGTATGACGGCCGAGAGGTACACATCCACGCCCGAATCCTGAAAGGAGACCGAAAGTGTTGGAACGCAGCCACCAGAGACTGTGTTCGGCACTTCTTATCGCCGACCGAGTATGCAGCCCTGCCATCATCATGGCTGCTTTACTATAATATGACTGAGGCTGGCCTGCAAGTTAGCCAGCCGTTCCGGAGGGCCCATAGATTGCGAAATCGCACATCGGCAGCATCGTCTTCCGAATGTCCCGTATGTACTGACCGATCATGCGGGGATGGGGGTTACCGGAATGGACATCGTCGGAGATGTCCTATACCGGGAACCGGACATCGAGAAAGAACCAAGGAATGAGGAAGACTGGGTCGAACTGGCCAAGAATCCGAAGGTTCCGAGTCTATACACTCTGGATGGGGACGAATTACTTCGTCGTCTGAAGGAGTGTGCGGATCCGGAGGAGAAATTGAATGAGATCATCTCCACGATGATTCGGGAGGGTACCTACACCAATCGGGCGTACGTACCCGGGCGAGAGGAAGAACTGACCGCGGCCCAACATAAAGAACGATTAGCATCCATCCGAAAGGGGAAAGCTATCCTGAAGGCGGCCAAAAACAAAGGTAGCCTTTCGACGGAGAGTGAAACTGATGGGGAAGGTAGTTCTAAGAAAACGAAAGGAAAGAGTGTGAAGGGTAGGGGAAGGAAGAAGACCCTAACTGACACCGAATCTGACAGTGACCAGGGTGTTTTCCACACGGTCCTGTCGGTGAAGGATAAGAAGAAGTTAAGGGAAAGTAAGAAAGACACTAAAATGACTGTGCCGAAGCAGGTGGTTACTAAAGTCACCGAGGCAGTTGGCAAGAAAGATCCTTCGAGTGGAGATCCACTGAAAGGACAAATGGCTGCCGTTCAGGCTGCTGCCGCTGCTAAAGTAGGCAGTATAATTGGCAGAGGGAGTGTCAAGAAGGCTGTCAAGGTGACCGAATCCGAGGACAGTCCGGACGATGAGTCTGGACCGGACTCAGGTGGCGAACCTCCAGAGACTGATCCGGATCCAAACAAAAATGATCCGGAGGAACAAATGGAGATACCGAATGAGGAAACACCGAATGAGGAGGTACAGGAGGAGGAAGAGGAGAAGAATGAAGGGAAAGATGAGGAGGATACTGAACGACTGCAGCGAATCTGGAAGAATAGTGAAGCAAAGTTTGCACACTTCATTCCAGGTTCGTTTGAAGAGTGCGCGAAGGGCAAGAAAGCCTACGGTTGCCCTGAGCCTCGCAACATGAACGATGAGAGTGATAATGAAGATTGGCTTCGGGAAACCGAAGATGATGCTTTGCCATCAGAATTCTATGATGAGTGGTTCGGACAGATTCTGAAATATCCGGAAAGCTACTACATAAGAGACCAGAAGTCAAAGCTACGCTGGGCATACCTGTGTTGGTATATGAAAGACGGTGTGCGGTATTGCCCATTCACCATTTGTATTGAAGAGAAAGGAACGAGCAGGACGTATCCGACTCGAATGCGGTTCCTGCGCCACCTTTGCAAAAGGCACTTTCACCACACCGTGGTATACGAATGTGCTAATTGCAAAGGTCAGAGGGATAGCGCAACCTGCAATGGTTGCGTTACTCCGAGAAGGGGCATGATGGTTCGCCATCTTAAGTACTCCCACAGCCCCGGATTGAGTGCAGCACGTGAGAAGGTGATGACCCTGCACGATAAAGTTATGATGGAATACAACAAAATGATCCCGTCGGACTTCAAACAGATCATAGTGAAGACTGACTCATTCTGTAATGTACACGAGTCGACGAAAGGCAAACTGTGTGCGAGGGTTGCACTAGTGCGAGCCCGAGGCAAGTTCAAGATGTCGAACGAACTATATTCTAGAGTGTGCGAATGGCGGGGTGATCCACCTAAAGCCAAAATAGATGAGAAAAGGCGGGCTAGCCGTAGCCCGGCAAGTGGAAGGGGAAAGAAACATCGATCTGATTCTCCTGAGAACTCGGAGTTCAAGAAACCACTGGCCGTGGCTCGGGACTCCAGGTCAACTCATCAGAAGAGGAAAGATTCGACTGAGTATCAGTCACCCATGAGTGGGGGGTCGGGCTCACGTCCTTCCTCAGCAGCATCATCGGCAGCATCATCAGCTTCACAGAGTGATCAGCCACCTGCTTGGTTCAGCGCGAAAGATCCGGCCCCTACGCAGGGATCGAGCGACTACCCGGAGGTAGGCGGGCAGAAGGTTCCTCAGCGTGTGGAACCTGAAATGACTCAGGTTCCGGACAATAGGCCCCGACTGAGCACACGACCGGTGGATCTTTACTTCGATCCGAGTGACAAAGTGGTTTGTGCCCAAGCCCAGGCGGCCGTGGACACTTTCCAGGATGCCCAGAGGGAATTGGCTGTCCGATATAATCAGGGGGTGGCGAATCTATTCGCCCGCTCTCTGGTGGAACAGGAAGCCACTTACCGAACGGCTCTGGAGAAGGAGAATGAGGTGCTATTGGCAACCGAAACTGCTAAAGTCCGGAACGAGGCCAAGCTAGCCGCAGCAAAAACTGCATAACTCAGAAACAACTGCAGGAGTCCAATGACCGGAACGAGGCTATGAACGTCAAGTTCCAGCAGGTGTTTGGTGTATTTATGGACGAGTGGGACGGCACCCGCGAATCTGCCCTGGAACTACTAAAGAACCAGAGTGATGAGGGGTGAGCACCACAACCCGGGAGTGATAGCATATGAGTGAATTGATATTCGAAAGAGAATGAGTTGGTGGGGTATGAATGTCTACTGAATAATCGAACAGCAGTAACAGGAGTACGCAGGAGAAAATCGGGTGACCAGACATATGCAGAGGAGAGCACCAAACACCCGTTCGGAAGAACGTGTCTGTTCAGTCAGAACAGAGACAGCAGTACGAAGAATGAAGAGGAGAGCACCACTAACCCGTTCGAATGAACGTGCCTGTCCAGTTTGGGACAGGATGGCTGTTGAAGAGGAGAGCACCAAACACCCGAGTTCCTCCGAAAGGATGGAACTTCGTGCCTAACCAATGTCCACAAAGGTTAGGATGGCTGCCCGGATCTTCAATTTTTTTGTTTCCTGTTTTTTTTTAATCATGAGAGATGTCAAGTTGTACTAGTCGCTATTCTGTATATGTTTGTATATATATTATACATGTGTCCCTATAATTCGAAATGTGTCGAGCCGTTCGAATGTATTACCACCTGTGTACATAATATTAGTTTTTGTATATTTTTATAGACCCTACTGTGTTCAAGACGTAACATAACGCTTTACTAAAATAAACTCAGTTGTATGAGTTTATATTAAATTGTATATATATTTAAAATAATAAGCGTATGTATTGTCTGGGGGGGGTGGTGTAGGGACACTAATATTATTACGTTAGTCGAACGCCTACAAGGTAGTTCGGGCAGCCAGAGCCAGGGGGCACCCCTATCGGAGGCGGACAGTATATAAGCTGTCCTCACCCCCTTGCTCTGGCAGACCTTCTCAGGTCTCTGACTGTGTTATATATTGAAAGATATCGAAAGCTGCATATACATTTGATCGAACCTCATATACATCAAGGATTAGCATTATTGTACAGGAGAACGATAAATAAACCCTGTTTTCTTGCATCTCTACATGAAAACTGCAGTTCGAGTCCTTATTTAATCAAATTACATATAGACGAACTCTACACATACAAGAAAACTATTACTTGGGCATTAAGAAGTAGAATGAAATATCTTGTATCATGTATCTGTTTATGATGCATAAGGCCCTGTACTTCCTACTGGTGAAATATGGCTTCCACACTGAATGTTGAATGGAGCATCCACCCCTCCTGCACAGAATAAAAAGGGGGCCTGGATAGAGCAGCTGACAGTAGGTTATCAAAGAGGAGTCTATACAGAGAGGATCACGCTACAATCCATCACATAGAACTGGACAGACGGTAAGAGGTGGTGAATAGCCGCCATTCCCCACCATGACACCTCAGTGTGCGGCCATTGTTACATCTGACACAGCCGGTGCAGGGTGCAGCAAGTGATGTCAGCAGCTGATGAGATCTCACATGCAACCATTGTGCTCCTTTTCAACAGATCCTAGCGATTTTGGATTTTGGTTCCTTTAACAACTTTTGGCTATAATTGTAATGAAATACTGAAGACAGGAGTCACCTCCAACCAGGCTTTAGTAAGCATATCACAGTACTAAATCCTCAGACCCCCTCTGTGGCATGTAGAATTCGTCAAAGTTAGGAGGGCGGCTTATACCCGAGAATTTACGGTAATAGCATTGGTGCTGCTACTACTGAGCACTGCCTGCACCTCTACTGTATTGTAGGTGATTTGAGTAGCAATTAATCTCACCACAACACCCTCCACATTCACCCCCCCCCCCCCGCCAGTGCGGGTACCATGACCTGTTAGCGCCATTACACTAATACATGTGCTGTGTGATGGGCGACCCTAGACCCGGGGGTAATATAACACATGTCCCAGGAGTGAGATAGACTCCTGGCTAGAGGGCTTTCAGAAAGCACTCAGGTGTCGTAATGGACCAAGGTTATGAATGCAAGGCTTCCTGATGCCATTGTATGGGGGATTCCAACCATAGGACTCATGGGTCGATCTCAGGATGGGTTAAAGGTGGAGGGGCAGGTGGAGATTTAGGTAAATGATAAAAGACTAAAGGGTGGGAAGGTATGGTTGATTGGGGAATTGGGCTTGTTATTACACTCATACATGCTCTGTGTGATGGATGACCCTAGACCCAGGGGTAATATGACTTATAGTGCTGCAGCATTAAAGCCTGATTAGCTGAACACCCATCACCAAAAAAGACTAAAGGTCACTATATACCACTGGAAAGCTCTGATCATGGGCTTTTCAGATATGGTGAGTGTTAAGAGAAAGGTTGCGCCAAAATTCAAGGTGGCCGCCAAAATATCAGAATTCCATCTCCTATGACCCAGATATGGCTTAGAATATTATTTTAACACTACATACCCCCCCTAATTTGGACCAAAGGAATTCAATGATTCTATTGGTTTGTTGCTAAGACAGTTGGTTGCTTAGCAACAGCTATTCTAATTGTTTATCTGCCTAGCAACACACATTTCCATGGTCCTGAGGTTGATTATAATCATACCTACCCACCCTAAATTAGACCCAAGGGATTCAATGGTTCAACCTCAGGACCATGGAAATATGTGTTACTAGGCAGATAATCAATTAGAATAGCTGTTGCTAAGCAACCAACTGTCTTAGCAACAAACCAATAGAATCATTGAATTCCTTTGGTCCAAATTAGGGGGGGTATGTAGTGTTAAAATAATATTCTAAGCCATATCTGGGTAATAGTAGGTGGAATTCTGATATTTTGGCGGCCATCTTGAATTTTGGTGGCCATCTTGGATTCCTCGCAACCTTTCTCTTAACACTCACCATATATGAAAACCCCAGGATCAGAGCTTTCCAGTGGTATATAGTGACCGTTAGTCTTTTTTGGTGATGGGTATCGCCAGAAATAATGCTACTCGCTCTCCAATGCTGCAGCACTATTATGTCCCAGGAGACACGTTATATTGGAACAGTCCAAGCCTCATAGTCACAGAGGAGCACTGCAGGGCTTTCAGAAAGCACTTGGGCTCTGTATTGGTCCCATTGCCTGACTGCAAGCTTGTCTGATGCCATTGTACGGGGCTTTCACCAATAGGACCCATGGGTGTCAGGATGGGGTAAAGGTGGAGGGGCAGGTGGAGGCTTGATAAATGATGTAGTTGGAGGGAAGTGAGCAGAGGTGTAGCAGAGACAGGGGCATGGGAATATTGAATTGAAGAAGGAAGATGTCAGATTGGGGATGAGGACAAGTGGTTGAGTCTGTTAGACTACCGTGGGGGCGGGGGTTCAGAGTATGGGAGGGCTGACAGTGGGCATCTAGCATCTTTGTTGGCACAGCGTATTGATACAGAATCAACAGACCATGGGGTCATCACTCGGTCAGGCACTGTTATAGCAGCTGATGCCATGGAATGGCTTTCAGGCAATGTTGAGTGTATCATATGGAGGTCAGAATGTCCAAGGTCACAAGACTCACAGTATAGTTTTTGTGTTTTATAGTTTACACTGAAGATACATATAGTAAGAGAGGTAGGGATATATTGGTATAAGGCTGTGTGGTGGGCTCTCCACATGTCTTAGCCCGTTGCCTTCAGATGAAAGGAAATGGTTCAGATTTAAGAAAACATATTTAATATACAGGGAGCTATATAACTTGGGCTAGAAATGAGATGATATAAGTGTAAGCACAATATAAACATACTCTAATCTAATATTGAAGGGCAATATCAAGTTATAGCTTCCTGTATATCTTTTTTTTAAAATCTAAGACATTTCCTTTCATCAGAAGGCAAGTTCTAGGATAGGATTACAGCAAGGAACTTCAAAAGACAACCATAGACTTGGCTTACACTATCTTTAGAGGAGAACTTGTGATATAGTATCGAAGGAGAAATAAGCAAGGGAGCTTTAGATTGCAGCCTTTTGTCCAGCCCACAATGGCCACCCCTGAGTGCCCTACATAGATCACAACCGACTTTAGATGAGGAAATAAATCAGAATAAGCTGTGCACGATGTCTTATTCAAAAATAAGAGTTATTTCTTTCATACAAGTGCAATAGCTCTTCAGCTTCTCTCAGCCAACCTTCACCAGAGGATGGACCTAAAGTCCTGCTCCCAATGCTTCCACCCACCTCCCATCACTGCTAAAGGGCATAAATGAGCAAAGCGTCACTCTCACTGTTAACATGCTACCCTTTATTTGACGATAACACCACCAGAAAAAGCTATATGAAGGCTCTTTTAAGCCATTAAAGTTTACCCACATCCACCCCATCTTGCACCATTTCCCATCCAACAACATAAAGAGAGAGACCCGGTCTATTCCGCTGTAGCAGGATGTCCAGTGGACAGCGCCATGTTTATTGGTACCAGTGTGTACCCTCTATCTTACAGCAACCAGCTCAGGAGGCTCTTTCAGAACAGACTCGTCACTCGTCATATTGCGGTTGTCATCAATATTGCAATATTTGCAATTGATGAGAGTATCTGTAGCTGGCAGAATGTGCTATTTACATTAATTTTCTATACATTTGTATAGGAAATCTTGTGAAATAGGTTTTACTATTGGTCGTAAAGCAGGATTCGTCACGTCACCATTTGCCTACGACCACATCAGTTGTTCTGAATGAGCCTCCAGGCAAATCACGTCAATACAAAGGTCCTCACTTCGAATCCTTGCCCAGGTATCTTGCTTTATCTACCAAGACGTTTTCGTTACAGTATACAATTATTTATATTACTTGTATAATTATTTGTAATGGTCAAATAATGGTGATTTGTTTCCATTCCCTATTACATTGGATGGTACCTCAATTTCACTAACCTTCTAAAAATGCTTATATATATAAACAGAAATAATAAGAGTTTAAGATGTATACATGCACATGGATTGGAAGGGATTAGAACTCCTGCACCTTGTGTTACAAATCCACTGTGCTAACCACTACACTATAATGGATAGCTGTCATTAGGAATGACCAGGTACAACCCACTCACAATACCTACACCCTGGTTGTACCCTAGTTTCGGACACAAGATTTGGCTGGGCTGGTTCCTGGTGACAAGGGTAACACAATTGGTACCAGAGTAATACCTGGTGGCGCCACCAATATCTCGCTAGTGCCTAATAGCGGAGGCAATGTGCCAGCTGTGACTAGGACTTTATTGAACACTAATATCATCATACAAATTTCCCCGGAGACTGTGTGATGTATTGGCCGACACATGTGATTAAGTACCCATGCTGTCTCACTCTACCAAACTCTGAAATAATGATTACATTTCATGAACATTGGCATTCAAGCAAACATTTCATTGCTTAAATTAATTAGACATTTAAGCAGCTTTCACTGGCATTTACTAGAATTAAAGTGTAATTTTAAGGACTCTTTGCTTAGTTTAAACGCCAAGACACATGCAGTATGAGCACTGTTTATTGAGAATGTAACGGCCCATTTAAGCGCAGGGGTCTTAAAGAAGCGCAGGTCTAGACCTGTCTGAAATCCAAAACCTCTCTTCAAAGGGAATTATCTCTGTATAAGCGCAGGGGATAACAAGGCATTGGAATTTATAAACGTAGGGGCGCTTGAACAAGCCACTGCGGTAACATCTTATAGAGGTTTCAGAAAGTACCCAAACATTAATTTGTGGATTTTCATATAGCTCTGAACCATTAGAAATTACTCACAGGTCATGTGGTCAATTGTATATGTCAAAAAATACCAGAAAACATTTTCCAGGGTCGACCTTCTTTTTCTAGATAGGGTCAGGTAACCTGAAATATGGCCCCCTTTTCCCCTTTTTGACCTCATTAGAGCAGAGATGTATACTTAGTATACTTAGTATGTCAAATATCACCATATCGTATCATTACATTGTACACTTCATTAGTCTACCAGCATCCACCCCACCTTACACCATTCTTTATCTATAGACCCATGCGTCAATAAAGGGTGACTCCTTTATAATAAAGTTGTGTTTACATTGGTTTAGCAGAATAGCCATTGTCTGTAATTGTTATATTCGAGGTTAATTTACACATTTGTCAGTCTCACTTCAGAAATGTTCAAAAGCTTCATAAATAACGTTTCTGAAAAGTCAACTTTTTTTGCAGCCTTGGTCTATAATAACATAAAATACAGAGGGCAGCCCATTACAGAGACCATGTAGCCAGTACCAGCTGCGGATATAGGGGTTAATCGCACCGTAATATCATCACACAAATTTCCCCGGGGACTGTGTGATGTATCGGCCGACACTTACCATAAACTATACCGGTTGTCATGTAGTCTATTTCTACCAAGCATTACCAGACCTCATGCTCCAGCCTCTCACTCCAGAGACTTTTTGCCGATACTGGCTAACTCTTCCTCAATATAGTATGACTGGCATGTCATCACCGATCAAATGTTATGGGAAGCTTTAGGAGTCCAATAGATATTGTTTTATATGGTATCATCTTAAAGCTGCGTTAAGAGTAACTTCAGGCAATAAAACGTTTGATTAAATGTCATGCAGTGTACTGTCTTACAAATTGGTAATGATTTCATAAGCTACGTTTAGTAATATTGCAATTTGGGAAGTAGCAATTGATTGACTAAGGTAAAGACCAGGATATTTTTCTTTCCTTTTCATTAAAGTAAATGGCAGTCTATATCATGAGATATGATTAAAACATCTTAAAAATGATAAAAACATGTTTTAATCATATCTCAATCAATGAGACATGAGGTACACAACCACCCACAGAGAATGCAATATAATCTGCTGCATCTGCCCCCCCCCCCCGACCCAACATCAATATGGTTGACAACACCTGATGGATTGGCTCACTGCTACCGTTGCCACTGAATGGGAGGCAATGTAAATCTTATCTCTTCTGCATCAATGTGATATGCATTAGCAATTTAATCTGACTTCCCAGCATTGTACTGGTAGTTTGTTATGATACAAAGGGATATTGTTTAATCACACATAAAGGGAAGGCATATATGTACATGGATAATCTTTATGCTCCTGGGTTAGTCTGTATACCTTAGTAGTGGCTGTCCCAGGTTAGTCAGAGGAACATTAGTCAGAATGATGAACTGATATTCAAAATTACTGAGGCAAAACAACATATGATCAATGCCTTACACAAAGAGACTTATCCTAGTACTAGAAATGAGAATTGTAATCAAGTTGGAACCTTAAAGGTAGGTCATGCAATACCATAACTCCTTTCAAAACCGGGACTGAAAGAGTAGGGTGACATCAATCGTTTTGAGTGCATCTGGCTCAACGATGACAATGTGGTTTAAGCAGGTTCTGCTGTTGGGTAGAAAAGGCAGTTTTACTGTCGATGAACCAGACAACAACAAAGATATCTACCATAAGCGCTTCCTTTACACAAATCAGTATAAAGGAAGTGGATCATTGTGACTTTTTAAAATCAGAATTGCAAAATATGGCCAACAGCAGAGATAATTGATAATGTACATGGACAATTATGGACATTTCTGCGTTGGCACATGATGCTGACCCTCCAACCCCGTTGGGTCGCCATCAAGCATGAGTGCATTATATATGCTCCCATTATAAGTAATACCCAGCCTTTCTTTCTTTACAGATGAAGTCCTTTGAGTGCTTGGCGGCCATCTTGTTGACCTTGGCCTGGTTGTCAGACAGTGAAGGTCAGACAGGTGACACCAATGACACCTTGGTCCCTGAATCCTCCCAGAATGCATCAGCCCCGGAGTGGACCTTTAGTACCAGCAACAATAATGTGACGCGGGGTCTCAGAATTATCGCCAAAAACACAAACTGGTAAGCTGTTTGATAAAGGGATTTTTATGAAATAACTGGAAAAGATTATTTGAATATTTTGATTTGGCTATGTAGGAATGTTGCCGTATATAAGGATAAAATACTCATCTGTGCATGTAATGCCTTTTCCTACCCAAAAAGGATAACAATATTACCTGGAGTGTTACAAAATGAAATAGCTCTAATCATATGGTATATCTATTTTAATTAATTATGGAATTATTTTGATAAGATTATTTCAGACTTTTGGTGTGGCAATGTCTGCAATACCCTGTGATGGCTGCAATCTACATTCCACAGTTTCCACAGTTTCAAAAATTAAATCAACGATCCTATTTGGCCACTACATCTGATTATAACAGTTCAAAATTTATCCTCGAGAAGGACACATCTATAGATGTCACAGTCTGAGCTTTCCAAAACTGAAAGGATTTTTATTCCATTTAGAATTGACGTTTCAAGTCCTAGAGTACACCCTTATATTTTAGGCAGATAAGAACTATTATTCCATGTTACAAAAAAGCATTTTATCTTAAATTCTATGCAAAACTATGATTTTGATATCCTGTCGTGTGGAACTATATTCGGTCCCTTAAATTTGGCTAGCTGCAAGAACGACTGTCCACCATGGTGAAAATGTTTGGGAAGACTGCTGCTACTCTAACCTTCCTTCCTCCTGCAGGTATGTCCCCTATGTGAGTGACGGACAGTCCATCTTCAAGTTCGGCATCAAACACAGCTACAACAAGGAGTGTCAGAGTAAAGACGACTTCAAGAACCACACCGCGAAATGTCTCCGCACCCACGACATGTTCCTTGAGGACACCGTCTCCTCGTGTCGCATCGTGGTCACCGGTGACCAGCTCGCTAAGACTTACAGACAGATATTCAAGAATTATACATTGTTGGCGCACGCGGATGCACATTTATTGACGGTTAACACGTGTAATAATCAGATATCTATTACTGATTTCTTTGTGTTCCCAAAGAGTAAGGAGAGCACCTTCAAGTTCCTGCCCTACGAAATGGATCACTTCAGGTGGGTCATAATCAAACTTTAAACTGCATGCATGTTTGCATTTAAGTAAATTAAATATGTTTAAGGAAAAAACATTTCAAGCATATTCATTTTAATTAGAGTAAGTGTCACTTGAAGCACTGTTTAGACCCACTAGAAAATATTTGAATAATTCACAAACCACATTAATTCATCAAAGAATCACTATCATATTTGTAGTAAAATGTATCACATGATCTTTTGTACAGATGGCTAGGGTTTTGTTTACAAATTGTTGGCACTTTTATTTTCTGTGTTGCAAAATATAAGAAAAATACAGTCTTTTTGATTTGTGTTCTTTCCCTAAATCAGTCATGGCTCTTTAGTTTCACCAATGACAATTAATTTTTCTGGACTGATTGTGTTACTGATGATCTCCTCTAAACATCTGAGAAGTTTGGTGGAGATATTATTGGTCAAATTCTCAAAAAGTGTAGGTAGGGACGTATGTCCACTAAACAAGGCGTATATCGGACCACGGCTCTCAAAAAGTGGTCAAATTCTCAAAAAGTGGAAAAAATAGGGATTTTTCTCATAGCCAGCTGTTGCTAAGGGTGCCCTATCTTAAATTGGCAATATATCAAAATCTAGCACTATAAAGTATAGATTTTTTTGCTTTCATTATATAATCAGGTATCAAACTAATTAAGTCCCAATTAGTGATTAAGAGAAATTGTTGGTAGATTAAAATTGATCGAACCATGGCTTCTACCTTAAAGTGCTGACCTTTCCGGGACATTTATGTGGCATTACTGAACTTGATGCTGCTTAAACATTTATGCCACATAGTGCTTTAATGCATGTGCTATATCCTTGACCGTCATGACGTATGAATGCAGCCCTGGCAAGTAACCTGCTGGGGTTACATTCAAGCATCATGCCGACCCTTTGGAAGTTTATCAACATCACTGGCGAGTTGCTCGCCACGGCTGCATTCAAACGTCATGATCACAAATGGTTAAATGCTAACTGACATTTGTTATCAGTTGTAGTTTCTTATAGTGTAGCCTAAGTTATCACAAATATGGAGAAGACAAAACTGAATTTCAATTTAAAACTTTGGTTCATTAAACCCAACTTGAAGCTGATTTAAACACGTTTTTACAGTGCCTTCCCCACTATTTCAGAGACATGTTGGAGTTTGACCTGTCCTTAGAGGACCCAGAGAGCACCAAGGAGTATGTCAGTGTTGACGTCATGAACTCGTGTCTCCCTGATGTGTCGTTTGTCACCGACACCACCGCCGATCAACTCGACAACATCAATTGCACAGGTCTACTTTTTTACCATTTCTTAGATGATGAGGAAATTTTCAATGGGAATGTGGCAGCCCTATTTATTTAACTATATACCCCTATCAGATAACCCTTTCCATTATCTAAAGGCCTGTGAAGTCATCAAATTGTATAAACAGAGTTATAACTATTCTTTTTCAACTTATAAGTGAATTCTATTATCAATGTAGAGAAAATGCAATGAAATATATAAACAAATACGTAAATATGCCTCTCAAGCCATACATCTGATATCCCTCCTTCGACCAATACTGGCTATATACTGACCTGGTTTCTCCATAATTAGGGAGTGGTCATTTTTCAACAACAGGGGGGGGTTGGTGGATTTTCGCGTGAACGAGTCGAAATTCTTTTGGTCCCCCCCTCAGGCATGTTAAAATTGAGCGCGGCGGACCCCTTTGAGCATTAGTAATACGCAGGCTTTTTCACTAATAAGGGATGCAATTTTTTGGTCCACCCCTCAAGAGGGGTCCAACTTTTTTAATTCTTTTGGTCCCCCCCCATTCCCCCACCCCCCCTGTTGTTAAAAGAATGACCACCCCCTTACAGACATAATCTTTGCAACTTCCAGAGGCCAAGCAGGTCAACAGCTGGTTTGAGAAGAACGAACCGGGACAAACAGACAGACAGAGCAAGTTGTCCTTCATTAAGAAGAAGAAAAGCGCAGCGCGGAAAAAAGTTGTAACCGAGGTAGGTGAATTTATGTCTACAAAGATATACTGGTAATTCAGCAAAGTGTCTGCAATGTCTCCATTAAAAATCACTCCCCAAAAGGATAAATTTATGACTTATGAATATAGACATTTATTCATGTAGTCTTTATAGTTCAATACACATCCAAATATGTTTGTTTTGAAACTTTGATTTTCTATATTCAATATCAGAGGTTTGATATTGGAGAGAGGTTTCCATGTCCGATATCAATTAAAAAAACGTTGAACAAATCAAGTCCAGATACTCTGTCCTGCACAATTTGCGGCTTAGAATAACTTCCATGGTTTGTCCTCTACAGATGCAGGAGGGCGGGTGCGGGACATCTGTGATACCTGTGTACCCCTACTGTACTTTCACTGCATGAACATTGGTATTTAAGCAAACTATTTTTGCTTAAAGTTACTCTTTAAGCAGGTTGTAGTGCAGTAAATGCCATGTAAATGTTAGGGAAATGTCATTAAGCGGCTTTATTAAGTGGCATTAACGGGAAATAAAAAGTGACTTTAACCAATAAAAGATTTGCTTAAATACCAAAGTTCATGCAGTGCTTGTATTGTACTGGATGTTCTACCTGTACTGCATACTGTGGTTTGTCCCTTACAGGTACAGGAGGAATGGTGTAGGACCTCAGCCTAAGGTCAGGTGTCGTGCAACCACCTGGACCGCTCAGCGTGCCACCTGTATACCCTTACTATACCCTGTACTGTACCATGTATTGTACTAGTGTGTACTATAGACTATAATCGTTTGTCCCCTTTACAGGTACAGGAGGACGGGTGAAGAACATCGGCCACACGGCAGATGTTGTGTATCACGGCACACCTAGAGCACTCACAGCAACACCTGTATACCCTTACTATGCTCTTAATGTACCCCTAATGTGCCCTTACTGTACCATGTATTTTACTAGTGTGTACCACAGACCGTGGTTTGTCCCTCACAGGTGCAGGAGGATGGATGTAGGACGTCAGCCTCAGTGCAGGTATCGTGTAGTGCAGCTAACCACCTGGACCTCTCACAGTGACATCTCTACCCCTTTACTATACCGCTAATGTACCTGTACTGTACCATGTATTCTACTAGTGTGTACTGTGGCTTGTCCCTCACAGGTACAGGAGGACGGGTGTAGAACATCAGCCTCAGGGCAAGTATTGTGTAGTGCAGCTAATCACCTAGACCGCTCACGCTGACATGTCTATACCCTCCCTGTACCCCTACTGTACCCCTGCTGTACCCCTAATATACCCCTAAGGTACCATGTACTGTACTAGTGTGTACTGTCTGTACTACATACTATGGTTGTCTCTTACAGGTACAGGTCGACGGGTGTAGGACGTCTGCCTCAGGCCAGGTCTCGTGTGGACCTCTCACAGCTACATCTCCATACCCCTAATGTACCTCTACTGTACCCTGTACTGACTGTGGTTTGTCCCTACAGGTACAGGAGGACGGGTGTAGGACGTCTACATCAGGGCAGGTATGGTGTAGCCCCGCTAATCACACCTGTATACCCTTACTATACCCTTAATGTATACCCTAAGGTACCCTGTACTGTACTATGTATTATACTAGTGTGTACTATAGACTATAATGCTTTGTCCCTCACAGGTACAGGAGGATGGGTGTAGAACATCTGCCTCAGGGCAGGTATCGTGTAGTGCAGCTAACCACCTGGACCGCTCACAGCGACACCTCTACATGATCGCGCTCTACGTACAGGTTTACTTCATAGCAGAGTACCTTGACGAGAACCCACAGGACCTGGAGGTACTTACACATACGCACAAAAGTCCACTATAATCTATCTGAATCCACTTGTGGTGCCTTGGATCATGTCACATAAGGCAGAGCCGACCCAGTAAACAAAAAACCTTATAGAACATTTAATAACGTTATATAACGTTGAATAACGTTTCTCTAAGGCTCCTTACTATTGCATAACGTTAAATGAAATTTTATAACGTTATTTTGACGTAAAATAACATTTTTTTTGTTAGCTGGGGAGTTATGTACTTCAAGGCACCACGAGTGGAGAGCCAGCAGTTCAGACTGATTAGGGTGGATCTCCATGTTATGTGATTTATTGATTTTTCTATCAAACTGTGCATTGGGAGATTTGGTTAATAGCTATTTTGATGATATCAGAATAGAGAATGGAGCCATGGAGAACGAGATTAAGTTTCTCCACAGGGGTGTCGAAAATGGCCCTTCCCATACAAAACAATTCTGAATTCAAAAAATGACTTAGGTCTGACATTTCTCCCTAATAAACTGATTAGCACTTGCAGCTTCTTCTCGATATGTATAACATCCATTACTTGGCAAATCTTCTCATGAAAGGGGGCGGGCATTGTTCATTATTAGAGTTGTTGTGTGCATAGTTAGGGAGTGATAAGTTCTTGAGGTTCGTCGATTTTCTGAATGAGCTCTCCAAAAGGATTCTAGTTACCTCTAGAGAGGGGTCAAAATGTGTTCGGTCCCCTCCTCCCAGACAGGTTAAATTGATCGTGGCTGACCCCTTTGAGCTATAGTAACATGCTGGCACTTTCCCTAAGAAGAGGTGTTATAGCCGGCAAAAGGTCTGGCTGTATTCAGGAGATTCCTACCTACATGCCAGTTTTTACGGCTTATAAATGGGACCATTATTAAGGTTTCTACAGTATAAAACAAAAAGCTTAGATATTCATTGTAATGTCCTTGAGTATATAACTATAACATATGGAGGGACACTTTTTACTATTATTTAATATCAGGAAAACAATTGCTTTATATTTCATTTTTAAATAGCAAGATTGTACTCCAACCCCCAACCCCCCCTCAACCCCCCCCCCCCCCCCCACTCCCTTAGCATCCACCCTGCATGTTGTTCTGGCCAGGAAATTAAAGATACCCTACACTTGTAGCTCATGCATATTCTGGTATTATGGGGGATATGAGCGGTTCCCATAGAGATGTTGGATCAGGGAAATTGCTGGTTGCAATATATGGCCAGCTGATACCCAGCCATCTTTCGGACCCCAATGTGAAAAAAAGTCAAAGCTGGGGTCAAGCATGACCTCAAAAGGATCTCAAAAGGAGGAGTCCCTGATTCCATTTGGAATCCTCCTAGTGCACCTAAATTACACTAAAGGAACAATTCAGATATTCAATATGCAATATTGCGATGTCAATATAGGCAGATTTTTACATTAAAATAAGTTTAAAAATAATGATGAAAAAACAAAAAAATAATCGTTGCTCGGCTAGGCTGTCTGGAGATCGAAACTGAGATATTTGGATTGTCGTGGATTGCAGTGGCAAGGTCTGAAGCTGAACAGTATATGCAATACTGGAAATAGTGTTAGAAGGTCAACAATGCCGTGGAGAAATGAGAAAGGCATCTGGAAAGACAGGATATTGAAGGAGCTGAGGAGCGACACACGAGGGGATTCAATGATCAGATATGGCCCTTATTCTATTGCCAGATATAATTTCATTGTGTAGATAGCAAGTGAGCAATTTGGTGACCAATTATAGGCTGTGTCTCATGAGATTGTAACAATTGAAACGTTTTTGCCCGGGTGTAGTCTTTGATAAGGTGTAGTCTTTGACAGGGTGTAGTCTTTGACCAGCAAGCTTTAAAACGGCTAAAAGGGGGGCTAGGCACACAGAAATGCAGGGAAAATGTTAATTGATATTTTAATGCTATATCCTAAAATCTGTTTAACGTGTATTCCAGGTGTGTTTGGTAGACAAGATGGCGTCCCGTCACCACCGGCGCTGGTTCTGGGGGCGTCTGACGGCGAGCTCCACCAGCAAGACGGAGCGCTTCACGCTGCTCGAGTGCTGCAGCATGACTCGTAAACTCAAAGTGTACGACCAGCCCAGCTCTGACCAGAAAGTATCCTGGGTAGGTAGAATTAGTTTAACTTATATATATATATTGGTGTTTTGTTACCATAGTTACACTCCTTCATGGTGCTGCACAGAAGCGTCTAAACAACTGTGTATGCATTTCAATTAGTGTGTCTCTCTCTGTAGGCAATTTGCAACGCCTAATTTAATCATCCGAAAAAAAAAGTGGGATAGCAATAATTCAGATGATTATTATTAGCTTATTTTGCAGAGAAATGATTATGGCTTAGCCTTAAAATCTAATAGTACATTTTCTCCAGGTATGGGTAAGTGAGCTGCATCAGTGAACATCAAAGAACTAAAAATCAATGATGCAATTATTTTGGCTATTCATTATGTAGGTGTCCCATGACCTGTATATCTTGTATACCACTTATTGACACACTACAACCCGTACTATATATTCTGTATACCCCTTAGTGACACACCATGACCCACACTATATATCCTGTATACCTCTTATTGACATACCACGACCCGTACTATATATCCTGTATATCTCTTATAGGTGTGTCACGACCCGTACCGCGTGGCTAACATATCCTTTTTTCCCTATTACTGACACACCACGACCCATACTACATATATCCTGTATACCCCTTACTGACACACCATGACCAGTACTGTATATCCTGTATACCTCTTTTAGGTGTGTCACGACCCGTACCGCGTGGCTAACATATCCTGTATACCTCTTCTAGGTGTGTCACGACCCATACCGCGTGGCTAACATCATCCTGGTGTGCGTCAACGTGGGGAGCTACATGGCCGTGCTCCTCTTCCCGCTGTGTGTCCGCTTCCTGCCCCCGCTACGCGTCACATCCACTCACGAGTGCTGCTCCAAACACAAGGAGACAAAGAAGCGGCATCGCTGGAGGTGAGCATATAGGTTCACGGGCTCATGTTGCATTAACCCTTTAATGTCTGTGTAGTGTTTAAATGCAATATGCCTTTACTGTCACAAATAAGGATTGCCGATCTGGTAGGTCACTCACCTGGGCTGCGTTCATGCACCCTTTGAGGTTGATATACTCCTGAAGGGTTGTCATGGTGTATGAATGCAGCCCTGGTGGGTATACTCACCCAGGCTGCATAAATATATCATGTCAACACAGGTCCGTAAAGGGCTGATTCTGGGTCGCTGCAATTTTCCGTTTAGCGTTACCTATAACGGATCCTAGAAGTCTTGTCTGCCCATTTCCTGAGTAGGTTTCCCATTTCAGTTCAGTTTACCTGATAGGCTTACACAGTGCATGTACACTGATAATCTGAATGCTCCGGTCCTTCATCTGTAGTGGCTATTCCAGGTTAGTCATTGGTACATTGGTCAGTACTGACTGACTGATATTCAAAACTGGCTGAGGTAAATCAATATATGACTATTGCCTTCCTCTAAATGACTTAGGCAAATCAGCCTAATGCTCACAGGCATGGAAAGACTGTGGTGAGTTGGTCAGTACTGACCTACCTAACATTAATAACTAACCTAGATTGGTCGTATAGGGAACCAGAAAATTACTTAGTAGGTTAATAACTAAAGTGACCGAGTTGTTAGCCAGAACTGACAAAGATCAGAATATCAATTTAGTCAGTTGAATTTACAGGTCGCTCAGCTTGCCTAGCTATATAGACTACCAGACAGGAGGAGCTTTTAACAAAGTACATTGTCGTGGAGAAGCCACGTTGACAGTGGCTTCGTGCCTGCCAACATAAAACTCATCCGTATACCACTGTACGAGGTACAGACATGCACCGAGGGCATGCTATGTACCCATTCAGCATACTTTACAACACACAGCCATACACAGAGTTCATTCATCAACACGGTACATAAACTAAATGTTAGACCGTTCATTGCATGTAGGTTGACATTTTAGCGACTTTTTCATTGCTTATAGCCTGTATTCAAGCGACTTTAAGTTTAGTAAATGAAATATAAACGTCATAGAAAGGTCATAATAACATTTAAGCAGATCTAAGTGGCATTAACTGGAATTCAAAATCCCTAATGTTTGACTTTAAGCAGTCCCAGCTAGCACCTTATATAAAAAGTATGTCTTTTACTGGTCATATTCACGTTGATACGTAAAAACAACCCCATAATTACATCTTGAGGGAATAAATCAATTCATATAGTAGTTTGACAGGAAACTTATGTATTATTTACATCTAAATGGCCATGTAAAAGACATTAGTCATTTGATATCATCCATACGTTTGAATGTGGTCATTATTTGACATAACGAGTGGTAAAATCTTGATTAGAATATTACATCTTTTTTTGGAGAAACTATACACGTAAAATATTGGTGTCAAATTCATGACTGAAGGTGCATGCTAAAATGATGTGATAGATTTGACATCAATATTACGTATACTTTATATATGTGGTACATCCTTATCTGGTCAGATAATGACGTCTATAACACATCTGTACTTTACCTTTCAAGTGGTTCACTCTTTTAACACAAGATGTCTCCCTTAACCAATATCGATAGAATCCAATCTACATTGGCAATACTTTGACCATAAATGGGTATTTATTCAACACAATGAATTTCCAAAGAAGATGAAATTTGACCAACTTTTGTCTGCAATGTATGATATGTCATTTTTGTTCCTGTAGAACGATTGTTTTAAGGGAGAACCAGGAGATTAGTATGAGCACACCTTTTCTGTGGTTGCTACAACTATTTAAATCAAAATACTGACCATGAGCTGGCATCACATCTTGGCCAATTTGCTAGGATCAATGTGCTAAGTCTCTATAGGACTATTGGTGATGTCTACAGGCAAGAAACCCTTGATTATGTTGATTGCCTGGATGTTACTTGCTTCTGATGGAGTACCACACACAGAGAAAATAGGTGCAAATAATGTTTTAGTTTTACATGTTTTTAACATAATTATTCTGTCAAAAAACAAAATTATGCTGAGATCAGATTAATGTCACCCATGGCCATCTAAATTACATTGTGTATATATATCATATATATATAATTGATGATGATGTCTACATCATGTAACTTATTTACATAAGATACATATGATTCTTTTACATGGATATTACATAGTCAAAAGCATGTCTTAAAGATTTGCACATAGTATGTAATGGGCGCCACTTTCTGACGTAACCAAATGCAGTAAATATCTGTTGAGAAAAGACGTAGAGATAACGTGATTTATACGAGTTTTGCTAGCTGGGGCGTAATCTTTGCTTAAAAGCTAATGTTCATTCAGGGACATCCGATCATTCTCTATTCCTGGCTTCTTCTTTCCATAGCTGTCTCATCCCATCCAATCGACTGTTGATTCTTACATGCTTTCAGCCAGTCACCCTCCCTCCAACGTTCCTTCCTCCCTCCCTCCCTCCCTCCCTCCCTCCCTCCCTCCCTCCCTCCCTCCCTCCCTCGTTCCTCCCTCGTTCCTCCCTCCCTCCCTCCCCCCCTCCCTCCCTCCCTCCCTCCCTCCCTTCCTTCCTTCCTCCCTCTCTCCCTCCCTCCCTCCCTCCCTCCCCCCCTCTCTCCCTCCTACCTTCCTTCCTTCCTACCTTCCTTCCTTTCGTCCGTCCTTCCTTCCTTCCTTCCTTCCTTCCTTCCTTCCTTCCTTCCATCCTTCCCTCCTTCCCTCCTTGGTTCCCTCCCACCCTCCCTGCGACCTTCCCTCCCATTCTTGCGATGAGTCCCGTATTGCCAGACTCTGGGAGCATTGCTCGATTCTCCTACCTTCTGGGAAATCTGTACTCTATAGGGAAAGTCCAGCATTATCTGTGTCATGCGTTACCCTGGAAACGGCACTCACGGTTTTCTTTGTATCATGTATATTATGTGTATCAAATGCCTATCCACCACTTTCCGCCATTCCACACACACCTTCCCAAATGAAGCCATGTTTGAGTTGTCCCAATGCCTGGTGTATTATTAAAACAGGTATTATCAATACACTGATATTCCTAGGCTCCCTATACACCCAACCTCTCAGTCACTAGTGCCTAACCTAGTTAGTCAATTTTTGGCTCCCTATACGGCCAACCTAGGTCAGTTATTATTGTCAGGTTAGTCAGTACTGACCAACCCACCTTAGTCTTTTTATTTCCAGGGGGAGCCACTGAATGGTCATAACAGGTGGCCCCAACTAGTAGTATACAAATACAACACACCAATGATGAACCTAGGTTAGCCAGTACTGACTGACCCCTCGGTCATTTTTGAATACAACTTTGCCATTATTACTAACACTCATATGACCAACCTAGGAGAGTCTGTACTGACTAACCCTTTCAATCTATGGATTTTCAGTGTACATCATTCACAAACACACATGTACAGCATCTGTATATTCACCCTGCGGAGACATCATTTTGTCAAATCCGTTGTTCACATCGCTGCTGATATTACAGCCCTCCCTCTTCTTTCCCCAATCTTCCCCTCCCCAGGCCCTCCTTTTTCTTACATTCTCCCCATTATTTTATTACCCGCTATCACTCACACTTACTCAAATACAATGTAGCTATTGTCACCATGCGTTCTGTGTGAGTACACCGGAAGCTGTATTTGATCAGCCTTGGAGCACAGACAAAGTGAAAACAATTGAAACCAATGATAAAATATGTATATGGCTTATTTATGATGAATAAATACAGAGGGTATTTTATGCCATGTACTTTTAACGTAACTGAAATATTGCAGCCTGTTCACCCTGAAACAATGCACAATAAGTGAGGAGCTGAGTGCAGAATATCATTGGGACTCTTCTGCAAAGACAATTTCCTAAACAGATAGTAATAAACATTGCCAGAATGACAAGAAGACATAAAATGTTGCCCGATAAACACCAGTTCCCAGTGAGCGCCATATCTCCCAACAATTCATGGGATGAAAATGGTGTGCCACAAGAATATTGTTATTAACTTTAGATAAAAACTTGCATAAATTACCAATTCTCATTTCACAAAGAGGCACTTAACTCCCTTATTAGCCATGTATCTGTGCAGTTGGTGCCTTTAATCTTGACATTGTTAGTCAGATTGCCTTCTTATTATGATGTTTCACCATTGTCAATACCATTAGTACTCTACTCCAGACCCTCCCTGCTTCTAAATCACCCACTTTGCTGCTCAGTAAGTGATAATACGGTGATGTAAGGGTTTGCTTCCCTACACGATAATACACTCATGCTCTGGTGAATATCTGATTGCCTGTCACCAAAACAACGATTCATGAGTTTCCTCTTTTTATTGTGGATTTAAGGCTTTCCAAACAGAAAGTGTTCAGATGGCTTGGTTTTCATCAGCAGAGGAGATTGGAGTTATTTCCAATTGTGTTTTATGATACTTGAGCTTCTTTTATTCTGTGTACTTTGAAAAGTTATTGGGAGCAACTAATAACAATTTAAAGTTTGAAATTAACATATGAATGTGAAAAAGAGTTATTTCCATGTCAAGGAGCAATAAAATGAACCAGTGAGGGCTGTCAGAAAGTGTCATGAGACATTAATTCAGAATTTAACATACCAAATTTTAAATTCTTAAATTAACATATGAATGTGAAAAACAATTATCTGTTGTTCCCACATAATAAAATGAGCCACTGGCTGTTGTCACAAAATGTCATGAGATGCTAAATCTGTCAGGGACCACTTAAGAATAAATCCATCTTCATTCAAGACAAATGGAAGAGCATATCAGTCATTTTAATAATTAGGTGATTCTTAAGGCGGTTGTCTGTTATCATGTTCAGGTATGAAAGGCTGAGAAATGATCCGGATAAATAATGAACTCTTTAAATATGGCATTTCACTAAATGATGAAATTCGTCTTCATGATGTACCGACGAAGCACCGGCAAGCAAATCGCCACTGCTGAATTGCTGCATAACGCTGGCCTTGTGAGAGTATCTCAACGGCGTAGCGTCGGCATGAGGCTTGAATGTAGCACTGGCGAGTTACTTGCCAGGGCTGCATTCATACATCATGACGACCAAGGGCATGATGCATAAAGATATTTTGCCGTCCTTAAAGGGTAAATTAGCAATTACTGTCTGCATCATTTCTAGTTCAATGTCCAATCCCCTGATGACTAAATACATTAGTGACAACCCAAGGACAGTACAGTATGATGTGGATCCTGTACGCCCCATACCAAACCGAGCGGCATTTGGCTTCATAGGATGCCCAGAGCTTTGTTATGAGACAGGCTAGAACCTATAGCTGTCTAGAGACCCAAAAATCTTACGTTTCTCATTCTTTGTTCTTTCACAGGATTGTACCAACAACGTTAAGTTGTGTAATAAATCATTGTATTTATATGTTTTCTTTGTTGCAGCCTACGCAGGTAGACAAAGGGTTCTCATTGGTTTCTGCACGTTCTGCTTGCCTCAATTTCTAATACTCATACTAGCATTCTTCTCTACCTACTTTCTATAATCATAGGCACCCCGTTTTCTCCTGGATAAAATTCAGCTCCCCTGATATTCTATAATGGCAAATATAGTTAGTTGAGTTTGTATATATGCAGAGGTGAGCTGCATTAGATAGCCGGACAAAAGGAAAATATATTGGCCTGCAGAAGCCACATGGACAGTGTCTCTGTGCCTTGTTACATAAAACTCAGCCGTATACTACTGTACGACGTATAGACATGCACCGAGGGCACGCTATGTACCCATTCAGCATACTGTACAACATACAGACATGCAGGGATAGGGCACCCTAAGTACCCATTCAACACGCTGATAATGCATTATGTTTTCTTCAGTCTCTTAAAGCTCACATCCATTTTTGTAGGTGTACAGTAGATTCTACTGTAGGTGTACAGTTGATTGTAGGTAAACAGTAGAATCTACTGTAAATCGTAAGTAGATTTGACTCTAAGTCAAATCTACAGTAGATTCTACTGTACATCTAAAGTACATTCTACTGTGTACCTACATTAACTATTTACAGTGTATATGCAGAGTGCAGTTTACAGGGGTTCACGGTGTCTATCCACCTTCTCAGCTCCAAGTTAATAATGGGAACTGAATGAAATGAAATAACTTGAATGAAATGAAATAACTTGAGCTTGGAAACTCCTACGCCAAATTTACATCTGAAAGGCATGCTTTACCTTTGTCCGTCTCCATTGCGGCCACCTCCCTAAGCCACTCAAAAAGGAAAAAGACTGAAAAAGATGGCAAGGGAAGCTTCTTTTTTACTCACGGGCTGAAAATGTATTAGATATATATATATGCTTTTCATAACCAAAGTTCATATTTTAGTAATTAAGAATTTATTGGTCTTTTAAAGTGGGGAGAATTTAAGTTATTTCTATCCTACTGCATTACTGGCAGTATTAGCTTTAATCTGATATGCCAATATATTTTTTTTTATCATGTTTTTCTTTTTTTTTGATTGCAAAAGAAAAAAATAAAGGAAAAAATTTCCCTCAAAAGCTAAATTTTTATGAAGCGTGCGGTGTTGAGAAACCATGTGTTACAGGAAGTTGACTGTACTCCAGACCCTCCCTGCTTCTAAATCACCCACTTTGCTGCTCTGTAAGTGATGAAATGCTGATGTAAGGGTTTGTTTTCCTACACAATAATACACCCATGCTTTGGTGAATGTTTGATTCCCTCAATCTCCCAGCAGATTTTCTCATCCGCATGTACCGGCACTACTTCTCTGCCAAAAAGCCGGCGGACCACCCTGAAAACTTGCCTATGTCATGCTTTCGAAATAACCATATATTCAACAGAGTCTTATACAAGCCTGTCACTGGAAAATTGATTTATGAGTTGCCTCTTCTTATTGGAGATTTGAGGCTTTACTAAGAAACTGCTTCTGAATGCTTGCTTTTCATCATCAGAGGAGATTTGAGTTCCATTTCTGTTTGATAACACTTGGTTTATTTCCTTCTTAAAAGTCTTTGATAAACAACTAATAACAATTTCAAGTTTAAAATTAACTATGAATATGAATGTGAAAAAAGAGTAGTGTGTTGTTTCCAAGTCGAGGAACAATAGGATGAACCATTGCATGCTGTCACAAAATGTCAAGAGACATTAATTCATTCCATCTTCTCCTAAGACAAACGAAGGAGCATTTTAGTCATTTTAATCATGTAATTAGGTTGAACTCAAGGCAGTTGTCAGTTGTCATTTCCCGGTATAAAAGGCTGATAAATGATCCGGATAAATGTTTAATTATCAATTACTGTCTGCGTCATTTACCGTCCAATGTCCAATCCACTGCAGACTAAATACATTAGTGACAACCCATCATTGTATTTGTGTTCCTCTCTGTTGCAGTCTGCGCAGGTGGAAAAAGAGTCACGTGGAGGGGTCGGCCCACAGGGAACAAGATGGCGGCACCTGCTGTGAGGCTGACCCCTCATGTCACCATGACAACGGTCACCATGACAACGACAAGTCACAGCCTTGTCAGCATACCACAGACAATAAGCCGTGCCAGCAAAATGGTGAACAGACGTCAATTGATCAGCAAGGGAAAACTGAGCTGGAACCTTCAATGGACGTCAGTGCCAAAGGCCCACTATTGTCAATTCCCCTACCTACTGTGCAAGTTACCACCGATGACGACCAGACTTCAGAAGTGTCATTCGATGTACCTGGGGGAGGATCTCGCCCCTACGTTCCCCCGCATGACCTCCTGTTCCTAGACAGTGACCCTGTGTATAGCTTCGGGTTCAAAACAATCCTGTCCCATATTCTTCTATTCCATGTCGATAACTGGGGACTTGGGATCGCTCGTCGATTCTTATTCCTATATGTGATGTGGGTCCTAGTGCACTTTGCATCAGTCATCGTGAACTTCTACTACCCTGCACTATCTGTGCACTATCAAGTCTTCTACTACCAAGTAGACCATTTTGGTTCGGGAGGGAAAACAGGCGTGGAACATTTCTACCATGTGTTTTGTATTCTCGTGTTTGTAGTCCCGCTTTGCTACGCCACCATTCACTTTTCCCTTCTCTCTCCACTGTTGCTCAGAAAGGAGCCCATCTCTAAGGTGTTGAGCTGGGATGACAATGAGAGCAACATTGGTAGCACAATTAGCATGGAGTCAAAGTATTTATATTACAGAAAAAGCAAACCCTGCGAAGTATCATTCTTAATGTTGCTCAGGAGCAGGATGAAACTTTGGTTTCGGAAGCAGTTCTGGTGTTTCCTATTCAGGCACGCAGTGTTTGATTTGCCAAAGTCTCTACGTCATAAAGAAAAAAGTGATGATAAGCCCAAACAACCTTCAGGTTGTTGTAACAGATTATTCTTACTGGGACTTTTTTACGTGGCCAAATTACCAATAGTCTTAGTAATGGCCTTTATATACACTGTCCCTTTCTTTGTGTTTCACCGGGAACTATTTGTAAACCCGGGAAAATTCTTAGCCCCTTCACTCCGCAAATCGAGCGCAGTGCGGTGGGCAGTTGTAGTAATGACAGTAGCCAGTATGCTGCTGTCCTTCATGCTGTTCCTGTCCTTCAGCTTTCTCTATGGCAGCATGGCTATATTTGTACTGGTTGATATTATCAGGAACATAAAGACTAATGTGAATCACGGCGTCTTGATCGCGTCTGTGATGCTCTACGTTCAGACAGCATTAGGTAGTCTGGAGGACGAGTACCGCTATATGAAGCGGACTGTGTTCCATGTATGTAAGACGCTAGACACAGAATCCAGAGAGGAAGCAAAACACGGCAAACTCAGGCGCCGGCCCTCTCTAGTCTGGACCTCACCGGATGGTGAAACTGCCATCCCTCGCCGCATCTTCACCGGGGTTTGTGAATCCCTCATGCCCTACACCACGGAGATCATGCAGACCTCCCTCGCTCTCATCCTCAACCTCTCACTCGTCTTCTTCCTATACGTGCTTGTCATCGACTTCCAAGCGCTGGACCAGTTCACTGGTATCGGCCAGAGTCTGATGACCATCTTCACAGTGTCCTTACCCGGTTTAATTGGGAAGCTACGTTCCTCCGCTGCCCTTCAGGTGGGTTTATCATAAGTTTTTTTACGGTGCATTTTCAATGGGGTGGATGAAGTCGTGCACAAATTTATTTCAAGATTTCAATGAATTCCAATTTAGTTTTTCATATTTTAACACATTTTTCACACATTTTTGGGTCAATTTTAGGTTTTATTAGTTAAAAATTAATATGAAATAGAAACTTGACATGAGACAATTTTAAGCCTATTTAACATGTTTATACCTTTTTGGTCATTTTTTGATATGCAAAGAGGTTGGCTAGTACTTTTAAACAAAAAAAATAATAAGTAAGATTTAAAAAAAAAAGAAATCCAACCTACCAAGCCTAGACATTCTTCCCATGCTACTTGAAACAAACCTTTCTTTTGTCCTACCTTTCAGGTTGACTCTGAGCGGAGGTATAACCGGGTGCTGGCCTCGGTGAGAGACGTTGTGCACACAGAGGACGTGTTCACCGTGTGTCCGAGTCAGATTCAGCTCACGGCCTGGGACGGACGCGAGGAGCTGCATCGCCGCCACGTCCCTTACGTGGACGGCAGCCCGCCCGAGTCACCAGAATGGGTATAGCTCAAGTACTGAACTCCAAATCTCCATGCCTCCGTAATAGAGTTCAGAAGTTCAGTGCATTCAGGTTGGAGGAAAGAGTGCATACAGATGCTTGCATACATATTTTTTGCCATTATAAATGCCATAGATACTTGGACTTTTCTTTATTTCTCAACTGCCAGGGATAGCCTGACATTTTTTCTTTAACCTATCCCAATTGAAAATCTTTTATAACTCAAAAACAATATTTAAAAGGTCACCCTCTTATTCCAAGGTGACTGTGTTTGCAAAAGCAGCGATGACAGTATCCTGTCCACATGTCAGTCATACTCAAACACTGTTCAAATGAGGTTTGGGAACCGTTCTCGTGTCATCTAACACGGTGCAATTGGTGATGGAAATTCTTTGAAATTCTGGATTAAAAAATATCAAATAGCTAGATGTTAGTTGCACAAAGTGTGAAGTGTACTGAGCAGCTATACATCCCTGTTGTAGAGCAAGCCATGCATTAAGCAGCAACTTCCTAAATTTCAAAACCTTTCTTGTAAACATCTCATTGTAGGATTTGAGCTTAGATGCACAGGACTTAATTTAGTTTATCTGTTATATTCTCAATAATCCTGAACTTAGTATTTCACACTACAGGAAACTGTCTCTACTCATATACCTTAACCATTGTCAATATAATTATATTCCACCATACTGGCTTTATCAAGCGGTGACCCCTGAGATATGATGGGGGCTATACAGATATTGTAACACAAGAGAGGAGTACAAAGACCCTATCATGGTGGGGAGTTGTCAAAACATACTTGATATATTTTTTGAATTATTGTTATGGCATTTTCGTTACGGGATTTTGAGAACTATTGTAGTTAGCATACGTCATTATGGGCCATGAACTATAGTTCTTACCATCCCATTGTGTTTAATTACAATATTGCCTGTAGAAGACCCAGTCAATATGAAAACCTTTAAATTTAGCCAGCGAAAGGTGTGCAGGTCTGGCAGAAAGGCTGCTATTGGCAGTCCGATTGACTGCCTATGAGTACCTGTGGTATTTCACAGACATGCCGGTTTTCACAACTTGTAAATTGAACTATAATGAGTGTTTCTACAGCATAAAATATAAGGCAATAAACATTTTGTATAGTGTTCTTCAAAAGTGTACATAACTGTATGATTTATATCATTAAAACTCTATTCCTAGTAATTGTCCGTGTGAACATTGCTTTTTTACTACATAAAATACAAAGATTGGCCTCAAATGATTAAGCCGGACTTGCATGGTATAGAATCCGCAGGACAGAATGTTTTGATTGGTGAATGAGCTTTTGTACAGACTGCTGACCGACTCAGCACGTGTTTGAGACCTGGCGATTAAACATGATGATTTAAAGATAAAGGGAAATGAAAGTGTAAAAGAAAATTGTTTCCGCAGAAAACAATTTGCCAAAAGCAACTCCTCTCTGTCTCTCTAGAGTGCGATAGTGATGGATGGACTGTCTGGTACTTTGTACCAAGGCAGGAGTTCAGATATTAGGTTTAGGAGAGTGAAAGATTTCCATCAAGAGATGATACCCCGTATATAACAAAATTGTTGGTGCCTTGATTGATGCCTTATTCATCATGCCTATTTCTCAGTATTATACATATTCAGATCTGTGTAGTCAATGTACTTCTTCGTCTGTACCTCAAATCAGTGAAATGTAGTCAAATATATCCTGAACAATTGAATGATCAATCTGTCTAAAATTCAATAATTATGAAAACCCTTTTGCAAGCAGGTTCTGCTAAAACGTCTGATGATGATCTGGCAAATACATTCATTCTTGTTATTTTGTACAGGTTTTTTAATCTAAATCTGGTCGAGTCATCTGGATCATGGAGATTTCTAATGGGAAATACATTATTATACCGGTGATTAAATACCATATGAATACAGCCTGCAATTCAGCAAATATAGCTGTGAGGCTGAGGTATCCTTAGCAGTATGCTCAAACAGGGACAATTCGGTTTCAGCATGAATACACCATTCCTTCTGCCCATTTGAATCCTTCTGAATTATTTTATCCAAGCTGGCGCTATGTGGTCGAACCTTGGCAGCCCAGTTTGTGTCAGACCAAAAGATCGAAATTGAGCCAAAATTGGGAACCCCAACTAGAAGCCGGTCTGGGCCCACAGTGGGCAGCCTAGTTGGACCAAGAAGAGAACCCAATGACCAAAACCATTGGGCTCTGGTCCACACCACATAGGGGGCCCACTGAGGCCCTATTTGTGTTTGCTTTAAGGGATACACACAACATATAATAACAATTGGCACTCTATACTCCTCATAATACACACAGCTTCATATTATAAAGTACTCAGTGTTAATACAGCAATACCTCGTCACTATCAGATGTATGACACTTTCTTTTGTCATTATATGCAGAATCTTCTCCATTAATCGTTCAACATATATACATTATAATATAATTCCACCATAAAGGATAATCTGTGGGTGTACACATTAAACAACTCTCCCTGTCAGGTTGATGGTTGCGGATGTATCTGAAATTCAGCATAACCAAGAGGTTCACCTACTACTGACTACTTTGATAATCTTTATTGAAAACATGATAGAAATGGACAAATATTTGCATATTTGGTATCAACTTAAGGCTAATAATGCAGTTGGACAGAAAAGAAATTCTCCACCTTTCAAAATCAATAAACGCTTAACTACTGTAATGTGAATTGTGGTCATGAAAAGCATATATAAGCCTGTACCTCATCATATTTTTCAGTCCTCGATGATGAGAAACATTCTTTTTTGAGTAGCCCAGTACAGTCCACAGCCATTCTTCGGGCCTCGTGGGGTTGTCGGGGGATCAAACACAAAACCTCCATCGGTAAACAAGGTTTTATTGATGTTGTAAACGTAATCTTTTCAATTAACATTTAATCATATAGGCCTATCTCTGTGCCAGAAAACAATGATCAACCATTTTTACATGTCCACCAACTTACCCGATTTTTTGTTTGACTGACGTCATACTATAGTGTTATCATCACAATGTCACATTGTCAAGCAATGACGTTGGATGTATGCGCTGGTCGCCAAACAAAAAAGCCAACACATAACCGTTGGTACACTGTTGGCAAAGGCAGTTGCACTGCACTATGATGGCTTACCAACAGAAAGAATCAACTTTATCTTACACTGTGGTTCATCAACTGACGTGTTTATATTTAATCTGAATGATGTCCCTGTGTATGTTCAGGCTGGCATTGTGTACATAGTCTTGGTGCTCAAGTTACAAGGGTTTATCAGTCGTCATGAACTGATATTTTAAAAGCTATAAATTATTGTAAAAATTTTCTTTTTAGCACTTTTCAACTTACTGCCAACTATATGATATATATGATATTTGATATAGTTACATCACATTCATATAAACTCTATATTCATGGCTGTGTAAAAGTGAGTCATGGCCCATTCGGCAATGCTTAATGGTTCCTATCTGGTTCCCGGGTAGCATATATGGGCCCTATCCGGGATCTGTCTAGGCTGCCAAGTGGGCCCTATATGCTTGTCCAGATTTGAAGTGCCCGGATCCAGCCCACATCCAAACCAATTTGACAAAACAAACAAAAATAACTGTAGGCCTACTAGGAAATTGAGTTGATGGGCGGAGCTAATCTGAGTTGCCAATGGCAAACCTAGTAAATTTCAGATGTTGCCCAGATAAAATCAATATAGGGCACACTAAGCAATGTTGTCCGGCCTATGTATTATGGCTAAGATATTTATTGTATTAAATGCTGAATTGTATTCACCTGAAGATATAACTTATATAATCATTTCTCATCATTGCAATCACAGATATACATATATTACAACCTTGGATTGTTCCATTCATGTTTTGCTACAAATGCATGTCTGACACATGACATTGCTTATATAACAGATGTAATGCAGCTAATTAATCTATGGTCATGAATGATTGTTTCCCATTCTGAAAGGTACTCGGCTGTATCACAGGTTTTGGGATTAACCATTTAAGGACGGCATAATGCCTTAATGCATCATGCCCTAGGTCATCATGATGCATGAATGCAGCCCTTACGAGTAACTCACCAGTATCGCATTTATACAGGGTACAGACACTCACGAAGGGTCAGCATGATGAACTAATGCAGCACTGGCAAGTTACTCACCGGCACTGCCTTGGTGCATCATGTCATCTTTTAGTGGCATGCAGTCCTTGAAAGGTTAAAGTCCATGAAATTCCACAGCTGAAATTGATCATTAAGTATACATACCCTCGTTGGAACTCATGTATCTATAATCTTACACTCTCATCCAGTCTTGATGTCTCACTGCATGAATCATCTGATTTAAGCAACTTTCTACAAATATTTAAGTTCATTAATGGCCTTCTTTCATCAGCTTAAAGTAACTTTAATTTGAGATAAATAAAGGTGTTTAAAGCTACTGAAGGAAGGTCATTCATTTACTTCATTTTCTGCTTAAAGTTGCTTAAATTTGATGGCTCATGCAGTCTCTGTCTGTACTCCTGTCCAATTCATGATCTCAAACCTCATTGCAAACCATATTACAACATAGGCTTTATGCCTTATTATTTTCAATATAAATAAAAGACTTTCAAACTGTGTAGATATCTTCTTTTTTCTTATCAAAGATTTTACATTAAATAAGGGGGAAATAGAATCGCCTGGGTGCAAAGGTGTCCTATGTTTGACTAATTAGGTTATTGGGATAGTGCTATGTTCAGGAATGAATTTGTTGATATCAATAATGCCGGCCCTTGACCTTAGCCAGCATGTGATTGATACAAGTTGGGTGACATCTTTGACCGGTTGACGTATTTGACCGGGTGACGTATTTGACTGGCAAGCATCAAAAGGTTATAATCATAACCAGATTAAAATAAAATTTGTAATATATAATGTTAAATTATACTTTAATTGTTTCCCTTCACTGTTTTACTATATTCAGCGATTTTGACGCTTGCCCGTCAAAGATGTCACCCAGTCATAGAGGTCACCTTGTCAAAGACTATCAACCTGTATCGATCTCATGAGACACAACCATGTCCTGAGTATAGCATACCTTAGACCTACGAGAAGACTCCAAATATTTTCCAAATATTTTTCGTTCCCACCTCCAAACACGTAAACACGCAGACATTTAGCTTTAAAAAAACAAAAAGCTTTTCTCCCCCTCATGAGAGGTCCAGATTTTTTTGGTTCCCCTATCTCAAGTGTTTTTTTCAAAGATTACTACTCCCTTAACCCCAAAGACCATTGCATCATTTCTATGTTGCACTGAGAGCCCCATGTATAGATTTGTATAGATCTCTGTGCATGCTATCGCCCTATAGTCCGGGCCTACAGAGTAATACCAGAGCCTAGTGCTCAAGCTGCCATATCGTTCCTACATGAATAAAGAGAGGTCAGTAATCTGTCTCCGTTGCCGCTCGATGCAATGACCTGCCCCACACTGGAGTACCACTGGATAACTGGATCTAGAATCCCCCAATCATGGATTTGATGCCTCAAAACCCTATGCAATTTAAGCTTTCTGTGATTTAAGAGATTTGCTTTGTGATTTAAGAGA
Source organism: Harmothoe impar (assembly GCA_947462335.1). Taxonomy (NCBI): domain Eukaryota; kingdom Metazoa; phylum Annelida; class Polychaeta; order Phyllodocida; family Polynoidae; genus Harmothoe; species Harmothoe impar. The sequence continues at coordinate 82,666,773 of OX381709.1, forward strand.
CTTGTAAGATTCTAAATTGCAATAGGTCTATCGCACGGGTCCTGCTCCCAAAGCCCACTGCACAATATATGCATTTTTGCGGCTTAGTGACATGGGACAGCACGAATAAATAGATAGTAACATGGGACACAGGGCATTTCTCACAATCAATATGGTGAGTCATAGGTTCAGAGGGTACTGACCAATGATATTCAATAATAAATGATGACTTATGTCTTACTAAATAAACTTACCCTAATACTTATGTGCCTCCATATGGGTAAAATTTGATACGGGCGACACGGCGACATGGCCCTTTTAGGCCTTTTAAAAATCGACAGACACGAGAAAATTAGGGATAAAAATGGAGCCACAGGGGTTTTCTCTAAGTTCTTATATACCTAAAAATCAACATGGTGACACTGTCTTTCTGCTCAATATCGACACAGCGACATGGTCAAAATTGTGGGTACCCTCATAGTGATGGAAATACTAAGATGAGGGAGTACTTACCAACCTGACATTATTACTAACCTTGGTTGGTCGTATAGGGATAGTGACTGGGTTGTTAGCCAGGACTGATCAAGGTCAGAATATCAGTGTAGGGCATGGGGCAATCGGATCTAAACCCAACGGCAGTTAAGGCCAAATAAAAAAAAGGTTTGTTTCAGGTTACCCGACCCTACCTAGCAAAACAGGGCCGACCCTAGAAATTTTTATGCAATTTTGAAAAAATATTAACATGTTGGGTCATTTTGGGGCTATTTAAGGGTCGATCTGATAGTTCACGAGTCGAGGCGGTTGTCGGCGAGTCGGCATTGTAGTTCGTGAGTCGATTTCTGATTACTTTCCACGCAAAAGTAAAAAATCAAAAAATTAAAAAAAAGAAAATCCGACCTACCTACCCTAGATTTTCAGACCATGAAACCTGAAACACACCTTTTTTTTTTTGGCCTAATCATCCACCAAGTGCCCCATCACTGAGCTAACCCGGACTACATTAATTAATTACCCTTAGGGCTCAGTCTCATGAGTTTGTAACAGTTGAAACGTCTTTGACCGGGTGTCGTCTTTGACTGGGTATCTAGAAAAGATTTTTTTCCCATTTAAAAAAAAAATTATATATGTATATGATGTAATGTACTTGGTGGGACTTCTTATTGCATGATACTTTGGACAGTGCAGCTGGTTAAAGTTGAAGTAAGATACCCAGTCAAAGACGACACCCGGTCAAAGACTACACTGGTCAAAGACGACACCCGGTCAAAGACGTTTCAACTGTTACAAACTCATGAGACTGAGCCTTATGTCAGATATTAATCCTTTGCTTTATGACTTCCAGCTCTGTCACGGCCAATGATTAAAAGCCGAAGACCAATCTGCCAAATTGCCATCATAGATTGGTATTACATAAGATAGCAATTAGTTCCTCTTAATCGACCTCTACTATCTTAAATATAAATACTTCCAGGCCCTCACTTCCTCAGACTGTGTCCATTGGAACTGCCCCTATGTGTTCCATATATATTTGGACTTGGCTCCTCCAATAATTTTTCCATTTATTTTCTCAACCAGAGGAAGTGAGAGCCAACTGGATATTGGATATATATTGTGAATTGAAGATGAATAATGGTTTGTGTAGCATATATCACATACTGTACCATATTTATCTGTACCCTTATGGCTATCCCCTTTATCAAACTGTAAGTCAGCGCACTACCCAGTAAACAAAAAAACGTTATACAACATGCTATTATGTTATATAACGTTTCTCTAAGGCTCCTTGATATGGTGTAACGTTATATAAAGTTTTATGAACTTTATTTTGACGTAAAATAACGTTATTTTGTTTACACGGTAACCCTGTAGTCTGCTGCCTTAACCTGTTTATATTTGTATCAATATGCAGCCTATGTAGTCTGTTGTAAAGACCAGGCCACACCCCGCCATCCCGCAGGTCCAATTGGTGCATGCCCCTGGTCAATAGTACCAGGAGGCCAGGAACCAACCAATCCCTGACCGGCGCCTGAGCGCTTTCTGAAAGCCTCTGGCACACACCCGGGAGTATGAGAATAAGGCTGTGCCTGTGTAACATGGCTTCAGGGGCATTAGTTATATTACCCCCGGGTGCAGCATTATTGTGTACTTGTGTTACAGTAATATGAGTGAGGGGTCACACAGCTGTCATTAAGTACCCCTGTGTGGATATGGAGGGTGGTTAACCTGGACCACAGCCCATATTGTGATGTGATTAATTGGTTTTAACAGCAACAGGTACAACATCCTCAGTACTTAGTGTGAGGTATTGACAGAAAAGGGAGTGTAGTTTTAGCACAGTTATTTTTGTTATGGCTACGTGTAAATATGTGTTGTATTTTCATTGACGTTCCTTTGTGGCAGGGGTTGTGTGTTAGCTATTTATCCCTGAACACTACTGTGATGTACAGTGTGTGTCTGATTGGTTGTTCATCTGTACTGTCAATGTTAGCTCTATCAGAACAGTAGCGACATAAATATTGTAAATATGTAATATCAATTACAGTAATATTGTAATATGTATGTTATTGACATATTAATGTCTTGTCCTCTTTGTTCTTGTATGATCTGTTCAAGAGAAGCCTCTTATTAGGGGCCTTTTTGGTAGGGCCGGCTGGAAGTACATAAACCAACAATATCAAGTTCTCCGGATGTCACACAGTCTCACAAGCCTGCCATACTTGGCATCTAACTGTGGTCTTATATTACCAATGATAAAATGATATATACCTTAGCACTTCCGGCCAGCTGAGAGTCATATAGAGTATCTGGTGGCACTGTGGGCAATTGCAAGTGGGGAGCAGACAGTCATTAGGAGTCTGTTCAAGTTTAAGTGCTTGAACTGCCCCATGCTTGTGAAGGCAGGCTGGAACATTTAACAAGAAATAAAACAAAGTCAGGTCCCTATAAAAAGATACATCAAACAAATAGGTGCTGGGCTTAGGGGCAGGTAGGGGGTCGGTCCACTGGGTCTGGATCCGCTATTATTCCTCATTATTTGTGCATTATTTAGCACGAAGCTGCTAATCTGCTAATTCAGAGTCATCCTTTATAATGCTCAACAAAGGTTATAATCAGTTTGAATCAGGACCTGCTGCCCCACTCTCCATAGGGAAATATGATACTGCCTAGAGTTAGATTAAAAGTGCTTCTATTGAGTATAAAAACAATAATGACTGTGCTCTGCCCTGCCTACTCAGCAGTCTATTACACAAATCCCTATAATTTGTATTCATTGTTGCAGACTTTTGGTAGACTTTTAGCTTTGATAATGTATTAAAAGCCACGATGAATAATCCATTGAGCACTCAGCCATATACTGCAGTATCTGGATGTAGTTGCAATATCCTTCTCACAGAAACAATGTAAAGTTCAACGTTGGGGCCATAACCCATTAGCCGATTTGGATGCATTATCGGCCGATACACCCTCAAAAAACAGGCCCAATTTAGTGCTTTGTAGTATAAATTTTTTGGATGTATCGGCTGATAATGCATCCAAATCGGTTAATGGGTTATGGCCCTAAACTAAAACAAATGATTTAAACAGAAACTCTTGATCTTTTAAGGCCTGCATAACGTTGTATTGAACCCTTTTGTCTATAGCATTGTAGTATGAGACTTTTTAAAATCAAATATTGCTCACCATAGGCCAACTACAACCAGTTGTAGGTGAGGCATATTGTTCCCCAACACCTACAAAAACTTGCATTGATTTGATCTACCATATTTCATATCTATTAGTTTTAGGTGCCTGCTGCTCCATATAGGCGGCATTCTGGAGATCAGCTGATCAGATTTGATGCCCATATAACCATGTTTATGACTCATATATCCACTAAACCAATTCACTCTCTGACATCCTTGCCCTTTCCCATCTTGGTTAGGTCGATAGCTATATGTTGGTATCATGCTGTACTAACAGCACTATATGCCAATCTGTATACAATAGATCTACCCATGAAAGAGATGTTGTCCTGGGGTCCTGACGGTAGTAGGTAATAGTTCAATGGCCATTTTGTTTAGACTACTATTGTTGATATTATAACTACACCTATCCTTGTGCTTATTGAGGATAGCCAAGCATTCTTGTTACTGTGAGACAAATTAAATGAAATCCGACGATGCAATTCAGGCTGGGGGATTTCTGCGATTTAGGAACCTGTTATTTGGTGATCTCCTTGTGAAGGATCAGTTGGGATATTTGCCTGATTTGCTGACAGCAAACCTCACACTATATCCTCACTATCAAGTAAACTCAAAGTAATCGCCAATATTACTCTATCCCTAAGGCATGACACGTGGTGGCTAACATTGCTCTGTGTCCACAGTAGGAAGGAGCAGCGCCTCAGGCACAAATATTTACATCTTCCTGCTGTGTTTACCTTGGGATGCACCAATGACGGGCTTGTCAAATTAAAGTGAGTATATCCAATAATTGGGACCAAAGATTCAATCTTTTTAAAATCTATCCAGGATATTACCACGCATCCTTTCTTACCTATTCTATTTAGGTTCATTACATATTATTTTTGCCAAATTTGATCTCAATTGCCAATTATGGTCAGTGGGGGGAATATAATTGTGCAGGATTCATTCTGCCCATTGAATGCATGTCACGTCATATCTCCCAGATTCAGGCCTAGTGTACCCTCCCCTCTGCCCCCATGTTAAGGTACTGCTATCCACTTAATGTAGTATATAATGTACATAATATAAGGTTGACATTTCTTCAACAAAATGAGAAATAAAAGTGGGAGGGGGATGTTCAAGAAATAATAGTAGGTCCAATAGTAGGTCCAGCTGTACCTTCATTGCTACCCCTTTTATTGTACTATCAGTCCCAGCACTGACCCCACAGTCTGCTGCCTCAACCTATATATATATATATATATCAATATTAAGCCTATACAAACCAACCCTCCATCCAATCCCCATTTCTGTATCTGCCTGTATCCCTCCCTTCATCCCAGACATGCGTCTACCCTGGCTACACCCCTCCGTCCCTCAGGTCCAATTGGTGCCAGCCCCTGGTCAATAGCACCAGGCAACCCAGACCAGACCGGGGCCTGAGTGCTTTCTGAAAGCCTCTGTCATACACCCGGGAGTATGAGAATTAGACTGCTGCCCTAAAATGTGTGTCCTGGGACATTAGTTATATTACCCCGGGGTCTAGTGTCACCTATAACTGTGTACTTGTGGTTATACAGCTAGCCTTGGTTACCTCTATAATGGAGGACTATGGAGGGCAGTTAGGCAGGGATCAAAAAGCTGTAATATGATACAATAAATAGACGTTTTACAGCATATGCAGTATGATAGTGGCTATTTGTATCTGTCAGTATTTCCTGCATGACAAAGTAGAAAACCTCACAGCCTCTGTCTAGTTCTGTGTGATGGATCACCTTGATTTGAAACATTTGACTTTCTGCTATTTAATCATAAGTTTCAATTTAGACTTTTAGCCTGTAAAGGGCTAATGTCCAAAGCCTTTTGATATGTCTCTTATCATAAACAACTAAAAGGGAGACTGGAACATGCATATACAGTGCATTCATTTATGTTGACAGCCATTGATAATTAGTTTGATGGCAGCAACATTTAACATATGAAAAACAAACAAACCGGATCAAACCAGAAAACATGATGTAAAATGGATCTGTATCTGTAGCAAAAGCAGATGTGAATCTGGAATATATATGCAAAATATGCAATTATTCCTGCCAGTTTGTGCATTATTTAGCATCTCGGCTGCTGTTCTGGGTGGTCAGGCCCAAAAAAGAAAGGTGTGATTCAGATTACATCTAGGGTAGGTAGGTCGGAATTTTGATTTTTTTAAGATCAAAGTTTACCCACAAATTGAATGGAAATCTCAGTGCCACCTTGCTGACGATAGCCTTGACTTGTGAACTATCACATCAACTCTAAAATAGCCCCAAAATAGTGTTAAATATAACCGTTCTTTCCTTTGGATAAAAATGTCTAGGGTCAGCCCTGTTCTGCTTTGTGGAACCGAAAACACACCTTTTTTATTTGGCCTAACACAGCAACAAACCATCCTTTGTAATTTCCATTATTAAGTCTGTCATCAGTTTGAATAAAGATCCGCTGACACATCATTCAAAAGCAATGATACTGCCTGGAGCTAGATTAGTAGGTAGTGTTTGCCTCTGTTGTGTAAAGAGGTAATTTATTGGGCATATTCAGGGAACCATAAATGACAGTGCTCTGCCTCCCCACTCACCAGGTATTCACATGAACTGCTATCATTGGTTTCCTTTGTGGTACCAATTTGGTAGGCAGATATGATAGGAAACACGGAAAACAGTATGATATAAAGAACCATTTACCACACAACAGGGTAAAAGCTATGATATATAGAGCCATTGACCACACAAAATGCACACAATCACGCCCTATCTACTACTCTATATTATGCGTACACATTTGTGCTTGCTGTGTTATGCTACTAACATAAGCTTATATTATGTGCAATGGCCAGACATTGTGTGGGCCAATATCCACATTGAATATTGATGTTCAGTGAGAATATTCCTCCTCAATGTCACAAAACCTCCATTTTACACTAGGTAGGATATCATTTTGTGTGTTGGGTGGTGGTGAGGTATTGACCACCCAGCAAACAAAAATACATTATTTTATGTCAAAATAACGTTTTTAACGTTGTATAATGTTTTCCATAATAAGGAGCCATAGAGAAATTTTATATAAAGTTTTTTGTTTACTGGGAATTTTTTTTTCTGGCCTCAGCTACATTAAAGCATTCAAAGATGGCCCAGAGAACCAGTCTTGGCCAACCCCTGGCAATGTGCAAGCTGGTGCTACAGGTCTAGATGAGATTTATCACAAGGCTCGCCCAGCAGATGGAACCTGGAGTGACATTCCAGATGGGTTAGCACCACTGGAAACACCAAGGCAAAGGAAACCATACTGGCAAGGTTTTTCAACCATTGGCTTGACTGCCTTCACCCAGTGACCCTCCTATGAGCACATCACCGGATGCCATCCCATCAACACATCCTGTACTACCCATCCAACCACCTATATGGGACAGGTTCGCTTCCTTGATCCGATCTGTATATGCCACCCTCCACCGATAAGCAGCCAGGATAGATGTGGTATCCCCTGCCCCATATTAAATAGCTTTGCGTTCAAGCTATCCACCCCACTACATTAAGGCTGATAACCTAAATTGTTTCTCCGAAAATCCATTTGACCTGAATAAGTTCATGTTGAGATAACTTTTTCCATCACATTGGTGAATCCCATGATTCTATTTCTGGTTCAGGAAAAGTACTCATCAATTCCTCAACCTACAATAAAAGCTCGTGCATAGGCGAGTATGCAACTCAGATCATCTGGGCTTGGCTTATGCGTATATTACAGTACTAGATTAACAGTGTTTAGGTCATCCTGTTAGGCTTATAGGATTTTTCAAAGTTGGGATGTGGCTAGTAGCTGTGTTAGGCTTATTTACGGTAACAAAATTAAACAGCATAAGAGTAGTGTAAGAATTAGGCTTATTCAGAGCTGAGTAAGTGCCTACTTTGGCACTAGGTGTCTGTATTCCTTTTATGTAATATCAAACAGTGATCTACTGGCAAAACTTGGATAACAGATTTTAAAAGATGTATACAGCTTGAGAAATTCCCAGCTAATCCTATATGAAAGTGGCAGCTTCCTTTGAACACATTTCCTTTCTCACTTGCACCGAGAAGTCCTCCATTGACAAGCCCTATGGATAGATATCATGGTAATGTCAGAGGAGGTCAGTACCCAATATTGATCCCAACATGTACATAGGCAGATCACAGCAATCCCCCTCTATCCTAGCTCCAACCGTTCCCACATACATCAATAATCTGACATTCTATGCATTTATAAAAGAAGTGGGTTGGCTGGTAGGAATGATATTGAAACCACTCACCCCAGTGTCCCACAGACAACATTTAATAAGATTTGGGAATTTTCAAATTTTAGAGTGATCCGATAATTTCTACCCTACCCCCCCCCCAAAAAAAAGGTGCACCCCCCCCCCCAGATGGAGTGGAAATAGTATGCCCTCTCCAACTGAACCACCATGCCTACCAAATAACCACTAACTTATCCACAAAGAAATTCAAGGCGTTGCTAATCAACGCACCCAACGCTGAATCATTCTATTCCTATCCTGTTATGGAGAAGCATGAAGTATCATCACTATAAAACATACAGGCTTAAGCCACACAGGTTAGACACCCCAGCCAACAAAGAAAAAGGTTACTTTACGTCATTATAACGTTATAAACGTTATATAACTTTCTGCCATAGAGAAACATTATGTAACGTTATAACGTTATAACATGTTGTATAATGTTTTTTGTGTACTGGGACTCAAGTCATGTGCATGACATTGGTATCATCCCTTGCACTTGTTCACACCAGATGGTAAGGGCATGCTCACCCCTTGATGTCACTGACTGGGCTGTCAAGTGGTGGGGTTTCTTAAGAGGGGCCTGTTATAGGGGAACGTCTCCTATAGTGTAGCTAAATAGGGCCAGCATTGGCACTTTGGCAGCAAGCATGAAAGTTTGCCTAGATGAAGTTTTAAATGTTTCCACTTAAAAATGTATACAGCACATTGACAACTCCTTGTAGGTACACTTGCAGCTCAATGTAGGTGCAAATTTGCTCCCTATCTACATATCCACTATCTATCCACTACACTACAATATGCAAAGGCATGTAAAGGATAAATATCTTTACCTGGTCACAAAAATGAAGACACCCTCATCCCTAGGTCAATAGATGTGTGCATGACAGCCAGACAATTAACTAAGGTCCGGGTGGTGAGGGTAAAAATATGAAAAGAAAGAAGAAGTATAAGAAGGAACAGAAAAAAAGGACACTGTGCTGTGTGTGCGCATACATTGCTGGCTGGTGTCTGTAGCAGTGCATTGATGACATGACACGTCTTGTATACATGACTGTATGTATGCATAGACATAGTTGTATTGCCAAGGGTCGGGGATAGAGGTGGACAGTGTCTGCTGGCACCCCACCCAACCTTACAGCTGTAAGGTAAATAATAGAAACTGGACATGTGAGATATCAGTGAGAAGTGGCTGCAGTTTTGGTGTTCTGAGTAGACTATACACTTGTAAGATTTGTGTATTGTGACGCTATGAGGAAACTGATAAGAGTTAAACTAAAAAGTGCCTACTCTTTTTCTCCCCTTCTTGTCTTCAAATTCTGGCCAGGATGTAATTCCTCAAGTTGGTGACAGAGCTATATATAAGAGTAACTAGTATTTCCCTTATCTCAATCTAACAGGTCGCACATTGTAACATATACAAAAACCTAATGCACTACAGTATGCAGCCGGAGCCATATGGTCTTATAATTCATTGTAAAAATATTGTCCTGTGTGGGATGGATACTTGTGGTTTTTGACTTTATATAAACACATAACTGTCAAGAGTAATGTCCTGAATCCTGACTTTGTAAAGCAGTGACTCCACAGCTAGCAAATTGTGAAATGCTGTAGTAAAATAACATTTTTCTGTTGACTGGGTAGCTATTGTGACAAAGCATTGACCTTCCTCCCCCATACTCCTATATGTGAACATTACATCAAAAGTTAAGTCAAGTTACTCTGCTGCAAAATAGTGTAAGCTGAGTCTATAGTTCTCTATTGGATTCCCTGACCTTCAGCTCAGGGACCTCTGACGCTTGGCAGGCAGTAAAAAGGTAATAGGATTAGAGATTGGAGGGAGTAGACTTGATGGTCACAGAATGTGTCTTGGATATTGATTCCTAATATTAGATAACATGGGTTTATGTATTTTATGACTTCGCCTTTTGCATCTTTATGAGTCTATGGTCCCCTCTGTCCCACATAGCAGGCATTCTGGATACGAGATTACGTGTCTATAAAACCATGCATGAGACTCCTAGTTCCACTTATCCAATTCACCCTTTAATATGTTTGCCCAAGTCTCGATCCTAAAGGTAGATATCTCTTGGCCACTGTACATCATTCTCTATGAGTCCAGCCAGGCATATATCAATAGCCGTGAATCATAATATGAGATATAGACGATTGCCAAAACTCTTTCCATAAATAGGTACTGATATTACATTGGTAACTTTTGTTAGGCCCAAAAAAATAACGTCTGTTTCAGGCAACCTGACCTTAGATTAGAAAAAGGGCTGACCCTAGCATTCTTTCTCCACTTTGGGGGTTACATATTTTTTCTTTTGTAAAAAAACAGATGTTTTTCAAGATTTTAGCAAATCTTTAGTCAGGAAGAACAAGCTCTGACACCTAATTATCTGTCTGACCTCAGGTAAATGTAGAAGAACCGTATGTTGTAATACTATAGAAACCGAAAATACATCCAGCCACACTAATGTCTGACAGTGAGAGCGGGTGTATGCCCCAAAAAGATCTGTGGGGAGGTCTGCAACTCCTAGCAGTGATCCTCCAACATTCTACACTTCTTGCTCCTACTGTCTCCTCCCATCACCTTCTGTCACCAATGGTTGTATACTGCATCCTCCCTGTGGAATATCTAGGAAAAGATATGAACAAAAATTGAAAGGCCGTGGTGTCTAGGTTATTCTTCCCTTGTAGCACTAGTGGTACATGACAAAGTTGATCAGAATCTGTTCATGGATTATAAAGAAAGTCCCTCTGCAATCTCTTTATCAGCCGCAGCCGCGGCTGTCTGTCTGAGGTTTTATCATTCACGCTGTTAGTCTGGACAGTATGTGCCTTTTAATGAAGGAAGTCCAGGCGGATGTGGAGCGCTCACCCTTGAGCGGTTTGAGATATTAGTTTTTGTGTTTCTATGTTGAACAGAAGCAGAGATATGTTTGAGTCATTTCCCTTTTGCATGTTCCATCAAGCCATTTCAATGACACAATTATGAATAAAAGGATTTTAAAATGTATTGTCAGAAATATAATATTTTTAAATCTTCCCTTCAATATTGGACTACGAGGTATGAATGGCAATATGAAAAGCAATTGACGCCCTCCATGCAAAGATTTATGCTATGCATATAACCATTTTATAAAAAAACAACTGAACAAAGCTTGCTAGTGACCTGGGGATCATCAATATCTATAAGACAAAGCACATCTGTGCCCAGTAGACTCGGATAAATCATTAAGATGAACGGCAGGTGGCACAAGGGGATACAAATACAATATGGCATTGAGAGATGTTGTCAATATAGGAATCTTCACATCGAGTATCCCTGGTAAGGATATACGATGTGTTCATTTCCTATTGCACTTATCTCTTCTAGTAAGGGAAGAGGTTTATACTTTAGATTCCAAATATCTCATTGATCATGAAGCCACCTCTTTTCAAACGTGTATTATTTCTATAAGGATATGGATATATGTATTAGATGGGTCGGGGATTTACATTGGATCTGGATCACAGTCAGCATATTTCAATATTGCAGAGTCATACCTTCCTTATTATATAATAAGTATTATCTTTATTTACAAGGGTTGTAATCAGCAGGGTTTTAAGCCCAGAACACACTGGTCAGTAACAAATGTAATATGTTTACAGTTATATGTATGTCAAATGATAAAGAGATGTTTTCATAGGGTGTAGAAAAACGCTGATTCATCTGCCATATTCAGGAAAACATTGACATTTCTGGAACCTGCCACCGGCAGTAAGATCCTTACTGATGGTCGTTCCATGTCCTGCACAGCAAATTACTGCTAGACTTATGACACTGATCTTTATGCTTATGGTAGAACCAGTGAGGTAGAAAATTGACATGTACATTCCATTGCCATCCCCATCACTACCAATCTGCGTTATTGCATCATCCCATCTTTCCACTCTTTTACTCTCTTCCTACTGTAAAACCTTGTGTATAGGCCGCGGCTAGTGCGCAAGTCAGATCAACAGTGTGGCTTATAGGATCAGCCCAAGGTCAGGGTGCGGCTAATTAGAGAGTTTTCACGTGTATAATACAGTACTGAATCAATAATTTTCAGATCCCCTGTGAGGCTTATAGGATATCCCCAAAGTCTAGGTGTGGCTAATACACGAGTTAGGCTTATACGTGAAGTTTTATGGTAGTCCCCCCCTTCCCATTTCCTTGTTTTCCTCTAATCCCCAGCTCTCTCTATGTCTATGTGCCATGTGCCTGTGTTTAACTCTCTGTCTTATTCTCTCTCTTCCTTCCCCTCTTTTCCTTCGACTTTGTATCTGTCATTTCTGTCATCCCTTGTGCATGATTCCCCAATAAACATTTTTACACAGCCAGTGTTCAGTTTTGTCACAATGTATTCTGTATCAATACACGAGCCTTCCCAGCTAGCACCTTATATAAAAAGTACGTCTTTTACTGGTCATATTCACGTTGATACGTAAAAACGACCCCATAATTACATCTTGAGGGAGTAAATCAATTCACATAGTAGTTTGACAGGAAACTTATGTATTGTTTACATCTAAATGGCCATGTGAAAAAGACATTAGTCATTTGATATCATCCATACGTTTGAATGTGGTCACTATTTGACATAACAAGTGGTAAAATCTTGATTAGAATATTACATCTTATTTTGGAGAAACTATACACGTAAAATATTGGTGTCAAATTCATGACTGAAGGTGCATGCTAAAATGATGTGATAGATTTGACATCAATATTACGTATACTTTATACATGTGGTACATCCTTATCTGGTCAGATTATGACGTCTATAACACATCTGTACTTTACCTTTCAAGTGGTTCACTCTTTTAACACAAGATGTCTCCCTTAACCAATATCGATAGAATCCAATCTACATTGGCAATACTTTGACCATAAATGGGTATTTATTCAACACAATAAATTTCCAAAGAAGATGAAATTTGACCAACTTTTGTCTGCAATGTATGATATGTCATTTTTGTTCCTGTAGAACGATTGTTTAAGGGAGAACCAGGAGATTAGTATGAGCACACCTTTTCTTTGGTTGCTACAACTATTCAAATCAAAATACTGACCATGAGCTGGCATCACATCTTGGCCAATTTGCTATGATCAATGTGCTAAGTCTCTGTAGGACTATTGGCGATGTCTACAGGCAAGAAACCCTTGATTATGTTGATTGCCTGGATGTTACTTGCTTCTGATGGAGTACCACACACAGAGAAAATAGGTGCAAATAATGTTTTAGTTTTACATGTTTTTAACATAATTATGCTGTCAAAAACTAAATTATGCTGAGATCAGATTAATGTCACCCATGGCCATCTAAATTACATTGTGTATATATATCATATATATAATTGATGATGATGTCTACATCATGTAACTTATTTACGTAAGATACATATGATTCTTTTACATGGATATTACATAGTCAAAAGCACGTCTTAAAGATTTGCACATAGTATGTAATGGGCGCCACTTTCTGACGTAACCAAATGCAGTAAATATCTGTTGAGAAAAGACGTAGAGATAATGTGATTTATACGAGTTTTGCTAGCTGGGTTGCAACAGTTGCAGAGTGGGCATACTTCCTCCCTAGGGTGAAGAGTATGGATGTCGGTTGGGGACAGCAGTGGTATTTGTTAATGCAATGATGTTGGAACTGTCCAATCAATACTACATCCATCACACTTTTATTTAGATCCTACATACATTAAACTGCATATGGTGCTGTCCGTTGCACAGAGCAATGAACTGATAACAGGATTAATTGCCAAAAAAAAATTTGTGACATTTGTCATTTCAATGTATGGCTATGTATAATAATATTCAGTAGAAGATACAAATATATCAAATGGCAACCTTTCTTAAAAAAAACGTTCACAGAATTATGAACTACCTGCTATCTTCATAGACAAAGGCCATCCCCTGCCTCCAACCTTTTTCTATCTCAGTGTTGTTGCCTTCAGATAAAACAGATGATGTCCCCAATTGATTTGCAACATTTTATTTATATATGCTGTATGCAATACCAGTGATTTTTCCATGAATCATTAGCCCCACAAGGTAGAAGAAAGAAACCAGGGTCAGAAAAAGGAGGTGTGTTTCAGGTCAAATCTGTTAAGAGGTATATCCAAAACATTCATGATTTATCTAGTTACATTCAGACTCAGCGAGTTATCCTGATGACCTGGGAGTCAATATACTCATTCCAGGCACTTTCAACATAAGAACCAAAAGAGATTAGAAAATCCAACCACCTACCCCAGTTTCATGGACCATGTTGCCTGAAACACACTTTTATTTTGGCCCAGTCTAAATTGATTGATTCTCATGCACCAGCTGCTCCCACTATCCTAAGGCCAAGTGTTTTGTAAATAGTAGTGGGGAGGGAGGATGGATAGTGATGTATTTTTGTTAGAGAACAGGATCATTCTTCATGCTGTATCCTTACTACCTGGCAGTACAATAGAGGAGCTCCAACTACACTGCTCATAGTGTTGATAAGAGGCAGTAGGATTCTGTGTGAATCTCAGAATAGATGAGGATAGCTAAAGGGGAAATGTCAGATTTTGGCATCTCCAGTATCTCCTTGTAATTTATGGTCAGCTTGGTGACTGGGTGTGAGACAACATTACCATTGTCTCTAATACAAGCATACAGATGCCAATGTTTCAATTTATTTCTACATGCAAAAGTGGCAGTAATTGTCAAAGAAACCACACTTCTGAAGGTGAGGCATTGTCAGTCTCTTCTAGAAGGTAGGCCTCTGGGTGCTATTTATCTTGTGAGATTAAAACACTCACTTCTAACCAGTTTAACTACCAACCTTCCTCTGAGCAGGAGGTTCCTATCTGCGTTATTAAGCTTGTATCTTTCTGGGTGGGCATTAATTAATGTCTGTGATTTTTCCTCTGTTAGTCAGATTGCCTTCATTATGTTGGGTTGCTTTATCATTGTCAACACCCTTAACACACTACTCCAGACCTGTCCTGCTTCTTAATCACCTTGTTGTCTTTCTACACCAAAAGACATTGGTGAGGTGTTAAGTAATTATATTTGATAAGAACTCTCCAACTCTGGTCAGGCGTTCCTGCCACTTTTACATCTGTCATTTCGCCGCCATTTTGTTGAGGAATATGTAATTTTGCTGTGTCTGGACATACCATGAATATGTTGTTTATAAAGTAAATAAGCTGCATAATACTACCTGCTAAATACTAGTAAAAACTTAGCCTAATATCTGACCTCCTGCCATGGTACCGGGTACCGATGAAGCCATGCATCTAGCCCTCTCTTTCAGAGATGAGTGGCTTTCCGCAAAAAATGATAGATTGAGCATTTTGGACACCCTACTTGGCCATATTTAGCCACAATCAGTAATTTACAGGGTGCTGCTGTACGAAAAACAATGTTATTGGTCCCTTAGGAAAATTGCATCTGTTTTGAGGCACAGTGCCCCCTACAGCCTAAGGTCTCTTGAAGAATACTGACATGCAGATGCGAAAACCAGCCTGTATGTAGAAATGTCTGGTAATCATAACAGACTTTGTCCACTAGCAAGACCAGTCTGATCAGACATTCTACATCTACTTTATATACAGAAGTTAACCATAGCAGACAGTCAAACATGATGTCCACTTTATATACAGTCAGATATTGACCAGAGTAGACACTCAGACATACTATATATATGCACTTCATATACAGAAGTCAACTATAAAAGCCCTAGACAATCAGACAGACCATATCCACCTTGTATATATATATTCATTCTTGAGCTGCCATCCAGTATGTATATTAAAGAGCATGGGATAAACCATATATTCAGGTTCTTTTTTTCTCCATCCAAGAAGATGGGAGATTTGATTTTCTTTTATCAGCATTTACTAATAGTCAAGTTTTCCTTCTCGTGTACTTCGAGAGATTATTGTATTTCAAGAAAATGTTGGAGACTAATCATAATTTAAAGTGGAAAACCTGTTATGGATGTTGGTTTCAGTAAGATATTAGTTTTATTTATATAGCCATGAATAGCAAGCATGAGCAATTGAGTTCTGTCATGGGAATCAAAAATAGAATCTGTCACTATGCATTTTGAAATAGTTCCATCTTCCTCCGACATAACTTGAGCCATATTTTAGTCATGAGATGTAAATTGAATTAGGAAATGAGACATCAGTTCTTGAATAAAAGCAGACCTCTGTTGTTAGTGTCCAAAGTAAAAGGCAGATAAGTGATCCAGATGAAATTCCAATTAGCAATTACTGTCTCCATCATTTACCATTCCTTGTTAAATCCACCACAGACTAAATACATTCATGATGCGTCACTGTTGTCTTGTGTTGAAGCCTTTGGAAGTGGAAAAATGGTTGCGGGAGACACCCCAGGGGAACAAGATGGCGGCATCTACTGTAAGTCTGACCATACACAGTCATGTCACCATGACAACGACAAGCCACAGCCATGTCGGCGTAATACAGACAGCAAAATAAGGACCAAAGGGTATCAAAATATAAAACAGCATAGACAGATGGGGTCATCAGGGTACAAATACTGTATGTGTGCTGCATTATGCTGCTTTTTTTTTAAATGTGTTTTATTGGGTAAAAGAAACAAATACAAAAGTAGATGATTCATCCTAGCTTAGGCGCATTGCCTTGCTTCCGCTAGGTCCCCTATCCTTTCAATAAATAGCTAAAATAATTCCATGTATATCAGGTTATGGCGTTACAAAGTGTATACATATCACAGTTAGATAATCAGACATCACGGTTTTTAAAACATCTTACTTACATAAAATCAAACGGTAATAATGAGATGAGATGAGATGAGGGGGGGGTTGGTATAAATTGTAGGGGGGCATTCTTCAAGTTGTAAGACAGGTTTAATTACATGAAACAATGGTTGTAGTCCTTCTTGATAGCAATTTTAAAATCTCCCAACCGTTCAATCAGGGTATAGAGGGGTTTCAATTGGTTCCAGCGAGCAATGGCTCTGTAAAAACAGCTTCTAAGTACAATGGGCTTTAGTGACCTTGGAACCTTTAACCTGATACCTTGATGTTGACGAGTGGGTATATTTCTATCGTCAATTAGTTTTAATTGTGATTTTAATGTAAAGGCATAAAATAATAAGTGTATATCACATCTAATAGTGAGGTACATACAATCACTTTTAACATGTAGTTGGGCTGTATTATAAAGCGGGTGCACTTCTAACTTAACCTTATACACTGTCCTCAGAGCCTTATTCTGCAGATATTGTAGTTCTTTGGATTCGCCGACATTGCCCCTGTCCCATATGTAATCCACATAGTCAAACGAGGGGAGGGTCATTGTCTTATACATTGTAAGTGCAGTAGGTATGTCAACAAAAACCCTGGCTCGTGCGGCCTGTATTATTTTGTGTCTTAAATTTCTAACTGCTTCAATACGGTGTTGTACAAAAGTCATCTCAGGATCAAGGGTTAGGCCTAGATATGTAAACTTGTATACCCTTTCAAGAATAGTGCCATTAAATGTAAAAACAGGATTTATGCGCTTAAAATTATTGAAAAACATCCATTTTGTCTTGCTTTCATTTACAGTGAGACTATTATTAATGCACCATTTCGATATACAATTTATGGCGGCTTGCATTTTCAGTGGGCAACATAATGAGACTACGGCATCGTCTGCGTACAGTGTAATATTAAAATCATATATTTTTGGTAAAGAGTTAATATAAATAGAGAAAAGCACTGGACCTAGAACAGATCCCTGGGGAACACCATAAGTGATTGATTTTTCAGTAGACAAGTAGTTATTAGCAAAAGTTTTTTGTGTTCTGAGGTTGAGGTAGCTTTTGAACCAATTTACGGTATTTTTACTTAGTCCGAAAAGTGACAATTTTTTAATTAATTTTGAGTGTGAGACTGTATCAAAAGCCTTTTTATAATCGAGATATAGAGAGAGTGTAGGCTTGTTATTAATAACATTTTCTATAATATTTTGTAGATGTTCCCTGATGGCAGTCTGTGTCGAGTGCTTCTCTCTGTATCCATGCTGCCTTGGCGACAAAAGTCCACATTCACTCATATAACATTGCAACCTTGAACATATAATTTTTTCTAAAATTTTTCCTGGTAGGGGGAGTAGGCTAATGGGTCTCAGGTCATTAACCTCTAAAGAGTTTGCCTTTTTAGGAAGGGGCACCACTGTTCCGACCTTCCATTTTGATGGGAAGGTACTTGTCGCTAGACATTTATTATATAGGCAAAGTACCACATCAGGAATAGACATAAAAGCATCTTTAATTATACAAGTTTTTATATGCTTAATAGAGGAAGATTTCTTAGTATTAATTTTCCTAATGTATTTTATCATATCATTAAAAGACAGGGGTGTTAACAGATCCTTATTTATCTCAGGAGTACCGTAAGGGTTTTGTTCATTAGCTTGCCCCTCACCAGGTGGCAAAGCTTTAGCAAGAGACTCTCCTATTGTAGAAAAGTAGTTATTGATATGCTCAGCGCACCGTTCAGGGGGTATCAAAAGACCGTCACTTTTATTCTTCAGTTTAATTAAAGTGGCCGCTGTTTTTATAGGCAATAATTTTCTGATAGCCTGCCAGAATTTGGTTGGGTCATCTCTTCGGTGTATTAAAAGCATATCAATCTCACTCTTCCTGCTAAGAAAAATCATGGTTTCTACTCGTTTTTTATGAAAATCGGCTATGTGCCAATCGTCAATGTCCATACTACGCCTAGCAATGGTATAAAGTCTGTCCCTCTCTCTCATGGCCTCTATAATAGGAGGGGTCAGCCACGACGGTGTAAATTCTGGTACAGTAATTTTCCTAATTGAACACATTCCATCTAATATCGTTCTAATAATATCAATCAATCTATCCCACATTAAATTTGCGTTATCAGCAGTGGTCACAGGAGTCCAATCAATAGCATTAAGAGAATTTTTAAAAGTGAGGAAGTCATAATTCTTAAATGAACGTGCAATAACTTGCTTCTTCTTAATTTTCGTCCTCTGACATTTAACTAACATATAGATAGGTACATGGTCAGATATTCTAAAACTCAAGGTGCCTGCCTCAGCTACATTATGTACATTTGTGTAGAAATGATCTAACAGCGTGCCTGATTGTGGTCTGGTAATTTCATTTATTTGCTGAGTGACATCATTATTAGTGCAAAAATCATCAACCTTGGAGACTTTAATATCGTCTTGTGAAAAAAGGTTTATGTTAAAATCACCCATTATTACAATTTTTCTATTTTTTGAGACATTTCTTTTTAATTTTTCCAGCTTTTTGTATATAGCATTTTTGTCGTTATCCTGGTCAGGAGGCCTATAGCATACATATATTTTATACTTGATGATACCAATTAAAACATCCACACATAATATCTCATACTCTTTATGTATACACGATGATTCAATATCAACAGTGGCTGTGTAGCTGTCCTTTAGGTAGAGCATTACACCTCCCGCAGCTTTGCTCCTATTTGGGAACCTGTCTAGTCTTACATATTGATACCCGGGTACATATAGGTCAATGTCATTGTGCGTCGGGTTTAGCCATGTTTCAACAATGCCAACTATTTCTGCGCAAGTTATAATTTTAAAGGCGTTACCTCTTTTTTTATAAAGTGAACGTGCATTGATACATACAAAAGTTAGGCCTTTTTTGGCCTTTAGTGTATCTAAATTAATCATTTTGTTTTTAAAGAATATATACCATGCAATGAATGTAATGTGGGGAAATGAGGGTGGTAATGAGTAGGAGATGAACGAGTGAGGGGCGTGTTTATACACATACAAATACTGCCTGGCTATGGCTGAGAGCTGCGCGCTCCTATAATATGATTTTCAATCTAACAAGTTATACAGTCTTCCTAGTAATGGACAGATACGTGATACTTTTTATATGGGTTCAGGGATGTTTAAATTACAATTGAAAAGGATTTTTGGAGAACTGCTATTAATGTTGAAATTATATGTAATATACTTAAATATATATATATATATTGCACTTCAAACAACAGCTGATCACTTTACTTAGTGACCCCCGGGTGGAAAGGGTACTTCATGAGAGACACTAGAACCTAGTCGCCCGCTCTGTAGTATTGTATAATACCGAAGCAGGACTGTCAGGGATGAGTGCTCCCAGCTCAGAGCCTTCCACCACTGGGCCAGAGTTCAAGCGTCTAGACTAGATTTGACCTTGTATTGTTTACAATTTGGTACATTACGTATAGTGTAGTTATAGCAGTAGTATTTACACATATTATAATTTCAATGACTTACGGGTCTCACTGACATTTTAAAGGGGTACATTTATATACATAATATTACATACGATATCATTCACATAGGGGTGATCGGTTTCTCTTGAGAACCAGACATTTTAAAGGAGTACATTTATATACATAATATTACATACAATACCATTCACATAGGAGTGATCGATTTCTATTTAGAACCAGACATTTTAAAGGGGTACATTTATATACATAATATTACATACAATACCATTCACATAGGGGTGATCAGTTTCTATTGAGAACCAGACAGCTTCTTTGAGGCAGAGTTAATTAAACCCAACATTCTATCTTGTAACCTGATAGAGTCGCTGTTTCTTTTGGGGTTAATCCCTTTTTCATTTTTCCCCTTTTTTGGCAAGTTTTTCTTCGAGGGAGTAATCATGATTGTAGCTTCTGCTATGATGGGGGAGGATTGCACCGTGGCATTACCGTGTTTCTCCTGTAGATCAGCCATGGTAATTGGCTTTCCTAGTCTCTTTTCTTGAGTGGGGCCAGCTTGTGCTGATGGGGATACAGTTGTGATGGCAACCTGGTTGTTGCTTGGTGAAGAAACTACAGTTTTTGTTATGGTAAGCACAGTGCTGGTCTCAGCAGTTGATATCGTTGTGGTAGGTGTAGCTACAGTTGCTTCTGGTGATGTTGCTGAAGTGTAGCTGTAGCAATTGTAGCTGCAGGGGGTGGGGGTGTTGCTGCAGCAGTCCCATCAGGAGCCTCGTTCATCTGATCAATCATCTGGAGTAGGGGTTGCGCTTCTGGCGCAGTGGGCTGTACTGTTGTCATGGTAACCTCTCCCGCCGGCCTGTCTGGAGGGGGCTTGGTATTTTGAGCAGCAGCTTCCTGTATTATCGGTGTGTCTCTGGCAGTGACAGGGCTTGGAGGTGGTGGGATCAGTTCTGGGTACTTGGCTCTGAGCTGTCTCCTTACCTCCATCAAGACATGCCCCCCCCTATTTTTCCCTTTATAGCTGTTGTTTTGCACCGCTTTTGATTTCAGGGGGGCCCCGGCCCCCCAGTGGGGGCACGATGTGGCTTCCACCAAGTCACGTGATCCAGATGACAGGAGGGTGACGAGCAGCTCTCTATGTGTTTCGAGTAGTATAGTATGTATCGGAACGGGACTATAGTTAACTACTGTTTATTACTCAATCGATATGCAGCCAATCAGAGGCCGCCATTTGGTCACGTGACCCGTTGCCATGGTAACGTGACCTACTTAGGGCTCTCAGCCAATCAGAAGCCAGCATTCTGGGTGACCTACTGACCTACTTAGAAGCTCTCAGCCAATCAGAGGCCGGCATTCTGGTAACCATGGTAACGTGACCTACTTACGTCACGTGACCTACTTAGGCTCAGCCAATCAGAAGCCGGCATTCTGGTAACTAGGGTAACGTGACCTACTTAGGGTTTTGTTTGTAAACAACACCACGTGGCTCTCTTGTTTGTAAACAACACCACGTGACACGTGACTGTTTGTAAACAAACAACTTATATATAGAAAATAAACACAACAAGTTCCATGTTATGTTAAAATTATATTTTCAAAAAAAAGCACATCTGTTACAGCGTCTATGTGTAACTACGCGCGTTCTCATTCAAACACTATAACACTATCATACCGTAGCAGCAGCAGGTAGGACTGGAAGAAAAGCAAGCGCACGAGCAGAAGCGACGACACCATTTGCACCATCCGGCCGTCGCGTTGGTAGCCCTACTACTCGTCGCGCGTTCAACTGGAGGTTTAAGAGTGACAAATGACGATTCTTTGTCGACGCGACTGCTAACATCAGCAGCATCAGCAGCATCGGCAGCATCGGCAGCAGCATCGGCAGCAGCGGCAGCAGCCTCGGCAGCAGCGGTAGCAGCAGTAGCAGCAGCTGTAGCAGCAGTAGCGTGAGCATTAGCAACAACAGCAGCAGCGACAGTAGCAAGGGCGGCAGATTGGGCACTAGCAGCGTTATCAGCGGCGACATCGGCAGCCGCAACAGCATCAGCAGCAGCAGCGTCGGCATCGGTGGCATGAGTAGCTGCATCGGCGGCAGCAACAGCAGCAGTCACAGCCGCAGCGGCAACAACAACAACGTCATCACAACCAGCGTCACTAACAGCCGCAGTAAATGCAGCAGTAGCACGCTGAGCAGCACTAGCAGCAGCAGTAGCAGAGGCTACAGCATCAGCTTCACATTCGCGCGCCGCTTCGTCATTCCGCTTCATGTCACGGTAGCAACTTTCCATCATGGGGATCTGCAAATTGAGGCGCGGTGCTGCTGGTGGTAGTAGTAGTAGTAGTAGTAGTAGTAGTAGTAGTAGCGTGAACGATGACGACGATGCCGAATACGGTTTCACTCCCCCTTATATACCCTTACTCCCCCCTTTTTTTCAAGCCACCGGCCAGCTGCCCCTTCACGGCAGGTCTTTAGATCAGCCTTAAGTCGCTTACTACGCGGCTCATCATCCCTCTAATCGCATTTTCCAGCCGCCGGCCGGCTGACTGCTGACGACAGGAGAGGGTGATTTGTTTTTCTTTAGATTTAAGCCGCTTACCACACGCGCACCCTCTAGTCACAGACAGAGTGACAGAAAGGGAGGGGGTCGCTTTGTTCACGCTACCTGTAGTTGTTTTTCTATACACACGCTGAGCCCATGACCCGCTAATCCTTTATACAGGTAACACGCGTTCAACTAATTACTCTATTGTATGACAGTCGGTACACGGATTTAATTTTAAACCACCTTCCCATCTGGATCCATGTCTGGCGGGGTGGAAGGATCCAGCTGAAAAGCGTGATTAGGGCTTTTGTTTCTCTTATGATAGCAGCAGGTCAGCATGCGACAGCTGAAAATGTCAGACTCGCCGCTCCTATAAAAGACTGAGATGCGTCTCCCTTTCCACACACCCTTCTACCATCGCCGCCGACACCGCCACCGCCGGCCAGCCGACCGCCGCCACCGCCTGCAGTCACCGCCATCACGCCAGCAGGGAATTTTGAGCTGAGTCTGCTTATTGCTTTTTTTTTTTTTTTTCTTTGAGCTTTTTGTTTTTTAAAATTTTTATTTTCACTCAGTCTTTTTTGTTTCGGAGGAAAGAAATATGGCGCTGCAGAGGGCGCGAGTTTCTAAAAGACGGTCGCGCGAACAAAGGGCCCTCCTCAACTGCCCGGCTATTATTTTATCTCAAAGGAGAGAGCGTCACGTAGTTGAGGTTCACGCATCTCTTGAAGCGTACCGAATTCTCGAGAAATGCAAAGCTGAGCGCCATCGTCGTTATACAAGAGCGGAAAAGGAAAACGTAGCGACATGGCCGAGAGCCGTCTTCTCAGAACAGTATTTACTCTACCATTGCATAACAGCCGCTCTCAGCGCCCCCACTCGTTGGGCGTTTCATGAAAAGAAAGAGCGCCGCTACTCTCCTCACCCTGCCTCCTCTTATAAAGTGAGAATAAGTGCTATGAAACGATTCGACAAGCCGATCGGTTTCTTGGGAGCGACTGCAGCTCCCACTCGGTGGGCGCGCGTTGTGGCCGACGTGAACACGGTCTCTAAACGTTTCGACGTCGTCACTTGTTATCCCGCATATTGCAACGCAGCCGAATTGAAGAAGATAGGGACGCACTATTTTAAACCATACGCTCCAATATGTATTTGTCACCGCCGCGCTCACACGCCTTATTGCTTTTTCGAGACGATCGTGTCACAACACAGAAATAGAAAAAAAAGCGGCAAAGCGACGAGCTTTGCCTAAATGATCAAAAAAAAAAAAATAAATAAAAAATTTATCTCCTCCTCCTCCTCCTCCTCCTCCTCCTCCTCCTCCTCCTCCTCCTCCTCCTCCTCTTCTCCCTCTTCTTTTAAAAAAAAAAAAAAGAAATTTGTATCAGACTCCTCTGGAGTCTGATACAAAACATTTATGACTATTGAGTGAAAATAGAATTTTATCGCAAAAAATAAAAAGAAAAAAAAAGACACTTCTGCCGCCGCTACTGTGACACCGGCCGGAATCAATAAAAAGGTCGGCGGACTTTTCTCCACAACCATTCACTACCGACCGTTCGAGTGAGAAACACAGCAGACAGTCAGACACACAACCGCTCTCTCACGCGTGCTGAAAAAAAAAAAAAAAAAAAATGTCGAGCAGTAGAAGCAAACTTTTCACAGAAATTCATTTCGACGCTCGACTACAAGGACCCTTTAGTTGTATCATTAGCGGTCCGTCGGGTTGTGGAAAATCGCGCTTGGTGGATCAATTTCTGAGCGACGTGAACAATTTGGTCACGCCGCCGGTGGAAAAGACTTTTTACCATTACGGCGAGTGGCAACCTCTGTTTGAAAAAATGCAAAATCAGTACGGTGTGGAATTCAGAGAAGGTCTTCCTAGCAAAGAGACTATAGCGGGAGACGTGGAAGTAGCAGAAGACGCCTTACGACCCCACACTCTACTGATATTGGACGATCTGATGAGCAGTTCCAATCAGCAAGTGGTAGCCGACATCTTTACTAAATACTCGCATCACTGGAACGTGAGCGTCATATACATCACTCAGAACCTATTCCAGAAATCACCCGACTTTCGAACTATGAGTCTGAACGCTCACTACATGATCGTTTTCAAGAACCCGCGCGACATGGGGCAAATAGCTAGTCTGTCTCGCCAGGTGTTTCCGTCCAACGCGGCGGCCCTCTCTAGTATATTTACCCATGAACTCAAGCGACCTCACTCATACCTCCTTCTGGACTTCAAGCAGTCAACACCTGACGATCTGAGAATACGCTCCTCTTTGACGTCCATACACTCTCAGCTAGTGTTCGTACCGCTAGACAAAAAAAAGAACAAGAGAAAGCAGTAGCAAAAATGTCTTCTCATCTACTCGAAAGACACTTTGGTACTCTCAAGCACTTAGCTAAGTGCTCGCCAAAGGACTGCTCGCATCTAATAGACTCTGGAAGGGACGATCTGATCGCAGCGTTGAGTGAGATCTGTCACAATTTACTGGTAGGGAACATCCCGCTCAGCGACAAACAACTGGACAAGCTTCGAGAATCGGCTGACGTGTTGAGGGAGGTCGGCAAAAAATCTACGCCCATCAAAAAAAAGAGACGCGTCTTGGTACAAGAGGGAGGTTTCCTCATTCCGGCTCTCATAGGGATGGCCTTACCGCTTATAAAGAGCATTCGCCGTATATGAGACACCTCATTCGACACCTACTCGCCGACAGCACCACCACCACTACCGCCACCACCAGCGTCATTGCCACCGTCGTCCCCATGACGGACTCAGAGCAGCAACAACACTACAAACGCTTAGCGCTCGTGGATCCTGAGACGCTCTACAAATCATCACGAGCAGGTCTACTTCATCATGTGCCCGCTGCTGCTACTACTAGCGCTGCTACTACTGCAGTCGCTGCTGCTAGTACTTCTACTGCTCCAAACCTTCCTCCTCTTCCTGATGAGCGCACTGAAAAGAACGAGAGTTCCGCTCCTGCCACCGCCGCCCGCCTACCTGCCGACATGGCCTATTACCACAAGCAGGCAGAACAGTCCCTTCATCCCGACGCGGCCTTGCACCAGGTGATACAGTTTATCTACAGGGACTTGGACTTAGTGTTGAACGATCCCACTTTGGAATCCCGCGAGAAAATGTTGAAATACCGAAGGTTGTTGAATAGATTGCAATTTTTTCTCGCGAATCCCCACAACAGCAACATCTCTTCGTCCTACTCTTCTTCGCCCCCGGCTCACCTCCGTCAGTCTGCTGAAGAGGCCAGCGCGTCCCTACTTGAGCGGTTGGCGAACCAAGTTCCCAAGAGGAATCGCACCCGGACCGTGGCGCTGTACAAACAATTGGAGAAATCCGGTGTGATCAAGTGGAACGAGGACGGTGCGGTGCGCGAGATGTCGGGTCGGAGAATACCACCTGAGCATCGCATCAACATAGTGGACTTGCTGAACGACGCCGCCAGGTTCAGGAAGACGGCGCCCAGACCGGCGGGCTACTCTCCGTTCACGAAAGCGCTGCGCGAAGCAGTTCCCACAGACTCCTTGATCGGAAACCATCTGTATAAAGCGAGCGGACCTGGCCAAAGCTTAGACACACGGCTCGCTGACAGAGGTCGGAAACGACCGAGCTTCCACTCGGAAGAAGGAGAATCAGCAGCAGCAGCAGCAGTAGCAGCAGCAGACTCTTCTCTCCAGGTGGACGATCCATCCTCTGACGACGAGGAGGACAGTGAACTTTTCCAAACTCCGACTTCCTATAGGAGCGTGGCGAGTAAGAAAAGGAAAGGGCGCAACCGCCTAGCGGCGAGGTCGTCGTTCACGCCCTCAACAGGCCCACCATAGGCAAACCAGTGAAGAGACTGACCAAGAAGGAAAAAGAAAAGAAGCGCGTAGTAGCTAGATATACCGACGTCAAAGCGCCCTCCAGTTTCACTAGCGTGACTAAACTCCAGAAACATCATTTTCGCCACCTGAACCCGGCCGTCATCCGAGATGCTTAAGTGTCGCTGGACGCCTACACTAAACATAAACCCATTCGGAGAAAATTCGCAAGGAACAAGACTATAACCGGCGCAATCGATCAGCAGTGGCAGATAGATCTGATGGACATGCAAGCTTTGGCGTCTCACAACGACCGCTTCCGGTACGTGGTGACGGCGATCGACGTTTTCTCTAGGTACGCGTGGGCCGTTCCCATTAAATCCAAGAGCGGCGCTGATGTCACCGAGGCCTTCCGAGAGATGACAGGCACTGGCGAGAGACGACCGCGCACTGTTCAGACAGACAAGGGGAAAGAGTTTTTGAACAAGATCTTTCAAGATCACTTGAAGAGCGAGGGCATAGAGTTCTTCACTGGCGAGAACGACGACATCAAAGCTAGTCTAGTGGAGCGCTTGAACCGCAGTCTGAAGGAGAAGCTGTGGCGTTATTTCACACACAAGCGCACGTATCGCTACGTAGACGTACTGCACCATGTAGTGTCTTCTTACAATCACACTCACCACAAGACGTTGAAAATGGCGCCGGCTCAAGTCAGCTCGGAAAACAGCGAAACAGTTTTCTACCGACAAGATCTCCCAACTAACAAACAAATCGACGAAATATGGAAAAAGAAGAAAAAAACAAAGACGTCCGCCGTCGACGTCATCGCTCCGGGTGACAGAGTGAGGATGTTGAGAACTAAAGGCGCCTTCGACAAAGGGTACGAGGGAAACTGGCGCGAGGAAGTGGTCGACGTTGCTAAGACGTTGGGAAGCAGAGGGTTCGAGCTGAAAGACGACAAGGGCGAGGAGATAAAAGGCGTCTCCTACCCGGAAGAGGTTCAGAAGGTGTACAAGAGTCGTTACGACAACAACTACCTGATAGACGAGGTGTTGCGCCGCAAGACCGTCGACGGTAAAGAGTTAGCTTTCGTACGTTGGTTAGGTTACGACGACAAGTTCAACGAGTGGATCCCCGTCAAAAAAATAACGTAGAAAAAAAAAAAAAAAAAAAAAAATGAACATCACTCTACCTAGCAACAGCTCTATGGAGTATTATCCTGACAACAGCTTGACGTCTTTCCGAACTCACTTCGACTCGCCGCTCCTTCTGCCCGAAGCGTACGAAGCGGCTCTGACTGAGATCATCCTCCCTACAGAATGGACTAACGTGCATGACGACGACTTGATCATCGTTGTTCCTCTGCGTACCAAGGGTTCGCTAGAGGAGGCGATCCAGGTTTTAAAAGAAACTAAATTCGCCGAAGGAAAAAAACCACAGGTAGACTGGAGGGGAATGAAAAACGCGAACGGTCTGAGCAAGCTAACGTTCAGCTCAAAATTCCCGCTGAGCTGGAAGGAAGCGAGCTATGTAACGGTGGAAGAGATATCAGACACGTCGGAAGAGCAGCAATTGAAACCGGAAACAAAAAGGTTCAAGAGAGAGGTCGACTTGAGACAGACGAATGCCGTATACAAGCAGTTCTTGTCCCCGGCGGTGAAGAAGAAGGCGATCAGCGATCAAGCAAGACAGATGATCGAAGAGATGGAGAAAGACATGGGAGTGCGCAGTTTCATGTCAAACATATTCGAGATACCTCCTATTTTCACCGGAAGCAACCACACCCTAATCGAGCGCTTGAGTGAGACGTTGCGAGATGACAGACTAGAGGGCGACAGCTTCTTGCTCAAACCGATGCGGATCTTATCGTACGACGCCAAGACGAAACGCGTCACCATCGAAACCGCCGAGACACTGTGCTGTCCTGCTGAGTCAGCATCTCGCATGCGTTCTAGGCTTCGGAGAGAAGACGTGTTTCGCGTCGCCGACTACCGGCGCCTACTCGATGGATGTTTACGGGGACGTGCACTCTGTGTACATATACACCGACATGATCCAGGAGAGACGTGTGGGCGACATGCAAGTGCCGCTGTTGCGCTGCGTGGCGGTGGACAGAGGCGGAAAGCGTCGAGGTGGCGTGCAAGCTATCAGTTTTCCCCATTTGGATTATTTCCCCTTGAAATCCAAGAGGTTTACCGAGGTCGGCATCTATTTAAGAGACCGATCCGGTCATTCCATCCCATTCGGTAGAGGCGAGGTGACCGTGACACTTCATCTGAGACCTATTGAGCGCTGAAAGAGAGAAAAATGATGCGTCAACGCGTTCCGTACTTTCCACCCAGGCGCACCGTCGGCAGAGGGTACAGCGATTACTACAACGCGCAGCTGGGCAACGGCGTCAACGTGTACAGCGGGCGCTCTTTCCAGAGCGGGCACGGTTTGGGCGGCGCTCTGTTAGGTCTGATGCGCTCGGCTACCCCGCTATTGAAGTCGGTGGGAAAAACGCTGCTCCGCGCCGGTGTGGGCGTAGCTAAAGATGTGCTGGCGGGTCGGACTTTAAAGAGCAGCGTGAAAGACCGAGGCGCAGGCGCTCTGAAGAGACTGGCGAGTACGGCGTTCTCGGGAGGAAAGACGACTGTCGCGTCTAAGAAAGGGTCGAAACGTCGCCGGCATTCTCCTCAGACGGGCGGTGGCTCTTGCAAGAGACGTAGAGGGGATGTATTCGACCGGTAAGCGCCTAGGCGTTCAGGTATAAATAAAAAGACTGGAGGCGGCCGGCGTCAGTCTGTCGGCCGCGTGAAGAGAGAACACAATGGCTTACGTACACGAGAGCAGTAACGAGTGCGCGCTCTCTGAGCTCGACCTGCACACCGTAGCGCCGACTCAGACTACTATCTTAAAGTCGTCTTTCCTGGGGATAGAAACAAAAAACTCTTTAGAGGATGGAGGTAACATAAATTTCACCATCAACAAGTCGCAAGAGTACACAGACCTGAACGAGAATTACCTTCATCTGGAATGTCAAGTGCTGAAAGCGAACGGAGCGGCGATCGAGGACACCGACGCGGTAGCTCCGGTGAACAACTTGGCTCACTCGCTCTTCAAAGACGTCCAAGTCTCCATCGGCGGTTTCAAAGTGTCTGGCAACACCGAGACCTACCCTTACCGAGCTTACTTGGAAGGGTTACTCAACTACAACAAAGACGTGAAGGACGGCGTCATGAGCGCCCAGGGGTGGCATGAAGATACGCCCGGTCAGTTTGACACGTTGACTGACGCGAATGCGGGGTACAAAGCGCGCAAGAAGCTAATCTCCAACAAGCGCTTTTCGCTGATGGCGCGACTGCACTTTGACCTGGCTCATCAACCGAAGCTCATCGTTGGAGAGACAGAAATCAATCTCACTCTGAAACAAGCGGCGCCCTCTTTCTAATTGATGTGCGCCGCTGACGGAGGCTACAGCTTGAAGATCTACAAAGCAAAGCTCTACGTGCGACGCGTGCTGGTGGCGGACGCTGTAGCGGAAACGCACGAGAGAGCGGTGATAGAACACGGGCCCTTCGACTACCCGGTGAACAGAGTGGAGGTGACGACAACAACTACCTGATAGACGAGGTGTTGCGCCGCAAGACCGTCGACGGTAAAGAGTTAGCTTTCGTACGTTGGTTAGGTTACGACGACAAGTTCAACGAGTGGATCCCCGTCAAAAAAATAACGTAGAAAAAAAAAAAAAAAAAAAAAAATGAACATCACTCTACCTAGCAACAGCTCTATGGAGTATTATCCTGACAACAGCTTGACGTCTTTCCGAACTCACTTCGACTCGCCGCTCCTTCTGCCCGAAGCGTACGAAGCGGCTCTGACTGAGATCATCCTCCCTACAGAATGGACTAACGTGCATGACGACGACTTGATCATCGTTGTTCCTCTGCGTACCAAGGGTTCGCTAGAGGAGGCGATCCAGGTTTTAAAAGAAACTAAATTCGCCGAAGGAAAAAAACCACAGGTAGACTGGAGGGGAATGAAAAACGCGAACGGTCTGAGCAAGCTAACGTTCAGCTCAAAATTCCCGCTGAGCTGGAAGGAAGCGAGCTATGTAACGGTGGAAGAGATATCAGACACGTCGGAAGAGCAGCAATTGAAACCGGAAACAAAAAGGTTCAAGAGAGAGGTCGACTTGAGACAGACGAATGCCGTATACAAGCAGTTCTTGTCCCCGGCGGTGAAGAAGAAGGCGATCAGCGATCAAGCAAGACAGATGATCGAAGAGATGGAGAAAGACATGGGAGTGCGCAGTTTCATGTCAAACATATTCGAGATACCTCCTATTTTCACCGGAAGCAACCACACCCTAATCGAGCGCTTGAGTGAGACGTTGCGAGATGACAGACTAGAGGGCGACAGCTTCTTGCTCAAACCGATGCGGATCTTATCGTACGACGCCAAGACGAAACGCGTCACCATCGAAACCGCCGAGACACTGTGCTGTCCTGCTGAGTCAGCATCTCGCATGCGTTCTAGGCTTCGGAGAGAAGACGTGTTTCGCGTCGCCGACTACCGGCGCCTACTCGATGGATGTTTACGGGGACGTGCACTCTGTGTACATATACACCGACATGATCCAGGAGAGACGTGTGGGCGACATGCAAGTGCCGCTGTTGCGCTGCGTGGCGGTGGACAGAGGCGGAAAGCGTCGAGGTGGCGTGCAAGCTATCAGTTTTCCCCATTTGGATTATTTCCCCTTGAAATCCAAGAGGTTTACCGAGGTCGGCATCTATTTAAGAGACCGATCCGGTCATTCCATCCCATTCGGTAGAGGCGAGGTGACCGTGACACTTCATCTGAGACCTATTGAGCGCTGAAAGAGAGAAAAATGATGCGTCAACGCGTTCCGTACTTTCCACCCAGGCGCACCGTCGGCAGAGGGTACAGCGATTACTACAACGCGCAGCTGGGCAACGGCGTCAACGTGTACAGCGGGCGCTCTTTCCAGAGCGGGCACGGTTTGGGCGGCGCTCTGTTAGGTCTGATGCGCTCGGCTACCCCGCTATTGAAGTCGGTGGGAAAAACGCTGCTCCGCGCCGGTGTGGGCGTAGCTAAAGATGTGCTGGCGGGTCGGACTTTAAAGAGCAGCGTGAAAGACCGAGGCGCAGGCGCTCTGAAGAGACTGGCGAGTACGGCGTTCTCGGGAGGAAAGACGACTGTCGCGTCTAAGAAAGGGTCGAAACGTCGCCGGCATTCTCCTCAGACGGGCGGTGGCTCTTGCAAGAGACGTAGAGGGGATGTATTCGACCGGTAAGCGCCTAGGCGTTCAGGTATAAATAAAAAGACTGGAGGCGGCCGGCGTCAGTCTGTCGGCCGCGTGAAGAGAGAACACAATGGCTTACGTACACGAGAGCAGTAACGAGTGCGCGCTCTCTGAGCTCGACCTGCACACCGTAGCGCCGACTCAGACTACTATCTTAAAGTCGTCTTTCCTGGGGATAGAAACAAAAAACTCTTTAGAGGATGGAGGTAACATAAATTTCACCATCAACAAGTCGCAAGAGTACACAGACCTGAACGAGAATTACCTTCATCTGGAATGTCAAGTGCTGAAAGCGAACGGAGCGGCGATCGAGGACACCGACGCGGTAGCTCCGGTGAACAACTTGGCTCACTCGCTCTTCAAAGACGTCCAAGTCTCCATCGGCGGTTTCAAAGTGTCTGGCAACACCGAGACCTACCCTTACCGAGCTTACTTGGAAGGGTTACTCAACTACAACAAAGACGTGAAGGACGGCGTCATGAGCGCCCAGGGGTGGCATGAAGATACGCCCGGTCAGTTTGACACGTTGACTGACGCGAATGCGGGGTACAAAGCGCGCAAGAAGCTAATCTCCAACAAGCGCTTTTCGCTGATGGCGCGACTGCACTTTGACCTGGCTCATCAACCGAAGCTCATCGTTGGAGAGACAGAAATCAATCTCACTCTGAAACAAGCGGCGCCCTCTTTCTAATTGATGTGCGCCGCTGACGGAGGCTACAGCTTGAAGATCTACAAAGCAAAGCTCTACGTGCGACGCGTGCTGGTGGCGGACGCTGTAGCGGAAACGCACGAGAGAGCGGTGATAGAACACGGGCCCTTCGACTACCCGGTGAACAGAGTGGAGGTGACGACGTACGCCATCCCTCAAGGTAACAGAGATCACAGCTACACGCACTCCAACACAGGCCAGCTTCCCAAGTCGATGATGATTTGCTTCCTTGACCACGACGCCTTCAACGGTAGCTACACCAAGAACCCGTTCGAGATGAAGCATTACGACATCAGCTCGCTTCAAGTGATAGTGAACGATCAGAAAGTGCCGAACGACGCCTACGTGCCCGACTTTAAGACCAAAGCGGCCGTGAGAGAGTACTTGGCGCTACACACGGAAACGGGGATGTACGAGGGCGCGCGCTCCTGCGGTATTTCATACGATCAATTCCTGAACGGTTACACGGTGTTCCCCCTCGACTTAACCCCAGACAGATCGCACGACGGGTGTCGCGTGAACCTTATAAGAGCGGGTCAGCTGAGGGTGGAAGTCAGTTTCCGCTCGGCGCTACAAGCGACAACAACCGTGCTACTCTACTTGGTGTACGACAACGTCGTCGAGCTGACCCGAGATCGACACCCCATCACCGACTACCACATGAACTGAAGACAAGACGGCGGTACTTGGCGTATCGTATGAACACGCTTGAAATAAGCAGAGTGTTGAAGGAAAACGTTCACACAAAACATCGTTTCCTGGGCGTTTTCTCTTGTGACACTATTCCGAAGCACCCTATCAAAGACACTTGTTTCGTGAGCAACACAGATCCGCAACATTTACCAGGTCAGCATTGGGTGGCGTTTTACGTGTCGAGCACGGGTGAAGTGTACTACTTTGATTCCTTCGGCTTACCGCCGCTGAGTGCGGAGTTCTTGTCTTTCGTGGAACGCTCTGCTCCGTTCAAGTGGCAAAGAAACCGCATTCAACTACAAGACACTTCTGCTGACACCTGTGGACCTCATTGCGTTCATTTCCTAATTGAAGCATGTCGAACAAGAAACCCCAAGAAGTGCGTCATGCGCATGAGCAAAATCCCAAAGCTGAGCGACCAGGCCGTGAGTCAGAAGCTATCGATGATGCTGTTGTGACGGGTTGTTGCGATGGCGGCCGTTTCATGGAGGCAAAGATTCTCTGCCTTGCCGAAATGGTGTTGGATTTATCCAAAGTCGTGCAATGTCTATTGGAGAGAAGTCGTCCGGGGTGTGGTGGTGCGAGTGACGGCGGCGTGAGACTTTGCGGCCTGTTGAGTTGCTGCAAATCGAAGAAGCAAGCTAAAAAAGCATAAACTTGTGTGTTTTTTCTGATTGAAATGAAAATAAAGAATAAAATGAAAAGAAAAGAAATTATCTTGTTGTGTTTTTATTTCTATATATAAGTTACATAACTTTTTTTTGTTTGTTTGTTTACAAACAGTCACGTGTCACGTGGTGTTGTTTACAAACAAGAGAGCCACGTGGTGTTGTTTACAAACAAACCCTAAGTAGGTCACGTAACCCTAGTTACCAGAATGCCGGCTTCTGATTGGCTGAGCCTAAGTAGGTCACGTGACGTAAGTAGGTCACGTTACCATGGTTACCAGAATGCCGGCCTCTGATTGGCTGAGAGCTTCTAAGTAGGTCAGTAGGTCACCCAGAATGCTGGCTTCTGATTGGCTGAGAGCCCTAAGTAGGTCACGTTACCATGGCAACGGGTCACGTGACCAAATGGCGGCCTCTGATTGGCTGCATGTCGATTGAGTAATAAACAGTAGTTAACTATAGTCCCGTTCCGATACATACTATACTACTGTTTCGTATTTAATTAAATTGAGTTCAGTGAGGTGTTCCTCGTCAACTTTTTGCCATTCTTCACTGACCATTGTTTTAGCAATGCTTTTGGCTGCCCTGGGTGTATAACAGTCTTTTATCCTCTGTCCCTTTTCCTCATTCTTACAGAACACAGCCTTTCTGTAGCTGATGGCATGCTCTACAGAACTGAACGTATAGCCGTCGGTCTCAATGGTGCACGGAAAGAAATTACTCAAAGGGGCGAGCTCGGAGTGGTACGCTACCATTCCATCTGTAATATATGTCCTAGCATTGGCAAGACGAATTTTGGGGGGTAGGTCATTAAGGGCCTGGTGGGGGTAAAATTTCCCATTGTAGATAAGCCCCCTACCTCTCGGTTTGACTGTTAGACCAGCCTCGTAGGCCAGTTTGGCGATTGTGCTCACATCAGATTTCTGCCTGCGTATCTTGTTGTTACTGTCCTCTGACATGAAGACGTTTGGGTTATTCCTTTTCAGCCTGCCTTTTATCGAAAGCAGTCTATCTCTAATGCTGCCCTTAACAAATACGATGACCATTGTGCGGACTTTATTCGCTGGGGAGCCCTGCCTGTATGCGTAGTCAATCTCTCGGGGAAGAAGGTCGTCGTCAATGGACGCCAGGAGGGAACATGCTATGTCTTTAGTAGATTCATTGGGCGTGTAATCAAGCCCCTCTATGATCAAATTCCTTCTACGCAGGGCATGGTCATTCAGGTTAATAGCCTCAGTGTTTGCTCCTATAGCAGCAGAATTAACTCTGAGTTGACGTTGACTTACAGCTAGTTTGTCATTCAGAGCCTTGACCTCACCTTTCAGTGTGCGTTTCTCCTTTTGTAATTTAACAATGTCTTGCTGCGAATACTCCAGTGATTCTTTGAGCTGATCCTCCTGCGTCAAGAGGTAGTCAAGAGCCTGTCCGATCCCTTCAGCGTGCAGTGAAATGTCGCCCGGGTTGTGTCTGGTTATTGGCTTTTTCAAATCCAGAATCACCTTCTCGGTATCACCCCGTGTCGCCATGTTGACAGGTGTGTATACTCAAGGTGCGGGTCAGTCAGGCGTGCAGTGGATGGACTGTGGCAGAGCCGGTGCGGCAGGTAAATCCTGTAAATCCTACTTGATTTAAGGTGAAATACCTCAATAAGTAGCTCCTTGTGTGCTTGAAGGCTTTACACAACCGCTGTGCAAAAAAGAAATCTGTGGGAGATGTATTTATATTCCAATTTTGCCGAAAAACAGGAGCGCGCTGCCGAAGGGTCTACCTAGTTGAGTCCGCCATAGCCGTTACTGTATTAACTTCGCAATGTCACTGTGCATGCTGATACAAGATTATTTTTTTGTGTGTTATAATCTATAGTTTCAGATTCAAATGAGTAAAGTTTAGTGTTCCCAGCTAACAGAAAAACATTATTTTACGTCAGAATAATGTTTTATAACTTTATATAATGTTATGCCATAGTAAGGAGCCTTGGGGTAGCGTTATATAACGTTATAAAATGTTGTATAACGTTTTTGACATATGACATCGCTGAAGTTGTATTAATGCATCATGCAGAGCCTATGGGAGTGTCTCAACCCCATAGGGTTGGCATGATGCTTGAATGCAGCACTGGAAAGTTACTTGCCAGGGCTGCAATCATGCATCATGACGACCAGGGGCATGATGCATTAAGGCATCATGCCATCCTTAAAGGGTTAACATATCACTGTATTAACTTCGCAATGTCACTGTGCATGCAGCAGATAAAACACAATATGTTGGTGTCTCATCCAGGCCAAGCACTTTCTGCACTTCCATATCATGTATCTCAGATATAGCCCATTTTCTGGCATACTGATGAGATTAGGAGTCGATTAGGAGTCCAATCGACATGATATTGTTGTGCTAAATGCACCAGCTCTGATCCATCACAATTGTGGTTCTATTCATGGAACAAGGTTGGAGGACGGGGAGAAAAAATGAAGAGAAATTAGTTTGGGCATAGCCAAAAATAATTTTCTTATCTCAAGAAATTATGATAAATAAATTTGCCTGGTGGACAAATGACTAGTTTTAAGAAAAAATAAATTTCCTAAAACTAGTCATTTGTCTGCCAGACGAGTTTCTTTATCTTATTTTCTTGAAATGAGAAAATTATTTTTGACTGTGTGTGCATGCACTGCTGGCCTCTGTGATTCTATATATTGATGTCAGGACATGAGATGGCTGTTATACATGCATAGAGACACCAGAGCTGTATTGGCAGGGATGGAGGTGAGAGAATCAAATCATGTCCAGCACCTCATTCACTCCCTCAGCTAGAGAGCTGGCTATGTGTGGAATAAGATAGTGTGAATAACCATCTCCCATCAGATTCTCTGGCACTATTTCCTTCTCCACCAAAAGGCAGCGTATCACCCTGAGGACTTCTAGGCTATATATCTATACAACTATTATTCGATTAAACTATGTTATGGAATAGGTGAAGAGCAAATGTTTAAAATTATGGAAGTATTGAACATGTTTTATGATAGAAATTGTTGATAAGCCACACAACTGTTTTTCATATAGGGACACTGTAGTATGTGATAGGGATAGAAGAACAGAGTAGTATCATTTTCCTCCCTTCTTCCACAAAAGAGTTTTGGCAGTCTTATTTGAGAGTGTGAATAAGCTGGTTGTCTTGTGTAGATGACTTTGTGTATGGGGTGCTGGGGGAATTGAGAAGATTGAGGGAAAGATTGGTACCTTATATTAGAAATAGATTTAACCGTCCTCCCGTCACTATCATCCTCAATATTCTCCTATGTAGCATTCCCACCTTCCCTATCATCATCATCGTGCTCCCTATCTCAGTCCCGCACGCCTTCCTTAGCCTCCTTGTTGACTTGCCTCTTGCATATATGTTGTCGTATTTACTTTTTCTAGAGTAATAAAGATAATCAGGCAATGAACAGTATTGCCAGACGTTACTTCAGTTGGAAAATACATGAATATATCCTGTAGAGGATTCCTAAGTAGCCTTAGTGTCATTCACTCTGGATAGATGATGACAAACCAAGTAAATAAATAACGTTATACACCATTTTATATAACGTAATATGTCAACATTTTTCTAAGGCTCTTTATTATGGCATAACGTTATGTGAAGTTTTAAACGTTATTTTACGTAGAACAAAGTTTTTTTGTTAGCTGGGTATAGGTCTGGTTACATGACTTTTTTCTTACTTTGCTCTCATACTGCCTTTCAGTGCATGACTTCACTATAAAACAAGAATTGCGGTTGTTGCCGCGTAAAAAAATGCCTCAAGCATATTTGTAGGGGACCCATGCAAGACACCATATAAACAGGGCGGGAGGATGATATAACTGACAGATGTGACAAAACAGGGGAAAACGTGCCATTACAGGGATTTAGTGTAATATACAGCCACTAGGTGGCCACCAGTGCAGCAGCACTAATAGAACCATTAATTTCCTTTGTTACGGGGGTAGGTAGGATTATAATCAACCTCAGGAGCATGGAAATGGGTGTTGCTAGGCAGATAAACAATAAGAATAGCTGTTGCTAGGCAGATAAACAATTAGAAAAGCTGTTGCTAGGCAACCAGCTGTCTTAGCAACAAACCAATAGAACCATTGAATTCCTTGGGTCCATGTTAGGGGGGTAGGTACGATTATAAACAACCTCAGGAGCATGGAAACGGGTGTTGCTAGGCGGATAAACAATTAAAGTAGCTGTTGCTAGGCAACCAGCTGTCTAAGCAACAAACCAATAGAACCATTGAATTCCTTGGGTCCATGTTAGGGGGGGTAGGTACGATTATAATCAACCTCAGGAGCATCAAAATGGGTGTTGCTAGGCAGATAAACAATTAGAATAGCTGTTTGTTGGCCAACCAGTTGTCTTAGCAACAAACCAATAGAACCATTGAGTTCCTTGGGTCCATGTTAGGGGGGTAGGTACGATTATAATTAACCTCAGGAGCATGGAAATGGGTATTGCTAGGCAGATAAACAATTAGAATAGCTGTTGCTAGGCAACCAACTGTCTTAGCAACAAACCAATAGAACCATTGAATTCCTTGGGTCCATGTTAGGGGGGGTAGGTACGATTATAATCAACCTCAGGAGCATGGAAATGGGTGTTGCTAGGCAGATAAACAATAAGAATAGCTGTTGCTAGGCAACCAGTTGTCTTAGCAACAAACTAATAGAAGCATTGAATTCCTTGGGTCCATGTTAGGGGGGGTAGGTATGATTATAATCAACCTCAGTAGTATGGAAATGGGTATTGCTAGGCAGATAAACAATTAGAATAGCTGTTGCTAGGCAACCAGCTGTCTTAGCAACAAACCAATAGAACCATTGAATTCCATGGGTCCATGTTAGGGGGTATATGTATGCTTATGATCAACCTCAGGATCGAAGGTTGATTAATATTAATTTTATCATTATATGCATAAATTTGTGTTGTGATGCCTTAAAACAAAATGGCGGCACCCCTTAAAACAAAATGGCGGCACCCGTACTGACTTCCTGTCAAATGAAAACAATATAATGCCTCAACCTGGTAGTTCGCAAGCTCACCACCAGGGCCCCTCCGGGGTCTTTCGGCCTTAAAAAATTCAGTTGAAATTACGGAGAATGAATGCTAAATTTGATGGTGTATCACCATAATTGTGATTTACGGTGAGACACTGTAAAACTTATTACTTTTACATTGAGCATCCGTGAACCGGTACAGTTAAACAATGTTTTCTCATTTACAGTGAATCTCACGTTAGAGGTTTGCCCACCAGGAGGCAGCTTTGTTTGATAGAGAGACTTTAGTGGAAGCTATTAACTAAAAACATACATAATTGTGTTAGATTTGTAAAGAGTCAACTATCTCATTAATTACACAATCAAAATTGAAGCCTTTGGCAAATTATGGACAGAAAATATATAGTTTCCTTTTTTGAGACCCTGAGCACTAGTACAAATAGTATAAACACCAATGTTGTAATAATTAGAATTTTGCTCATGGATTGTAATTGTATATTTATATGAGGCATTCAATTATGCTTCTCAGGCCTAATATAAAAATCATATCAAGAAATATACATCAATGAATCCTGAAACAATTATAATTATCATTGAATAGCTTAGAATCACTGTAAAAATAATGATGAATCACCGTAAAATAACAACAGGAAAGGCCTGTAAAATTTACGGGGAAAAGCAAAATACGGTGACCATAAAATAAAAGGGAAACGGTCGGCATTCAGTGATGCCAGTGATTCACCGTAATTTTTAATGGATATTTTTTACAGTGTTCCACCGGCAAGAGAAACATGAAGCTGTAATAATTATGTACTAGTATTTATGATTTTAAATACCCACTGAACGGCTGATATTATTGTATCATAGCCCTCAATGTGTGCATGATTAGTCTAATCCCTCTGTATCTACTGAGAAAAATTTCAGTAATCATTTCCTGGAGCATGAGTGCATGGCACTCTGGGAATATTAATTCCTTCGGCAGCAGTTTCAGGAAATATTGCAACAGTATAGATCTTGCTGAGAGATGGATTACTCGAGAAGAGCAGAGATTAGATTTCATTCTGGTAAGTAGTAGCTGTAGCTGCTTACTACAGTGTGATTAACCATTTATGGATGGCATGTCACTAAAAGATGACATTTGTCTTCATAATGCACAAATTTAACGCCAATGAGTAACTCGCTGGTGCTGCAATCGAGCATCATGCTGACCCTTCAGGAATATTTCCACCCGTACGGTCGCATAATACTAAAATGCTGTCCTGGGTCGCTAAAGCTGCATTCATACATTATGACGACCGAGGTAATGATGCATTAGTGCATGCTGGCGTCCTTAAAGGGTTAACTCTGGAGGGATATATTTCAGAGTGCACTCTGATGTCTCCCTCTCCTCTGGTGCTAAGGAGCCTTGAGTCGATAAGCAGGCCTGTGAGCGTCCTTAAACCGGCAGAGTGCAGAAGATGCAGTTTTGATTTCAGTCTTATCTTTTAACACTTTAAGGACGGCATGTGGTTAAAAGACATTTGTCATTAGAATGCACCAAAGCAGACCTGGCAATTAACTCACTGGTGCCGCATTGGTGCATCGAGCAGACTCATGAGCAACTCATTTGCCAGGGCTGTTTTCATGCATCATGACTGTTAAGGGCATACAGAAGATGCGACATTGATTTAATCTTTTGAGGACCATATATAGTTTCTTACACTTTATTTCATGAATCATGGTGACATCTCAGTCTAATCTTTTGAAGACCATCTAGTTCTCCACACTTTATTTCATGAATCATCACTTTGTAGGATTGCACAATTACACTGATATGAATGATTTCCAGAAATATGTATTACATCGTTTATCCATTCAAAAATAAATTGTTACCCAGCTAACAAAAAAATGTTTTCCAAATGTTTTGAATTTCTTTGGATGCAAACGTTTTCAACAGATTTGTATGAAAAGTTTTTCTCCAAAACGCTTGCAAATGTTTGGAAAATGTTTTTTTATTACCAGGGTATTCCTTTAATGGTAACTTAGTGCAAAAATATGGGGATTGATGTCTGCTCTTTGTGTGGTTGCTGGAAATAAAACGTAAATTATAAGAAAAAAAAGGGAGAAGGAATCTTAATGATTTACCCTAAATATCTTCAGTTGACAATTATTTTCGGAGGAGGGTTTGTGATTTCATTTTATCAAATTATGCTTGGTAACAGTTTATCCTAGGTGATCTCCTAGAATTCAGAAAATGACTTTTGGTGACAATTGTTTGTTAACAATATGAACACATACAGAGGACACTTTTCAATACAATAAGCCAGTCCCACGCTTTAAACAGAACAGATATCAAACACTATTTTACTTAGACTGATGGATTGGATAGCGCTCTACCCCTTTGAGAACAGCATGTTGCTAAAGGATAACATTTGTTGTCATCATGCACCAATGCACCCCTAGTGAGTAACTCACCGGGGCTGCATTGGTGCGCCATGCCAACCCTTCAGGAGTGTATCACCTGTGAAGAGTCTGCAGGATGCTTGAATGAGTTACTCGCCAGGGCTGCATTCATGCATCATAACAACCTAGGTCATGATGCATAAAAGTACCATGCCACCTTTAAAGGGGTACAGACGTTATTGAATGGGAGTGAATGGCAGTGTTATATTTTTTTTTCCCCAATACAATATGTGACTTGTCCTGGGCTAGTGTTGTACTGCCGTCGCAGGTTATTTAGCATTACACACAGATGTGGGAAAGAGTGTGGGTGTATGAGGCTCAATGACAGGACTTTACAGAATTGGTTTGTATTTGATGTGAGAAAACAGGATGTACAAGATGACAAAGTAAACAGATTACAATGGCTGCAGCCCACATCATGTCTTTTCCTATAACAAAAATGTACATTGAGATATTTGAGATACATTGAGACTCACAAGTGAGACACAGAAGTAAGATATCTGTTCAGGGTCTTTTTGGTCAGCCAGCAGGAAGTATATAAAATAACAAAATGAAGTTAGCTCACCGGATGTCACACAGGCCTGCAATACTTAGCAGCCAACTGTGGTCATAAATTAGCAATGTTACAATTTCCCGACAAATACCTTGGCACTGTCAATAAGGTGAGAGTCATTTACAGTATGTGGTGGCACCGTGGGCGATTTAAAGTGGGGAGCAGACAGTCATTAGGAGTCTGTGGTGGACTGTTCAAGTTCAAGTGATCGAACTATCCAATTCCTATGGAGACAGACTCGAACATTTAACAAACAATAACACCAAGTTAGGTCCCTACAAAAGATGAATCAAGCAGATTGGTGCTGGGCTTGGGGGAGAGGGAGTCTACACTGGGCATGGATCTGCTATTATTCCTCATTATTTGTGCATTGTCTAGCACTGAAGCTGCTAAAATCCTGATACAGAGTCAGTCCATCCTTTATAATGTTTAACAAAGGTAATAATCAGTTTGAATAAAGGCCTGCTGCCACACTGTCTATAGGGAAATGTGATACTGTCTGGAGTGAGATTAATAGTGCTTCTATTGAGTACAAAAACAATAATGACTGTGCTCTGCCCTGCCCACTCATCAGTCTATTACACGAAGCCCTATAATTGGTATTCATCATTGTAGGATTCTAGCATAGCTGATAATCTAAAAAGCTATGATGAATAGATTCTCTGACCATTAGATCTATGCATTGATTTGTCCCCCGCTATTACTAGTGTGGCCCGTAGAGCCGCCGACTTGAACTCTTGGGGTACCGTGTTCAAATTGCCATGAAACCTCGGATTTTATGGGTGAAGAAATGGCGGAATTGCTCACAAACACTGGAAGGGTGCCTATATCCAGAGGAAGGGTGCCTATATCACTAGATATCAGCTCGGGGATATCACCTAAAAAGCATGATGAGTGGCCCAATTGTGTAATAACAAGTGATATACATTATTGTTAGCCACTATATCCTAATACCAAGTTCTGGTAATCCCAAATGTCGGCTAACAGCATCTATACCTATATACAGACTACTATTAGCACCCTAAAGAATTTACCAATATTACCCATTGCCTAAAACAAGAAGCCTTCTGCTCACCCACCCACATAGACAGCATGTCGTTAGAAGATGACACTTGCCATAATGGTGCATGATGAATCATACCGTCAGTCAGAGCACTGACCCCATAGTCTGCTGCATCAACCTATATATATATATATATATATATATATATATATATATATGTATGTATCAATATTAAGCCTTTACAGACCAATCCTCCATCCAATCCCCATCTCTGTATCTGCCTGTATCCCTCCCTTTATCCCAGACATGCCTCTACCCTGGCCACACCTTGTGGTCCCTCAGGTCCAATTGGTGCCAGTCCCTGGTCAATAGCACCAGGAGGCCAGGACCCAACCCAGACCAGACCGGGGCCTGAGTGCTTTCTGAAAGCCTCTGCCACACACCCGGGAGTATGAGAATTAGACTGCTGCCCTAAAATGTGTGTCCTGGGACATTAGTTATATTACCCCCGGGTCTAGTGTCACCTATAACGGTGTACTTGTTGTTATACGGCTGGCAATGGCTTCCTCTTTAATGGAGGACTATGG
Source organism: Harmothoe impar (assembly GCA_947462335.1). Classification (NCBI taxonomy): domain Eukaryota; kingdom Metazoa; phylum Annelida; class Polychaeta; order Phyllodocida; family Polynoidae; genus Harmothoe; species Harmothoe impar. The sequence goes on from OX381709.1 coordinate 82,710,378, forward strand.
AGGGCAGTTAGGCAGGGACTGCCCTGAGGATACAATAAATAGACGTTTCACAGCACAGACAGCATAATAGTGGCAGTAGCAGCAATATCCTCAGTGCAACAAATCCCTTCATGTAACCAGCATATGGCATACGACCCATACCAACAACTCAGTAAAGTCCTACAACTGGCACCTGGTATAAGTGCCCTGGTACTCATACAGGACAGATATGAAACCTGGCGCAAACATTTATAGAAGCAGACAAAGTTCCAGCGAAAAAGAAATGAGTAAGGACGGATGAAAAACTATGACTCTTTAGGTTGTGTAGCGGGCATGTATGGCTCGGGGCAGCCCGAGCGTGCGTGGAGAGCGCATTGCCCGCCTGTGGTAGCTCAAGTACTGTAGCAGAGCAGTGGAGAAGCAGCTAGCTCTGTGGTGTAGCGGTTAGCATTCTCAATTCTCAACTCTAGAGTGGAGGGACTGGGGTTCGACTCCCTGCAGGGCTGACACGTTTTCCACTGCCTGTTACAGTTGCAACAACAGATATTTTTTAAAGGAATCCATGACTGCTAGAAATTCTGCCTTCAAACATCTGACAAGAAGTCCAAGTATTTCCTCTGTAGAATTCAATAATGGAATCAAAGAGTGGAAGTGGAAGGAATGATGTATAGGGTATTTGTGCGTGTCAGTATTTCCTGAATGACAAAGTAGAAAAGCTTCACTACGTCTGCACAGTTCTCCGTGATGGATTACCCAGATTTAAAACATTTGAGTTTCTGCTATTTAATCTTAAGGATGAATTTAGACCTTTAGCCTGTAAAGGGCAAATGTCTAAAGACTTTTGATATGTCTGTTACCATCAACAACTCAAAAGGCCTTCTCTCAGAATCTGGAATTTATATGCAAAAATGGAACTATCCCTGCATTATCTAGCAAAATCTGAAAGGTGTGTTTTAGGTTACATGGTCTGAAATCTAAGTTAGGTATGTCAGAATTTTCTTTTTTCAAGATTTATTTTTCTCTGAAATAGCCCCACAATCGGCTGAAATATAACCTCGGGGAACCTAAAACACATCTTTTTTTATTTGTCCTAACACAGGACCAGACCATCCTTTATGATTCCCATTATTATGCTCTGTCATCAATTTGAATTAAGATCTGCCGACACGTGATTCAATAGCAAATGTTATCCTGCCTAGAGTTAGATTAATAGGTAGTGTTTGCCTCTGTTGTGTAAAGAGGTAATTTATTGGGCATATTCAGGAACCATCAATGACAGTGCTCTAGCTGCCTACCCACTCACCAGGTATTCACATGAACTGCTATCATTGGTTTTCATTGTGGTAGCATTTTGGTAGGCAGATATGATAGAAAACACGGAAAACCCTATGCTGTAAAGATCAATTGACTACACAATAGGGTAAAAGCTATGATATATAGAGCCATTGACCACACAAAATGCACACAATCACGCCCTATCCACTACTCTATACAATGTGTACACATTTGTGCTGGCTGTGTTATGCTACTAACATAAGCTTGTGTTATGTGCAATGGCCAGACATTGTGTGGGCCAATATCCACATTGAATATTGATGTTAAGTGAGAATATTCCTCCTCAATGTCACAAACCTCCATTTTTACACTAGGTAGGTAATCATTTTGTGTGTTGGGTGGTGGTGAGGTATTGACCACCCAGCAAACAAAAATACATTATTTTATGTCAAAATAACGTCTTTAACGTTGTATAATGTTTTACATAATAAGGAGCCATAGAGAAATGTTATATAATGTTTTTTTTTGTTTACTGGGCAATGTTTTTCTGCCACAGTAAAGTATTCAAAGATGGCCAGTCTTAGCCAACCCCTGGCAATGTGCAAGCTGGTGTTACAGATCTATATGAGATTCATCGCAGGGCTCGCCCAGCAGATGGGACCTGGAGTGACATTCCAGATGGGTTCGCACTAGTGGAAAAACCAAGGCAAAGGAAACCATACTGGCAAGGTTTTCCAACCATTTGCTTGACTGCCTTCACCCAATGACCCTCTCACTAGCACATCACCGGGTGCCATCCTATCTGTATGGCACTCTGCACAGATAAGCAGCCAAGGTAATTGTGGTACTGCCAGAGCTTATAGACACAAATATCCTAGTATACCCACAACAGTATGCTGTGGCCATGGGTATCACAGGCTATACTACCACTGATAAGCACCCAGGATAGATATGGTATCCCCCTTCCCATATTGAACAACCCGATCTATATGAAGGCTGTAAACCCAAATCATATCCCTATCATATAAAAATCTACCCCAAATTAGCTCCTAACCCATCTTTAACCCGAATCATATCCCTAGGTCAAAAAAGTGTGTTTCAGGCAACGTGGTCCAAAGAATTAGAGTATGTAGGTACGATTTTCCCCTAAATGTATAAAGGGGTTGGAGCTTGTTCTTTCTGACTAGAAATTGCTAAAATCTCAAAAAAGATAAATATTTTACACACTAAAATACAATTCTACAAAATCCGGAAGATGCTAGGGAACAAGGGAACTTAATATTTGAAAGTAGCAGCTTACTTTGAACCCTTTTTCTTCCTCACTTGCCCTAGGGAATCCTCCTTTGAAAAGTCCCATATGAATCAATATCATGATCATGTCAAAAGAGTTCAGTACCCAATATTGATCCCAACATGGATATAGGCACCTAGCAGCAATCTCCCTCTGTCCCAGCTATTCCATTCCCACATACTATGATAACCTGCTATTCTCCGTACCCATCATTGGATTTATGAGTTGGTTGGCTGGTAGTAAGTGCCAATGCTTTTATAAACTTGGTTTGTCTTTATATTATAAACATACATGTCTTACTTTCATACAAAAGTCTTTCCATCATGAATTTGAGATGAGACTTGTTGGTTGGGAAATATTTACACTAACTGACAGCTCCCTATTTACATTTACACTGTCTACATATACTTTAGTGTATGCAAATGCATGAAAAGGATGAATCTCTTCGCCTGATCACAGAAATGGAGAACCCTATCCCTAGGTCAATTAATGTGTGCGTGACAGCCAGACAATTAACTAAGGTCCGGGTGGTGAGGTAAAAAGTTGAAAAGAAAGAAGAAGCATAAGAAGGAACAGAAAAAAGACACTGTGCTGTGTGTGCGCATACATTGCTGGCTGGTGTCTGTAGCAGTGTATGGATGCCATGACACGTCTTGTATACACGGCTGTATGTATGCATAGACACAGTTGTATTGCCAAGGGTTGGGGAGAGAGGTGGAGAGTGTCTGCTGGCACCCCACCCAAACTTACAGCTGTAAGGTAAATAAAAGGAACTGGACATGTGAGATATCAGTGAGAAGAGGCTGCAGCTTTGGTGTTCTGACTAGACTACACTTGTAAGATTTGTGTATTGTGACGCTATGGGGAAACTGATAAGAGTGAAACTAAAAAGTGCCTACTCTTTTTCTCCCCTTCTTGTCTTCAAATTCCGACCAGGATGTAATTCCTCAAGTTGGTGACAGAGCTAAGAGTAACTAGCATTTGCCATATCTCAATCTTATTGGTTTCAAATAGAAACATGCACAATAAACTGATGAATTACAGCCAGCATAGGGAGCCATATGGTCTTACAATTCATGGTAAAAACATCCTCCTGCGTGAGATGGATACTTGCAGTTTTTGATATTTTATAAAAGCATAAGTTTTGATCAATGTGGCCAGTCCTAACTCCTAAGAGTAATGGCTTAAATCTTGACTCTGTAAAGCTGTGCTTCCACAGCCATCAAATTGTGAAAGGCTGTAGGGCTAGCTATTATGACAAAAGGTTAAAGCATTGACCTCTCGCCCTATATGTGAACATTACATCAAAAGTTAAGTTAAGTTTCTTTGCTGAGAAATAGTGTAAGCTGCGTCTATAGTTCTCTATTGGCTTTACTGACCATCAGTTCAGAGACCTCTGACCCTTGGCAGACAGCAAAAAGGTAATAGATTTAGAGATTGGAAGGAGTAGACTTGACGGTCACAAAATGTGTCTTCGATATTGATTCCTTAGATCAGATAACAAGGCTTTATGTATTTTATTACTTCACCCTTTGCATCTTTTATGAGTCTATGGTCCCCTCTGTCCCAGATAGGAGGCATTCTGGATACAGATTACGTGTCTGTATAGCCATGCATGAGACTCCTAGTTCCACTTATCCAATTCACCCTTCGGCATCTTTGCCCAAATCTAGATCTTTAAGGTAGATATCTCTAGGCCGCTGTACATCATTTTCGATGGGTTCTATCTCAAGCCCAGTGTCCATCATTCTATACCCAGCCATATACCTATAGCCGTGAATGATAATATGAAATATAGAAGACGTCCAAGACTCTTTCCATAAATATGTGGTGACATTGCCTCGGTCATTTTTAATAGGCCAAATCAAATAAGGTGTGTTCCAGGTAACTTGACCCTTCATTCAAAAAAGAGCCGAGCCTAACATTTTTCCCACTTTGGGGATTCAAAATTTTTCTTTTGTAAAATTTCAAGGTTTTATCAAATTTTTAGTCAGCAAGAACAAGCTCTCACACCTAATTAAGTGTCTGACCTCAGGTAAATGTAGAAAAACAGTATGTAATACTGGAGACCAAAATATGTCCAGCCACAATAACTGCTGACAATGAAAGAATGTGGAAGCCCAAAAAATATCTGTGGGGAGGTCTGCAACTCCTACCAATGATCCTCCAACATTCTACACTCCCTGCTCGTTCTGTCTCCTCCCATCACCTTCTGTCACCACTGGTTGTAAACTGCATCCTCCCTGTGGAATATCTAGGAAATGATATGAGCAAAAATTGAATGGCTGGGGTTTCTTGGTTATTCTTCCCTTGTAGCACTTGTGGCACATGACAAAGTAGATCTATCAGAGTCTTTTTAGGGATTATAAAGAAAGTCTCTACCTCTGCAATCCCTTTATTAGCCTCAGCCGCGGCTGTCTGTCTGAGGTTTCATCATTCATGCTGTTAGTCTGGACAGTATGTGCCTTCTGATGAAGGAAGTCCAGGCGGATGTCGAGCGCTCACCCTTGAGCGGTTTGAGATATTACTTTTGGTGTTTCTATGTTGAACAGAATCAGAGATGTGTCTGAGTCATTACCCTTTTGCATGTTCCATCAAGCCAATGACAAAATTATGAATAAATGATTTCAAATGTATTTTCTGAACAGAGTGAATTCTATATCCTTCAATATTGGACTACAATGTATGAATGGCAATTAACACCATCCCTTTCTAAGATTTATGCTATACATAAAAATCATATTGAGTACAGTTCCCCACTGCCCTATCAGTCTTCTATACACTGCACAAGAATGCGGGTTTAAGTGTAACTTAAAGCCCAAAATATCTTATGTAAATCTCTGGTTGCAACCAAAATAATGGAGTTTAATGATCTCTGTCAACCTCGGGTTGGGTGGGATTTAAGGGGAATTTATTTCTCTTAAAGGTACGCTTGCATGGGCTTTGATTTACCTAATACCCCAGGACAACCTCAGTAACATTTCACTTAAATCTTAATATTTCCCAGGACAATCAGGGATATTTTTCACTTAGATCTTATCAAACCCCAGGACAACCAGAGGTATTTTCCACTTAAATCTCATTAAACCCCAGGACAACCAGGTGTATTTTCCACTCAAATCTCAGTAGACCCCAGGACAAGCATAGATATTTTCCATTTAAATGTCATGAAACCCTAGGTCAACCTGGGATGATTTGACTGCAATCATATTTCATTCAGGGGGTTAGGATGCATCATTTAAAGACAATTTTGCAAATTAGAAGCTTGGTAATTAGGCAGCTCTTCAGTAGGCAGGAGGTAACTGCAGGCAGGAGTTGTGTTCCCATGGTCAGGCAGCAGTGGACTGAGGGGCTCACACTGCACCCCCATTATATAGGGCTTGTAGGGCCGTGTGGGGAGAACTGGGTGGCTTGTAGCCGGCCCTAGGGGTGGATAGGACATGGGGAATCAGTGGGAGAGCTTGTACCTATTTTAAGTTTCCCTAAAAATTGTCAGTTGACTTCACAGGGTATGTACAAGACCATTAGAAAGGATGCTTTCTTTAATTTGGACAATCATTTAAAATCATTACAGTAGGTCACAGGTTATGATACATGTACATAACATGCACACATCTTACAGCCATTAGAGGAAGCCTAATGTAAAGTAATATGTTCATAATAATTATGGAGAAGACTACTATACTCATTGTAGGCCTCCTCCAGCTATTCAAATATATATATATATATATGTTACAAGAAATAGCTTGGATATTTCGTGTGTATAATCCTCAGAGCGGTGGCGGGAACCACCGGGTAACATTCAGTACGCGCATGCGCGAGTTGCATATCCGTCTTCTCCGGGGCCATTGTTGTTCTTGGCGTGGAGAGAAGCAGAAGCCAGCATATAATAAGGGAATATTTCATAAATTTTTCTTTTTGATGTTTATTGTTATTGTTATAATTGTTGATAAATATGGCGGGTGTTTTTGATCCCAGTCTAAGCCCATACTACCTGTTTTTATATTTTTATGAGAAATTACTTAGTTCAATTAGTATCGGTTATGGTAGATTGGATTTCACATTTACTACCGGTATATTATTTCTTACGCTTGTGATAAGCATTAGCCTCGGGGGCATTATATATATATATATTTATATATATATATATATATATATATATACACATATTTATGTGTATATATATATATATATATATATATATATATATATATATATATATATATATTTATCTATTTATATAATTCATTCATTTATTAGATAATTATAGATTAGGCCCAATGAATAATTTAAACCTAGTCTATAGTATAGATGATATCCTTAGCACAACCATAGCGTAGTGATGTGGGGTGTAAAAACGGGCCTCCAAACGCCAGTGCTTTCTGTCAGGGGACCCCCAGAACGTACTGATGTGGGGTGTAAAAATGGCCCTCCAAATGCCAGTGCTTTCTGTCATGGGACCCCCAGAACGTACTCATGTGGGGAGTATAAAGGGCCCTCCAGATGCCAGAAATATTGATGGATGATGGCCCCAAACGCCAGTGGTTTTCACATATTTCAAGTATTTCAATGTAATATATAAGGCCTAGATTACACGAGATTGTTACTCTTCTTTTTATTATATATATGTATGATAAAAGGTTCTATGACTACTGCCTTCCCATACTTCATAACTTATTGCTTAATTAGTAGTAATTAATCTTGAAAATCGATAATATCCTAATTTTGCAATATTTGAAAATACATGGTGACTATAGCAATACATCTCGTGATGATATAACAGCTCAATTAAAATTATTTTGAGTTGTCACAATGAGTAAATGCTTCTAGTTGAGCATTATCTCAAGATGTCATCAATTATACCTTATGATATGATACATTTTATGCTAATTAGCATTTGTTCCCAATACACATTAGCAGGACTTGGCACTTTTGCTTGTGATATGCATAGGATAGCATTAAAACGTTTTAATACGTCTTTTATACTACAACTTGAAAATAAAACGTTTTAGAACGTTATGGCAGTAGGGTATCTATTGTGCTTTTATACTACAACTTGAAAATAAAACGTTTTAGAACGTTATGGCAGCAGGGTATCTATTGTGCTTTTATACTACAACTTGAAAATAAAACGTTTTAGAGCGTTATGGCAGCAGGATATCTATTGTGCTTTGATACTACAACTTGGAAGTAAAACGTATTAGATGTTATGGCAGTAGGGTATATATTGTAATTTGATACTAAAACTTGGAAGTAAAACATATTAGACCGTTATGGCAGTAGGGTATCTAATGTGCTTTAATACTACAACTTGAATGTCTCTGCCATGGTACGCAACCGTTAGGCCCCTGTCAATCAGGCCCTTGGTAATCAGGCCCCTGTCCATGAGGCCCTTAACCATTAGGCCCGGAAAGACCAATAGAATCCATTAGGTACCAATAGAATCCTATAGGTACCAATACAATCCAATAGGTACCAATAGAATCATGTAGGTACCATTGAATCCAATTGGTACCAATAGCATCCAGTAGTTACCAACAGAATTCTATAGACATCTATATGATCCTATAGGTACTAATAGAATCCATTAGGTACCAATAGAATCCATTAGGTACAAATAGAATCCATTAGGTACCAATAGAATCCATTACGTACCAATAGAATCCTATAGGTATCAATGTAATCCTAGAGGTACTAATAGAATCCATTAGGTACCAATAGAATCCAATTGATACCAATAGAATCCATTAGGTACCAATAAAATCATATAGGTACCAATAGAATCGATTAGGCCACGCATTTGGGTATTCCTTAGGGGCGAACGGAGAACGGGATAAAGGGACAAAGGAATAAAGGGACAACGGGATGAAGAGAGAATGGGATAAACAGAGAACGGGATAAACAGAGAACGGGATAAACGGAAAAGAGATAAAGGGAGAACGGGATGAAAGGAGAACGGGATGAAGGGAGAACAGGATGAAGGGAGACCAGGATGAAAGGATAAATGGAGAATGGGATTAATGGAGAACGGGATAAACGGACAACGGGATAAATGGACATCGGGATAAATGAAGAACAGGATAAACGGAGACCGGGATAAACGGAGAACGGGATAAACTGAGAACGGGATAAACGGAGAACGGGATAAACGGAGAACGGGATAAACGGAGAACGGGATAAACGGAGAACAGGATAAAAGGAGAATGCAGGGTTCTCCCTACACTGCAATGACCGGCGGGCCGCCGGCATCCTTTTTCCTGCCGCCGGCGTCAAATTGCCCTAGAATTGGCGCCGGTGTCATTTTGGCTATCTATAGGTGTCTAAATTTTGAAAATCCATCAATTAGAACAGAAGTTCAAGCCATTTTAACCTTTTTAATTGAAAAAAAAATTGATTTTAGCGTTTGTGGAGAACCCTGAGAACAGGATAAATGGAGAACGGGATAAACGTAGAACGGGATAAAGGGAGAACGGGATAAACAGAGAAGGGGATAAAATGAGAAGGGGATAAATGGAAAAGGGGATAAAGGGAGAACGGGATAAAGGGAGAATGGGTTAAGGAACGAAGGGATGGTGGGAGAATGGGATGAAGGGAATACGGGATGAAGGGAATACGGGATGAAGGGAATACGGGATGAAGGGAATACGGGATGCAGGGATAAATGGAGAACAGGATAAAAGGAGGTCGGGATAAAGAGAGAACGGGATAAACAGAGAAGGGGATAAATGGAGAAGGGGATAAACGGAGAATGGGATTAACGGAGAAGCGGGTAATCGGAGAACGGGATAAACAGAGAATGGGATAAACAGAGAAGGGGATAAACGGAGAATGAGATAAACTGAGAACGGGATAAAAGGAGAAGGGGATAAATGGAGAAGGGGATAAACAGAAAAGGGGATAAACGGAAAACGGGATGAAGGTAGAACGGGATGAAGGGATAAACGGAGACCAGGATAAATGGAGAATGGGATAAATGGAGAATGGGATGAATGGACAACGGGCTAAATGAAGAAAGGGATAAACGGAGAATGGGATAAACGGACAACGGGATGAACGGAGAACCGGATAAATGGAGAATGGCATAAGCGGAGAACAGGATAAGGGAGAACGGGATAAACGGAGAAAGAGATAAACAGAGAACGGGATGAATGGAGAACGGGATAAACGGAGAACAGGATGAAGGGAGAAACAGAGAAACAGAGAACGGGATAAACGGAGAACGGGATAAACAGAGAACGGGATAAATGGAGAACGGGATAAATGGAAAAGGGGATAAACGGAAAACGGGATGAAGGTAGAACTGGATGAAGGGATAAACGGAGACCAGGATAAATGGAGAATGGGATAAATGGAGAATGGGATGAATGGACAACGGGCTAAATGAAGAAAGGGATAAACGGAGAATGGGATGGACGGACAACGGGATGAACGGAGAACCGGATAAATGGAGAATGGCATAAGCGGAGAACAGGATAAGGGAGAACGGGATAAATGGAGAACGGGATAAACGGAGAACAGGATGAAGGGAGAAACAGAGAAACGGAGAAAGGGATAAACAGAGAACGGGATGAATGGAGAACGGGATAAACGGAGAACAGGATGAAGGGAGAAACAGAGAAACAGAGAACGGGATAAACGGAGAACGGGATAAACAGAGAACGGGATAAGTGGAGAACGGGATAAATGGAAAAGGGGATAAAGGGAGAACGGGATAAAGGGAGAATGGGATGAAGGAACGACGGGATGAAGGGAGAATGGGATGAAGGGAATACGGGAGGAAGGGAATACGGGATGAAGGGAAAAAAGTAGAACAGGATAAAAGGAGAATGGGATAAAGAGAGAACGGGATAAACAGAGAAGGGGATAAATGGAGAAGGGGATAAACGGAGAATGGGATTAACAGAGAAGGGGGTAATCGGAGAACGGGATAAACGGAGAAGGGGATAAGGGGATAAACGGAGAGCGGAATAAACGGAGAACAGGATAAACGGAGAACAAGATAAAAGGAGAACGGCGAACAGGATGATGTACAGTTGGTGCACACTTTTGAGAGAGTGTAATGGGGAGAATATGATGTACACATGACGTACACATGGTATACACTGTTGAGGGAGTGTCTAATGGGCAATATGATATACATATGACGTACACATGATGTACACTGTTGAGGGAGTGTCTAATGGGCATTATGATGTTCATATGACGTACACATGATGTACACTGTTGAGAGAGTGTGTAATGGGGAATATGATATACACATGGTGTTCACTACTGAGGAAGTGTAATGGGGAGAATATGATGTACATATGGCGTACACATGGCATACACTGTTGAGGGAGTGTCTAATGGGCAATATGCTGTACATATGACATACACATGATGCACACTGTTGAGGGAGTGTCTAATGGGCAATATGATGTACAGATGACGTACACATGGTGTACACTATTGAGAAAGTGTAATGGGGAGAATATGATGTACATATGACATACACATGATGTACACATGGCGTACACTGTTGAGGGAGTATCTAATGGGCAATATGATGTACAGATGACGTACACATGATGTACAGATGTTGTACACTTTTGAGAGAGTGTAATGGGGAGAATATGATGTACACATGACATACACATGATGTACACTGCTGAGGGAGTGTCTAATGGGCAATATGATATACATATGACGTACACATGGCATACACTGTCGGCTTCCTACAAAATCATCTACACATCTTTGCAACCATGCTGCCACAGTGGACCCATGCGTATTTGGGACCTATACCAGACCAGTTAATGTATATCTACAATATTTCAGAGCAGAAGTGCCAAAACGTTCTGAAATGTTTTATCTTTGCAACCATGCTGCCATAGTGGACCCATGCGTATTTGGGACCTTTATCAGACCAGTTAATGTATATCTACTATATTTCATAGCAGAAGTGCCAAAACGTTCTGAAACGTTTTATATTTGCAACCATGCTGCCATAGTGGACCCATGCGTATTTGGGACCTATACCAGACCAGTTAATGTATAATCTACTATATTTCATAGCAGAAGTGCCAAAACGTTATGAAACGTTCTATCTTTGCAACCATGCTGCCATAGTGGACCCATGCGTATTTGGGACCTTTATCAGACCAGTTAATGTATATCTACTATATTTCATAGCAGAAGTGCCAAACATTCTGAAACGTTTTATCTTTGCAACCATGCTGCCATAGTGGACCCATGCGTATTTGGGACCTATATCAGACCAAATATTGTATATCTACTACATCCAACTAGACCTACCATAGTAGGTTCATGTGTATTAGGGTTTGATGACACACAAAATATGTGTATATGCTATAAAACTGTCAGAACGTTTTAATGAGTTTTGCTTTTTGAGCTAGACCTACCAGAGTGGGACAATGTGTATTGGGCATCACAATTTATATTGAATAAAGAGGGAAATCAGTCCTAGAATACACATCATTACACTATGGGAGCCAAAAACTTAAAAAATCCATTACACATATTACGTTCTGGGAGTCCCCTGACAGAAAGCACTGGCATTTGGAGGGCCCTTTTTACACCCCACATTAGTACGTTCTGGGGGTCCCCTGACAGAAAGTACTGGCGTTTTGAGGGCCATTTTTACACCCCACATCAGTACGCTCTGGGGGTCCCCTGACAGAAAGCACTGGCGCTCCTAAGGATATTGATTGCTCATAATCATTCCCTCTGAGTGGCAGGAGGACGCCCTTGGAGCCTGGGACATAACTTCTAAGTACAACAGATATGTGCCTCTACATGGGTACCCACAATCTTGACCATGTCGCCGTGTTGAAATTAAGGGAAAAGGGCCGTGTCGCTGTGACGATTTTTATCCCATACATAGCTATACTTTGTACTTAATTCTATCATGTCCGTCGATTTTTAAAAGGGCCGTGTCGCACGTGTCGATTTTTAAAAGGGCCGTGTCGGTGTGTCACACATGTCGATTTTTACCCATATAGAGGCACAGATATCCCATGACCACTTTTCCACCCAGGTTGCCGTGGTATAAAGCTCCAGTATATTCCATGTAAACTTCCCCACCCAGGTTGTCGTGATCAAAGGCTCCAATATATCTCATAACAACTACCCCTGCCAGGTTGCCGTGGTATTACGCTCCAGTATGTTCCATGACAACCTCAAGACCTAAGTTGCCATGAAATATACTGAGGTGGGATGAGGTTGTCATGAGAAATAAGTAGCAGGTAAATCTCTTAAACCTCTATTTTCGTGCAGTGATATCTATAAGATAAAGCACCTCTGTGTCCAGTAGACTCAGATAAATCATTAAGATAAGCAACAGGTACCACAAGGGTATACAAATACAATATGGCATTGAGAGATGTTGTCAACAGAGGAATCTTCACATCGAGTATCCATGGTACAGATATACGATGTGTTCATTTCCTGTTGCACTTATCTCTTCTAGTAAGGGAAGAGGTTTATACTTTAGATTCCAAATATCTCATTGATCATTAAGCCACCTCTTTTCAAACGTGTACATAATTTCTATAAGGATATGGATATAGGTATCAGATGGGCGGGGATTTACTTTGGATCTGGATCACAGTCAGTATATTTCAATATTGCAGAGTCATACCTTCCTTATTATATATAAGTATTATATCTCTTTTTTCACAAGGATAGTTATCTGCAGGGATTTAAGCCCTGAACACACTGGTCAGTAACACATGTAATATGTTTACAGTTAGATGTATGTCAAATGATAAAGAGATGTTTTCATAGGGTGTAGAAAAACGCTGATTCATCTGCCATATTCAGGAAAACATTGACATTTCTGGAACCTGCCATAAGGTAGTAAGATCCTCACTGATGTTCGTTCCATGTCCTGCACAGCAGGAAATTGACATGTACATCCCATTGCCGTCCCCATCACTACCAATCTGCGTTATTGCATCATCCCATCTTTCCACTCTTTTACTCTGAAACCTTGTGTATAGGCCGCGGCTAGTGTGCAAGTCAGATCGACAGTGCAGCTTATAGGATTGGCCCAAAGTCAGGGTGCGGCTAATAAGAGACTTTTCACATGTATAATACAGTACTGAATCAATGGTTTTCAGATCCCCTGTGAGGCTTATATGATATCCCCAAAGTCTAGGTGTGGCTAATACACGAGTTAGGCACATACGTGAAGTTTTATGGTAGTCCCCCCTTTCCCATTTCCTTGCTTTCCTCTAATCCCCGCCCAGTAAACAAAAAACGTTATACAACATGTTATGACGTTATAATGTTTCTCTAAGGCTCCTTACTATGGCAAAACGTTATATGAAGTTTTACAACGTTATTTTGACGTTAGCTGGGCGGCCCTCTCTATGTGCCATGTGCCTGTGTTTAACTCTCTGTCTTATTCTCTCTCTTCCTTCCCCTCTTTTCCTTTGACTTTGTATCTGTCATTTCTGTCATCCCTTATGCATGATTCCCCAATAAACATTTTTACACAGCCAGCGTTCAGCATTGTCACAAAATATTCTGTATCAATATCCCAGCCTTTCCACAGTCACACAGTGGGCTTCTATGATGACTACTCTCCCTAGGGTGCAGAGTATGGGTATCTCTGGGGGTACCTTTTACTACAATGATTCTAGAACTATCCAATTAATTCTACATCCATCACACTTCTATTTAGATCCTACCACTCACTCACTGCATACTGGTGTGCCACTATTTACACAAAGCTACATTTTGATGCTGCTGTCAGTTGTTTAAAACCATGAAGTGACAACAGGATTCATTGCTATTGATAGAAAGGACCTTTGTAATATTTGCGGCCTTGAAAAGGCAATGTAGAGCTATGTAATGATATGCAGTAGAACATACAAATATATCAAATGGCAACTTTTCCAAAAATGTTCCCAGAATTATGAACTAGACAAAGGTGAACCCCTGCCTCCAGCTTTTTTCAGTGTTATTGGATTCAGCTAAAACAGATGATGTCCCCAATTAATTTCCAATTTCAACATTTTATTAATTAGCATATGCTGTGCGGAAAAACAGTAAATTTTCCATGAATCTTTAGCACAACAAGGTAGAAGAAAGAAACCATAGGTATAGAAAGGAGGTGTTTCAGGCAATCCAACCCTTGATTTAAATAAGGGTCGTCCATTTTTTTCTGATATTGGGTTAGTTTCTTTTGGATAAGATATTCATATGTTTGGAGATTTCAGCAAATTTTCAGTTAGGAAGAACAAGACCCACACCTGACCTCAAGAAACTGCTTTTCAAAAGAATATCCAACAATTTCATGATTTTCCTTGTTGCAATGAGTCATTCTGATGACCTGGGAGGCAATATGCTGATTCAAAACTCATTCCAAGCACTTTCAACATAAAAGAATAACATAAAATATCAGCATTTTCTCAACCATGTTGCCTGAAACACACCTTCCCAGCTAACAGAAAAACGTTATTTTACGTCAGAATAACGTTCTAAAACTGTATATAACGTTTTACCATAGTGAGTAGCATTAGAGAAACGTTATATAACGTTAAATAACGTTACAAAATGTTGCATAACGTTTTTTGTTTACTGGGTTCTTTTTTTTGGCCCAATTAAATGTAGTCTAGATTGATTAGTTCTCATGCAGCAGCTGCTGCTACTATTAGGCCTGTCTCTGAGGGCAAGTATCTTGTAAATAGTGGTAGGCAGGGAGGATGGATAGTGATGTCTTTTTGTTAGATAACAGACGCTCATTATTCATACTGTATACTTATTACATGGCAGTACAATGGAGTAGCTCCAACTACACTGTTCATAGTGTTGATAAGAGGCAGTGGGATACTGTGTGAATCCATTGTCTCAGAATAGATGAGGATAACTGAAGGGGAATGTCAGATGTCAATCTCCAGTATCTCCTTATAATTTATGGTCAGCTTGGTGACTGTATGCTTGTATTAGAGACAATGGTAATGTTGTCTCACACCCAGATACCAATGTTTTATTCTATTTCCACATAAAAAAGTTGCATTATTGTCAAATAAACCACACTTCTGAGGGGCAGGCTTTGTAAGTCTCTTCCAAAAGGTAGGCCTTTGGGTGCTGTTTATCCTGTGAGATTAAAACCCTCTCATCGATTTCCAACCCTCCTCTGAGCAGGAGGTTTTTCTCTTTATCATTAAGCTTGTATCTTTCTGGGTGGGCATTAATTAATGTCTTTTCCTCTGTTAGTCAGATTGCCTTCATTATGTTGGGTTGCTTTATCATTGTCAATACCCTTAACACACTACTCCAGACCTGTCCTGCTTCTAAATCACCTTGTTGCCTTTCTACACCAAAAGACATTGGTGAGGTGTCAGGTAATTATTTGATAAGAACTCTCCAACTCTGGTCACGCGTTCTTGTCACTTTTACATCTGTCATCTAGCCACCATTTTGTTGAGGGGCATGCATTTCTGAACGTAGCATGAACACATTGTTTATAAATTAAATAAGCTGCTTGATACTATACCTTGTAAATACTAGTAAGAATTCTCAGATGAATCTGGAAATATGTAGTTACCTTGATAGATTGAGTAACTTTTTTTGGTGAAAATTCTCACTCTCCCAAGCCTAATGTCTGCCCTCCTGCCGTGGTACCAGGTACTGAAGAAGCTGTGCATCTAGCCCTCTCTTTCATAGATGAGTGGCTTTCCGCAAAAAAAAAAAACTATTTTATCTGTCCCCTCAGAAAATGGCGGCTGATTCCGGACACAACGCTCCCTATGTACAGTCTTATATCTGTCCCCTAAGAAATTGGCTGTTCTAAGGCGTCGTGGAGAATACTTGCATGCAGATGCAAAAACTATCCTGTGCACAAAAATGTCTTTAATCATAACAGACTTTGACCCCAAGCAAGATCAGACTATCAGACATTCTATGTCCACTTTATATACAGAAGTTAACCATAGCAGACATTCAGACATGATGTCTACTATATATACAGTCAGATATGGACAAAAGTGGACACTCAGACATACTATATATGCACTTTATATACAGAAGTCAACTATAAAAGCCCTAGACAATCAGACAGACCTAGTTACGGGTTGTCACTCTCAGTAGGGCGCCAGGGCTGTCTGAGAGTTACGGAGAGAAGGGTCAATTTTCTACTGGTTCTTCCTATTCCTAACAATCATGTCGATTTCTACACCCAATCAAGACAGGCTATGAGTGGCTTTTATCCTACTTAAGGCCTTAATTGGATAAAGTGAAATGTACAAACTGGTAGTTATAGTCTTGTCTAGACCAATCAAAAGGGGTACCCATGCTGTAAAGAGTTTATACCTGCACAGACTTCCCTCTACAAAGTGATTTAATGCGTAGAAATGAGTAGCAAATTGCAAATTCTAAAAACATAGCACAGTAGAAGACAGTTATATGAATCTCCCTGTGTAATTTCAGCCCATAAACCTGTTTATTAAGCCCAGGGGAGTGCGAATCAAAGCAACCTCGCATTTGGGCTAAATTTCCAGTGATTTCTGGACCCTAAACTTCTACACCCACAGCAGTGTGCTGCGGCCGTGGGTGTTGCAAGCTACACTAGACAGACCATGTCCACCTTGTATATAGATTCATTCTTGAGCTGCCTTCCAGTATGTATATTAAAGAGCATGGGACGAGCCAAATATTCAGCTTCTTTTTCTCCATCCAAGAAGATGGGAGATTTGATTTTCTTTTATCAGCATTTACTACTAGTCCAGTTTTCCTTCTTGTGTACTTCAAGAGATTATTGTATTTCGCGAGAATGTTGGAAACTTATTGTGATTTAAAGTGGAAAACCTGTTATGGATGTTGGTTTCAGTAAAATATTAGTTTATATAATATAATAGCAAGCATGAACACTTGAGTTCTGTCATGGAAATCAAAAATGGAATCTGTCAATATGCATTTTGAAATAGTTCCATCTACCTCCAACATAACTTGAGCCATATTTTAGTCATGAGATGTAAATTGAATTAGGAAATGAGA
Organism: Harmothoe impar; assembly: GCA_947462335.1. Classification (NCBI taxonomy): domain Eukaryota; kingdom Metazoa; phylum Annelida; class Polychaeta; order Phyllodocida; family Polynoidae; genus Harmothoe; species Harmothoe impar. The sequence goes on from OX381709.1 coordinate 82,727,926, forward strand.
CATCAGTTCTTGAATAAAAGCAGACCTCTGTCATCAGTGTCCAAAGTAAAAGGCAGATAAGTGATCCACATGAAATTCAAATTAGCAATTACTGTCTCCATCATTTACCATTCCTTGTCAGATCCAGCCCAGACTAAATACATTTATGATGCGTCACTGTTGTCTTGTGTTGATGCCTGTGGAAGTGGAAAAAGGGTCATGGGAGACACCCAAGGGATCAAGATGGCGGCACCTACTGTGAGTCTGACCATACACAGTCATGTCACCATGACAACGACAAGCCACAGTCATGTCGGCATAATACAGACATCACAATAAGGACCAAAGGGTATCATAATACAAAGCAACATGGACAGATGCAGTCATTATATAGGGTACAAATACTGCATGTGTGCTGCGTTATGCTGCTGATACAAGATTTTGCGTTTTTGTGTTATGATCTATAGTTACCCAGCTAGCAAAACTCGTATGAATCACGTTATTTCTACGTCTTTTCTCAACAGATATTTACTGCATTTGGTTACATCAGAAAGTGGCGCCCATTACATACTATATGCAAATCTTTAAGACATGCTTTTGACTATGTAATATCCATGTAAAAAAATCATGTGTATCTTACGTAAATAAGTTACATGATGTAGACATCATCATCAATTATATATATGATATATATACACAATGTAATTTAGATGGTCATGGATGACATCAATCTGACCTCAGCATAATTTTGTTTTTGATAGCATAATTATGTTAAAAACATGTAAAACTAAAACATTATTTGCACCTATTTTCTCTGTGTGTGGTACTCCATCAGAAGCAAGTAACATCCAGGCAATCAATATAATCAAGGGTTTCTTGCCTGTAGACATCACCAATAGTCCTACAGAGACTTAGCACATTGATCCTAGCAAATTGGCCAAGATGTGATGCCAGCTCATGGTCAGTATTTTCATTTGAATAGTTGTAGCAACCACAGAAAAGGTGTGCTCATACTAATCTCCTGGTCTTCCCTTTAACAATCATTCTAAAGGAACAAAAATGACATATCATACATTGCAGACAAAAGTTGGTCAAATTTCATCTTCTTTGGAAATTCTTTGTGCTGAATAGATACTCGTTTATGGTCAAAGTATTGCCAAAGTAGATTGGATTCTATCGATAGTGGTTAAGGAAGACATCTTGTATCAAAAGAGTGAACCACTTGAAAGGTAAAGTACAGATGTGTTATAGACGTCATAATCTGACCAGATAAGGATGTACCACATGTATAATGTGTATGTAATATTGATGTCAAATCTATCACAGCATTTTAGCATGCACCTTAAGTCATGAATTTGACACCAATGTTTTACGTGTATAGTTTCTCCAAAAAAGATGAAATATTCTGATCAAGATTTAACCACTCGTTTTGTCAAATAGAGACCACATTCAAATGTGTGGATGATATCAAATCACTAATGTCTTTTTCACATTGCCATTTAGATGTAAATAATACGTAAGTTTCCTGTCCACCACTAAGAATATATAAACAGAGCTGCACGCTAGAGTGACTGAGTCTGTGGTTATTGCACTCGTGGGGGTCCTCCCGTTCTGCACGCTGGCCGCAGGCCTACGGAACGTACAATAAGGCCCCAGCTTGCAATATGGCCCATGGTTAGTGCACGCCACCCTCGGGAACGGCCATAGGTTTATCATTGACAGATCATATTCACCATGAAATAAATTACCTTATTACTGTATTAAATAATTGATGATGATGAGCTCATTTTTTTCACAATTTGATGATGAAACTCATCAAATAATAAGGCTCAACTTAGCAAAATTTATGTACTGAGCTCATCATTTTGATGAGTCAATAATGAAAACCTCATCAGATGATGAGGCCAAACTACTCACTGGGTTCAGAACCTTTTTTTTTTTTAACAAAGTTTTATTTGGGCTAAATCAGTACAGTAAGACTTATTTATACACCAGGTTTGGCTGGCCGTTCTGCCACCTGAGGCCAAACTCATCATATAGTATAAGTTTTTGAGTAGTTTGTCATCACCTGTGAAATTAGGGTATCTACTTATTGCTGTATCAAGTTTACAATGCCAATGTGCATGCAGAACATAAAACACAATATGTTGGCGTCTCATCCAGACCAAGCACCTTCTGCACTACCATATCACATATCTCAGATATAGGACTCACTCTCACCAAATCAGTGCAACTGAAAAAGTGGACGTACATGATCGGTGGACGTACATGATCGGTGGACGTACATGATCGGCAGAGTACAAAATGCACCTATTACCCCCTGTACTATGATATATAACATTCCTAACCATACCTACAGGCTGTAATGTATCTTTGGAGAGTTTATTAGAAAAAAACAACTCCCAAAATATTTATAGGGGTCAAATGGGGGAGGCTCAATGTACAACCGATCATGTACGTCACATGACGTACATGATCGGTTTATAATGTAATGTAAAATTTTCTCATTACCCACTGCTTCACATGTCTAAAATCTTACATGTCAAGACATACATCATATGTACACCTTGCTATGATCGATTTATGTTTTAAACATGGTCAGAAAGGGTACTTAAGGCACTGATCATGTACGTCACCGATCATGTACGTCACATGACGTACATGATCGGTATTGAAATGTCATGTAAATTTCTCTTTAATAGTCGCATTTACATATGCCTAAAATCTTACATGTCAAGACACACATGATATGTACATCTTGGTAAGGTTTATTTGTGTTTTATCATGATTAGAAAGGGTAAGGCAGTCAATAAATCACCGATCATGTACGTCACTGATCATGTACGTCACATGACGTACATGATCGGTATTAAAACATCATGTAAAATTATCTTATAGTCGCATTTACACATGCCTAAAATCTTACATGTCAAGATACACATCATATGTACATCTTGGTAAGGTTTATTTGTGTTCTATCATGATCAGAAAGGGTAGGGAAGTCAATAGATTACCGATCATGTACGTAACCGATCATGTACGTCACCGATCATGTACGTCACCGATCATGTACGTCACCGATCATGTACGTCACCGATCATGTACGGCCGCCGATCATGTACGGCCGCCGATCATGTACGGCCAAATTAAAGTTGCATCGATCTGGTGAGAGTGACCCATAGCCCATTTGCTGGCATACTGATAAGATTAGGAGTCAATTAGGAGTCTAATCGACATGATATCATTGTGCTAATTGCACCAGCTCTCATCCATCACACTTGTGGTTCTTCTCGTGGAAGGAGGCTGGATGTTGAGGAGAAAAAAATGAAGAGAAATTTGTTTGTGCATAGCCAAAAATAATTGTCTTATCTCAAGAAACTAAGATAGATAAATTCGCCTGGTGGACAATGACTAGTTTTAAGAAAAAATACATTTCCTAAAACTAGTCATTTGTCTGCCAGACGAGTTTCTTTATCTTATTTTCTTGATATGAGAAAAATATTTTTGGCTGTGTGTGCATGCACTGCTGACCTCTGTGATTCCTTATATTGATGTCAGGACATGAGATGGCTGTTATACATGCATAGAGACACCAGAGCTGTATTGGCAGGCTGGGGTGAGAGAATCAAATCATGTCCAGCACCTCATCCACTCCCTCAGCTGCAGAGTGAATAAAGAACTGGCTATGTGTGGAATAGGAGAGTGTGAATAAGCAATCTCCAATCAGATTCTTCCATTCGTCTGTACAGGCACTACTTCCTTCCCTGTCAAAAGGTGGCGTATTACCCTGCGAACTTTAAAGATGTATATGTCGCAATATCGGATTTTGCGCAATATCGGAACTTTAACATCTCAATAACAAGTCTTATAAAATAAGTTAGTGCATTGCATAAACAGAAAGGTAGGGTAGAAAAAGCATTTAAAAAGACATGTTATAGTATTACTTAGCTCTTTGTTGGGTTACAGGCAACTGAACTCAAATTGTTTTATCACACCAGAGGGATTACTGCCACACCTTATTCACACCTACAGTGAGGTGTGGGATGTATGGGGACCTTCTACTGAATGTTCTCATACCTCCAAGTTGTGGCACAGCATACTCAAACAACATTGACAAATATATCTAATGTTATATGTGTAGCATAGCTAGGAATTCTGAAACTGCCCAATGTAAGTAGGAAGCAATTCCGGAATTGCCCTGCACAGTTCCGGAATTGTACCCGGGCAATTCTGGAATTGGGCTGGTTCCTATTCTGCGCCTGACATATATACATTTATACAACTATTAATTCAAATATGTTAAGGGTTAGATGAGGAGCAAATGTTTAAGATTATAGAAGTATTGAACGTGTTTTTATGATAGAAATTGTTAATAAGCCTCAGAGCTATTTTTTATGTAGGGACACTGCAGTGTGTGATGGGGATAGGAGAACAGACAAGTAGTACCGTTTTCCTCCCTTCTTCCACAAAAGATTTCCTGTAGTCCAAGAGTTTTGACAGAGTCTTATTTGAGACTGTGCTTGGAAAGTGTGAATAAGCTCGCTGTTCTGTGTAGATGACTTTGTGTATGGGGTGCTGGGGGAATTGAGACGATTGAAGGAAAGAGTGGCACCTAATATTGGAAATTGATTTAACCTCTCTCCCCTTACTGTCATCATCCATAGCCTCTTGCATATATGTTGTCAGGCAATGACCAGTATTGCCAGACTTTCTTGTAGCCTGGAAATAATTGAAATATCCTAATGAGGATCCCTACCTATCTGGACTCGCATGGACTATGCTAGCGATCTGAAGACATAGGTCTGGTTACATGATGCTTACTTTATATTCTCACTTTGTTCTCGTACTGCCTTCCCAGGCATGACTTCCACATGCAAGATATCAAGAGGAAAGTGCAATAGTCATGTACACCAGCCAATGAAATTTTAATGATTGTGTACTATTATTTTCTGATAACTCCCTCTGCTACATTCAATTTATCTACTGAGAAACATTTCAGTAAGCATTTCCTGGAACTTGAGTGCATGGCACTCTGGGAGAATTAATGCCTCCGGCAGCAGTTTCAGGAAAATCATGCTGCAGTATATATCTCTTGCTGAGAGATGGATTTCACGAGAAGAGCAGAGATAGGATTAAATTTCATTCTGGTGAGTAGTAGCAGTATCTGCTTACTACAGTGTCATTAACCCTTTAAGGATGTCATGTCACCAAAAGATGACATTAGTCGTCATGATGCACCAATCTAACATAACCAGTGCTGCATTGGAGCATTATGCCCACTCTTCATGAATATTTCAACCCGTAGGGTTGGCATGATACTTAAATGCTATCCTGGTGAGTTACTCACTAGGGCTACATGTGTGTATTATGATGACCGAGGTATTGATGCATTAGTGCATGATGCCGTCCTTAAAGGGCTAACGCTGGAGGGATATATTTCAGAGTGCGCTCTAATGTCACCCTCTACTCTGGCGCTAAGGAGCCCTAGGTCAATAGGCAGGTCCGTGAGCTTCCTTAAGCAGGCTGGGTGCAGAAGATGCGGTATTGATTTCAGTCTTATCTGTTAACAAGGATGGCATGTCACTAAAACATGACATTTGTCATTATAATGCACCAAAGCAGACCTTAACTCGCTGGTGCTGCATCGGTGTATCATGCGAACCCTTCAGGAGCGTCTCAACTCTGTAGGGTCACTGGTGAGTTATTTGCCAGGGATGCATTCATGCATAATGACCACTAGGGGCATGCACAGGATGCTATATTAATTTCAGTCTAATCTTTTCAGGATAATTATAGTTTCCTACAGCGTATCTCATGAATCATCACTTTGGAAGATCACACAATAACACTGACATAAATTATTTGGAGAAGGAGGTTTTGGAGGAGTTCAGTGCTCGTTTATCCATTCAAAAATACATTGTTAAAGAATATGGGCATTGCTGTCTAGTTTATGTAAGAGTAGTATAGTATGTATCGGAACGGGACTATAGTTAACTACTGTTTATTACTCAATCGACATGCAGCCAATCAGAGGCCGCCATTTGGTCACGTGACCCGTTGCCATGGTAACGTGACCTACTTAGGGCTCTCAGCCAATCAGAAGCCAGCATTCTGGGTGACCTACTGACCTACTTAGAAGCTCTCAGCCAATCAGAGGCCGGCATTCTGGTAACCATGGTAACGTGACCTACTTACGTCACGTGACCTACTTAGGCTCAGCCAATCAGAAGCCGGCATTCTGGTAACTAGGGTAACGTGACCTACTTAGGGTTTGTTTGTAAACAACACCACGTGGCTCTCTTGTTTGTAAACAACACCACGTGACACGTGACTGTTTGTAAACAAACAAACAAAAAAGTTATGTAACTTATATATAGAAATAAAAACACAACAAGATAATTTCTTTTTTTTTCATTTTATTCTTTATTTTCATTTCAATCAAAAAAACACACAAGTTTATGCTTTTTTAGCCATCGCAACAACCCGTCACAACAGCATCATCGATAGCTTCTGACTCACTGTCCGGTCGCTCAGCTTTGGGATTTTGCTCATGCGCATGACGCACTTCTTGGGGTTTCTTGTTCGACATGCTTCAATTAGGAAATGAACGCAATGAGGTCCACAGGTGTCAGCAGAAGTGTCTTGTAGTTGAACGCGGTTTCTTTGCCACTTGAACGGAGCAGAGCGTTCCACGAAAGACAAGAACTCCGCACTCAGCGGCGGTAAGCCGAAGGAATCAAAGTAGTACACTTCACCCGTGCTCGACACGTAAAACGCCACCCAATGCTGACCTGGTAAATGTTGCGGATCTGTGTTGCTCACGAAACAAGTGTCTTTGATAGGGTGCTTCGGAATAGTGTCACAAGAGAAAACACCCAGGAAACGATGTTTTGTGTGAACGTTTTCCTTCAACACTCTGCTTATTTCAAGCGTGTTCATACGATACGCTAAGTACCGCTGTCTTGTCTTCAGTTCATGTGGTAGTCGGTGATGGGGTGTCGATCTCGGGTCAGCTCGACGACGTTGTCGTACACCAAGTAGAGTAGCACCGTTGTTGTCGCTTGTAGCGCCGAGCTGAAACTGACTTCCACCCTCAGCTGACCCGCTCTTATAAGGTTCACGCGACACCCGTCGTGCGATCTGTCTGGGGTTAAATCGAGGGGGAACACCGTGTAACCGTTCAGGAATTGATCGTATGAAATACCGCAGGAGCGCGCGCCCTCGTACATCCCCGTTTCCGTGTGTAGCGCCAAGTACTCTCTCACGGCCGCTTTGGTCTTAAAGTCGGGCACGTAGGCGTCGTTCGGCACTTTCTGATCGTTCACTATCACTTGAAGCGAGCTGATGTCGTAATGCTTCATCTCGAACGGGTTCTTGGTGTAGCTACCGTTGAAGGCGTCGTGGTCTAGGAAGCAAATCATCATCGACTTGGGAAGCTGGCCTGTGTTGGAGTGCGTGTAGCTGTGATCTCTGTTACCTTGAGGGATGGCGTACATCGTCACCTCCACTCTGTTCACCGGGTAGTCGAAGGGTCCGTGTTCTATCACCGCTCTCTCGTGCGTTTCCGCTACAGCGTCCGCCACCAACACGCGTCGCACGTAGAGCTTTGCTTTGTAGATCTTCAAGCTGTAGCCTCCGTCATCGGCGCACATCAGATAGAAAGAGGGCGCTGCCTGTTTCAGAGTGAGATTGATTTCTGTCTCTCCAACGATGAGCTTCGGTTGATGAGCCAGGTCAAAGTGCAGTCGCGCCATCAGCGAAAAGCGCTTGTTGGAGATTAGCTTCCTGCGCTCTTTGTACCCCGCATTCGCGTTACTCAACGCGTCAAAGTGACCAGGCGTATCTTCATGCCACCCCTGGGCGCTCATGACGCCGTCCTTCACGTCTTTGTTGTAGTTGAGTAACCCTTCCAAGTAAGCTCGGTAAGGGTAGGTCTCGGTGTTGCCAGACACTTTGAAACCGCCAATGGAGACTTGGACGTCTTTGAAGAGCGAGTGAGCCAAGTTGTTCACCGGAGCTACCGCGTCGGTGTCCTCGAGCGCCGCTCCGTTCGGTTTCAGCACTTGACATTCCAGATGAAGGTAATTCTCGTTCAGGTCTGTGTACTCTTGCGACTTGTTGATGGTGAAATTTATGTTACCTCCATCCTCTAAAGAGTTTTTTTGTTTCTATCCCCAGGAAAGACGACTTTAAGATAATAGTCTGAGTCGGCGCTACGGTGTGCAGGTCGAGCTCAGAGAGCGCGCACTCGTTACTGCTCTCGTGTACGTAAGCCATTGTGTTCTCTCTTCACGCGGACGACAGACTGACGCCGGCCGCCTCCAGTCTTTTTATTTATACCTGAAAGCCTAGGCGCTTACCGGTCGAATACATCCCCTCTACGTCTCTTGCAAGAGCCACCGCCCGTCTGAGGAGAATGCCAGCGACGTTTCGACCCTTTCTTAGACGCGACAGTCGTCTTTCCTCCCGAGAACGCCTTACTCGCCAGTCTCTTCAGAGCGCCTGCGCCTCGGTCTTTCACGCTGCTCTTTAAAGTCCGACCCGCCAGCGCATCTTTAGCTACGCCCACACCGGCGCGGAGCAGCGTTTTTCCCACCGACTTCAATAGCGGGGTAGCCGAGCGCATCAGACCTAACAGAGCGCCGCCCAAACCGTGCCCGCTCTGGAAAGAGCGCCCGCTGTACACATTGATGCCGTTGCCCAGCTGCGCGTTGTAGTAATCGCTGTACCCTCTGCCGACGGTGCACCTGGGTGGAAAGTACGGAACGCGTTGACGCATCATTTTTCTCTCTTTCAGCGCTCAATAGGTCTCAGATGAAGTGTCACGGTCACCTCGCCTCTACCGAATGGGATGGAATGACCGGATCGGTCTCTTAAATAGATGCCGACCTCGGTAAACCTCTTGGATTTCAAGGGGAAATAATCCAAATGGGGAAAACTGATAGCTTGCACGCCACCTCGACGCTTTCCGCCTCTGTCCACCGCGACGCAGCGTAACAGCGGCACTTGCATGTCGCCCACACGTCTCTCCTGGATCATGTCGGTGTATATGTACACAGAGTGCACGTCCCCAAAAACATCCATCGAGTAGGCGCCGGTAGTCGGCGATGCGAAACACGTCTCTCCGAAGCCTAGAACGCATGCGAGATGCTGAGTCAGCAGGACAGCACAGTGTCTCGGCGGTTTGATGGTGACGCGTTTCGTCTTGGAGTCGTACGATAAGATCCCCATCGGTTTGAGCAAGAAGCTGGCGCCCTCTAGTCTGTCATCTCGCAACGTCTCACTCAAGCGCTCGACTAGGGTGTGGTTGCTTCCGGTGAAAATAGGAGGTATCTCGAATATGTTTGGCATGAAACTGCGCACGCCCATGGCTTTCTCCATCTCTTCGATCATCTGTCTTGCTTGATCGCTGATCGCCTTCTTCTTCACCGCCGGGGACAAGAACTGCTTGTATACGGCATTCGTCTGTCTCAAGTCGACCTCTCTCTTGAACCTTTTTGTTTCCGGTTTCAATCGCTGCTCTTCCGACGTGTCTGATAGCTCTTCCACCGTTACATAGCTCGCTTCCTTCCAGCTCAGCGGGTATTTTGAGCTGAACGTTAGCTTGCTCAGACCGTTCGCGTTTTTCATTCCCCTCCAGTCTACCTGCGGTTTTCTTCTTTCGGCGAATTTAGTCTCTTTTAAAACCTTGATCGCCTCCTCTAGCGAACCCTTGGTGCGCAGAGGAACAACGATGATCAAGTCGTCGTCGTGCACGTTAGTCCATTCTGTAGGGAGGATGATCTCAGTCAGAGCCGCTTCGTACGCTTCGGGCAGAAGGAGCGGCGAGTCGAAGTGAGTTCGGAAAGACGTCAAGCTGTTGTCAGGATAATACTCCATAGAGCTGTTGCTAGGTAGAGTGATGTTCATTTTTTTTTTTTTTTTTTTTCTACGTTATTTTTTTGACGGGGATCCACTCGTTGAACTTGTCGTCGTAACCTAACCAACGTACGAAAGCTAACTCTTTACCGTCGACGGTCTTGCGGCGCAACACCTCGTCTATCAGGTAGTTGTTGTCGTAACGACTCTTGTACACCTTCTGAACCTCTTCCGGGTAGAAGACGCCTTTTATCTCCTCGCCCTTGTCGTCTTTCAGCTCGAACCCTCTGCTTCCCAACGTCTTAGCAACGTCGACCACTTCCTCGCGCCAGTTTCCCTCGTACCCTTTGTCGAAGGCGCCTTTAGTTCTCAACATCCTCACTCTGTCACCCGGAGCGATGACGTCGACGGCGGACGTCTTTGTTTTTTTCTTCTTTTTCCATATTTCGTCGATTTGTTTGTTAGTTGGGAGATCTTGTCGGTAGAAAACTGTTTCGCTGTTTTCCGAGCTGACTTGAGCCGGCGCCATTTTCAACGTCTTGTGGTGAGTGCGATTGTAAGAAGACACTACATGGTGCAGTACGTCTACGTAGCGATACGTGCGCTTGTGTGTGAAATAACGCCACAGCTTCTCCTTCAGACTGCGGTTCAAGCGCTCCACTAGACTAGCTTTGATGTCGTCGTTCTCGCCAGTGAAAAACTCTATGCCCTCGCTCTTCAAGTGATCTTGAAAGATCTTGTTCAAAAACTCTTTCCCCTTGTCTGTCTGAACAGTGCGCGGTCGTCTCTCGCCAGTGTCTGTCATCTTTCGGAAGGCCTCGGTAACATCAGCGCCGCTCTTGGATTTAATGGGAACGGCCCACGCGTACCTAGAGAAAACGTCGATCGCCGTCACCACGTACCGGAAGCGGTGGTTGTGAGACGCCAAAGCCTGCATGTCCATCAGATCTATCTGCCACTGCTGATCGATTGCGCCGGTTATAGTCTTGTTCCTTGCGAATTTTCTCCGAATGGGTTTATTTTTAGTGTAGGCGTCCAGCGACACTAAAGCATCTCGGATGACGGCCGGGTTTAGGTGGCGAAAATGATGTTTCTGGAGTTTAGTCACGCTAGTGAAACTGGAGGGCGCTTTGACGTCGGTATATCTAGCTACTACGCGCTTCTTTTCTTTTTCCTTCTTGGTCAGTCTCTTCACTGGTTTGCCCATCGTCGACTTGTTGAGGGCGTGAACGACGACGTCGCCGCTAGGCGGTTGCGCCCTTTCCTTTTCTTACTCCCCGCGCTCCTATAGGAAGTCGGAGTTTGGAAAAGTTCACTGCCCTCCTCGTCGTCAGAGGATTGATCGTCCACCTGGAGAGAAGAGTCTGCTGCTGCTACTGCTGCTGCTGCTGCTTCTCCTTCTTCCGAGTCGAAGCTCGGTCGTTTCCGACCTCTGTCAGCAAGCCGTGTGTCCAAGCTTTGGCCAGGTCCGCTCGCTTTATACAGATGGTTTCCGATCAAGGAGTCTGTGGGAACTGCTTCGCGCAGCGCTTTTGTGAACGGAGAGTAGCCCGCCGGTCTGGGCGCCGTCTTCCTGAACCTGGCGGCGTCGTTCAGTAAGTCCACTATGTTGATGCGATGCTCAGGTGGTATTCTCCGACCCGACATCTCGCGCACCGCACCGTCCTCGTTCCACTTGACCACACCGGATTTCTCCAATTGTTTGTACAGCGCCACGGTCCGGGTGCGATTCCTCTTGGGAACTTGGTTCACCAACCGCTCAAGTAGGGACGCGCTGGCTTCTTCAGCAGACTGACGGAGGTGAGCCGGGGGCGAAGAAGTGTAGGACGAAGAGATGTTGCTGTTGCAATCTATTCAACAACCTTCGGTATTTCAACATTTTCTCGCGCGATTCCAAAGTGGGATCGTTCAACACTAAGTCCAAGTCCCTGTAGATAAACTGTAGCACCTGGTGCAAGGCCGCGTCGGGATGAAGGGACTGTTCTGCCTGCTTGTGGTAATAGGCCATATCGGCAGGTATGCGGGCGGCGGTGGCAGGAGCGGAACTCTCGTTCTTTTCAGTACGCTCATCAGGAAGAGGAGGAAGGTTTGGAGCAGTAGAAGTACTAGCAGCAGCGACTGCAGTAGTAGCAGCGCTAGTAGTAGCAGCAGCGGGCACATGATGAAGTAGACCTGCTCGTGATGATTTGTAGAGCGTCTCAGGATCCACGAGCGCTAAGTGTTTGTAGTGTTGTTGCTGCTCTGAGTCCGTCATGGGGACGACGGTGGCGATGACGCTGGCGGTGGCGGTAGTGGTGGTACTGTCGGCGAGTAGGTGTCGAATGAGGTGTCTCATATACGGAGAATGCTCTTTATAAGCGGTAAGGCCATCCCTATGAGAGCCGGAATGAGGAAACCTCCCTCTTGTACCAAGACGCGTCTCTTTTTCTTGATGGGCGTAGATTTTTTGCCGACCTCCCTCAACACGTCAGCCGATTCTCGAAGCTTGTCCAGTTGTTTGTCGCTGAGCGGGATGTTCCCTACCAGTAAATTGTGACAGATCTCACTCAACGCTGCGATCAGATCGTCGCTTCCAGAGTCTATTAGATGCGAGCAGTCCTTTGGCGAGCACTTAGCTAAGTGCTTGAGAGTACCAAAGTGTCTTTCGAGTAGATGAGAAGACATTTTTGCTACTGCTTTCTCTTGTTCTTTTTTTTTGTCTAGCGGTACGAATACTAGCTGAGAGTGTATGGACGTCAAAGAGGAGCGTATTCTCAGATCGTCAGGTGTTGACTGCTTGAAGTCCAGAAGGAGGTATGAGTGAGGTCGCTTGAGTTCATGGGTAAATATACTAGAGAGGGCCGCCGCGTTGGAGGGAAACACCTGGCGAGACAGACTAGCTATTTGCCCCATGTCGCGCGGGTTCTTGAAAACGATCATGTAGTGAGCGTTCAGACTCATAGTTCGAAAGTCGGGTGATTTCTGGAATAGGTTCTGAGTGATATATATGACGCTCACGTTCCAGTGATGCGAGTATTTAGTAAAGATGTCGGCTACCACTTGCTGATTGGAACTGCTCATCAGATCGTCCAATATCAGTAGAGTGTGTGGTCGTAAAGCGTCTTCTGCTACTTCCACGTCTCCCGCTATAGCCTCTTTGCTAGGAAGACCTTCTCTGAATTCCACACCGTACTGATTTTGCATTTTTTCAAACAGAGGTTGCCACTCGCCGTAATGGTAAAAAGTCTTTTCCACCGGCGGCGTGACCAAATTGTTCACGTCGCTCAGAAATTGATCCACCAAGCGCGATTTTCCACAACCCGACGGACCGCTAATGATACAACTAAAGGGTCCTTGTAGTCGAGCGTTTGCTTTTACTACTCGACATTTTTTCGTTTTTTTTCAGGACGCGTCAGAGAGCGGTTGTGTGTCTGACTGTCTGCTGTGTTTCTCACTCGAACGGTCGGTAGTGAATGGTTGTGGAGAAAAGTCAGCCGACCTTTTTATTGATACCGGCCGGTGTCACAGTAGCGGCGGCAGAAGTGACTTTTTTTTCTTTTTTTTTTGCGATAAAATTCTATTTTCACTCAATAGTCATAAATGTTTGTATCAGACTCCAGAGGAGTCTGATACAAATATTTATTTTTTTTTTAAAAAAGAAGAGGAGGAGGAGGAGGAGGAGGAGGAGGAGGAGGAGGAGGAGGAGGAGATTAATTTTTTTGATCATTTAGGCAAAGCTCGTCGCTTTGCCGCTTTTTTTTTCTATTTCTGTGTTGTGACACGATCGTCTCGAAAAAGCAATAAGGCGTGTGAGCGCGGCGGTGACAAATACATATTGGAGCGTATGGTTTAAAATGGTGCGTCCCTATCTTCTTCAATTCGGCTGCGTTGCAATATGCGGGATAACAAGTGACGACGTCGAAACGTTTAGAGACCGTGTTCACGTCGGCCACAACGCGCGCCCACCGAGTGGGAGCTGCAGTCGCTCCCAAGAAACCGATCGGCTTGTCGAATCGTTTCATAGCGCTTATTCTCACTTTATAAGAGGAGGCAGGGTGAGGAGAGTAGCGGCGCTCTTTCTTTTCATGAAACGCCCAACGAGTGGGGGCGCTGAGAGCGGCTGTTATGCAATGGTAGAGTAAATACTGTTCTGAGAAGACGGCTCTCGGCCATGTTGCTACGTTTTCCTTTTCCGCTCTTGTATAACGACGATGGCGCTCAGCTTTGCATTTCTCGAGAATTCGGTACGCTTCAAGAGAAGCGTGAACCTCAACTACGTGACGCTCTCTCCTCTGAGATAAAAAAATAGCCGGGCAGTTGAGGAGGGCACTTTGTTCGCGCGACCGTCTTTTAGAAACTCGCGCCCTCTGCAGCGCCATATTTCTTTCCTCCGAAACAAAAAAGACTGAGTGAAAATAAAAATTTTAAAAAACAAAAAGCTCAAAGAAAAAAAAAAAAAAGCAATAAGCAGACTCAGCTCGAAATTCCCTGCTGGCGTGATGGCGCTGACTGCAGGCGGTGGCGGCGGTCGGCTGGCCGGCGGTGGCGGTGTCGGCGGCGATGGTAGAAGGGTGTGTGGAAAGAGAGACGCATCTCAGTCTTTTATAGGAGTGGCGAGTCTGACATTTTCAGCTGTCGCATGCTGACCTGCTGCTATCATACACTGAAAATTCTGGGGGTTAGTCAATGCTAATATATCTTAGTCAAAACCACTAACTTATCAGCATTATTAAATCAAACTAAGATTTTGCTAAACTATGACTAACTTTTTACTAACCAGCTACCCACAGGAACTCCACACCAGGTGACAGCACAAGCAAATCATGAGATATCTATCTATATGATAAGATTGTAATTGCACTTGTTATCATGCTTAGAGGTAACCTTTTCTAATTTTGAATATGATATGGGGTGAAATATAATGTATGCATGTATCTACTTAGCCAGATTTTTAAAGAAAAACTGATCAACCTATTCCAATGAGGTTTTCTGAATGGGACACCTTTTTTGTGTTTTTGAAAAATGCATATATCAAAGACACACTCAAGTCTCTATATGTCCAATTCTACAGGACAATAATTGTTATGTAGACAAACTGGCTTCAATGGATGGAGTTACCATTGCACAGGTAACTCATGATGTGGTTGTTGCATATTAACCAGGGCCATGCCACTGACTGGTTATAGATGTACTAATCACTAATGAATGACTACTGTAAATTCCTGCATGTAGCTTGTGGGTTATACTAGAACCAAACCTCTACCCGGTAGTGCAGGTTATACAATATTCTCAGGTCTAGGGGCGGGTAATACAAGGGTTTTTGAAGGTAAAGTACAGTACTAAAATCACAATTTTCAAGCCCTAGGTAGAGGTTATAGGATTCTCTCAAAGTCAGGGTGTGAGTTATATGTGAGATGCGGGTGTACACCAGATTTTATGGTAGCCTCATAAGTTCAGGTGACCTGGGCAATGCTAACTTTTAGCTAAGGGTTAGCAGCAAAACGCTAAGATAGGATAGGAACTTTGGGCACGTAATTTTCGCTAATGTTTGTACAAAAGTTAGTAAAAAGTTAGTACAACCTACTAACTTTTGACTGACATTTGAGATTCAATATTTTCAGTGTAAGAGAAACAAAAGCCCTAATCACGCTTTTCAGCTGGATCCTTCCACCCCGCCAGACATGGATCTCGATGGGAAGGTGGTTTAAAATTAAATCCGTGTACCGACTGTCATACAATAGAGTAATTAGTTGAACGCGTGTTACCTGTATAAAGGATTAGCGGGTCATGGGCTCAGCGTGTGTATAGAAAAACAACTACAGGTAGCGTGAACAAACCAACCCCCTCCCTTTCTGTCACTCTGTCTGTGACTAGAGGGTGCGCCGTGTGGTAAGCGGCTTAAATCTAAAGAAAAACAAATCACCCTCTCCTGTCATCAGCAGTCAGCCGGCCGGCGGCTGGAAAATGCGATTAGAGGGATGATGAGCCACGTAGTAAGCGACTTAAGGCTGATCTAAAGACCTGCCGTGAGGGGGCAGCTGGCCGGTGGCTTGAAAAAAGGGGGGAGTAAGGGTATATAAGGGGGAGTGAAACCGTATTCGGCATCGTCATCATCGTTCACGCTACTACTACTACTACTACTACTACTACTACTACTACTACCACCAGCAGCACCGCGCCTCAATTTGCAGATCCCCATGATGGAAAGTTGCTACCGTGACATGAAGCGGAATGACGAAGCGGTGCGCGAATGTGAAGCTGATGCTGTAGCCTCTGCTACTGCTGCTGCTAGTGCTGCTCAGCGTGCTACTGCTGCATTTACTGCGGCTGTTAGTGACGCTGGTTGTGATGACGTTGTTGTTGTTGCCGCTGCGGCTGTGACTGCTGCTGTTGCTGCCGCCGATGCAGCTACTCATGCCACCGATGCCGACGCTGCTGCTGCTGATGCTGTTGCGGCTGCCGATGTCGCCGCTGATAACGCTGCTAGTGCCCGCTCTGCCGCCCTTGCTACTGTCGCTGCTGCTGTTGTTGCTCATGCTCACGCTACTGCTGCTACCGCTGCTGCTGCTGCTGCTACCGCTGCTGCCGAGGCTGCTGCCGCTGCTGCCGATGCTGCTGCCGATGCTGCCGATGCTGCCGATGCTGCTGATGTTAGCAGTCGCGTCGACAAAGAATCGTCATTTGTCACTCTTAAACCTCCAGTTGAACGCGCGACGGGTAGTAGGGCTACCAACGCGACGGCCGGATGGTGCAAATGGTGTCGTCGCTTCTGCTCGTGCGCTTGCTTTTCTTCCGGTCCTACCTGCTGCTGCTACGGTATGATAGTGTTATAGTGTTTGAATGAGAACGCGCGTAGTTACACATAGACGCTGTAACAGATGTGCTTTTTTTTGAAAATATAATTTTAACATAACATGGAACTTGTTGTGTTTATTTTCTATATATAAGTTGTTTGTTTACAAACAGTCACGTGTCACGTGGTGTTGTTTACAAACAAGAGAGCCACGTGGTGTTGTTTACAAACAAAACCCTAAGTAGGTCACGTTACCCTAGTTACCAGAATGCCGGCTTCTGATTGGCTGAGCCTAAGTAGGTCACGTGACGTAAGTAGGTCACGTTACCATGGTTACCAGAATGCAGGCCTCTGATTGGCTGAGAGCTTCTAAGTAGGTCAGTAGGTCACCCAGAATGCTGGCTTCTGATTGGCTGAGAGCCCTAAGTAGGTCACGTTACCATGGCAACGGGTCACGTGACCAAATGGCGGCCTCTGATTGGCTGCATATCGATTGAGTAATAAACAGTAGTTAACTATAGTCCCGTTCCGATACATACTATACTACTTGTAAGGTTGCTGGAAATAAAACGTAAATCATGAAAGAAAGAAGGGAGAGAGTATCTAGTCGATTCATTTTCAAATATCTTCCGTTGCCACTGAATTGCAGAGGACGGTTAGTTATTTCATGTTATTAAGTTATGCTTACTGTTTGGTAAGTTGTCTCGGGTGATTTGGTAAGTTGTCTCGGGTGATTTCCTACAATTCAGAAAGTGAGTTTTGGTGACAAATGTCTGTTAAAAACTGTTTGATATTACAATATGTTATCTTATCTTCAATGCAGTACAATTGCACTTTGGAAAGTAGTACTGTTTGTTATTGCACTCTTCTCAATGAAAAAAGAGATACAGGAGCGCATACAGTGGACAAAATGCAATACAATAAGTCAGTCCCACATTTCAAACAGAACAGATATAAAACACTATTGTACTTAGACTGATGGATTGGCTAGCTCCGGGCAAATGTCCTTGAATGGGATTGAATGTTATTATTGTTACAATACAGTGTGTACGATGTCCTGGTGGCTGTGTCTCACCAACTTGGGCCAACGTTTTCGTCTATGACCGGGTGCCGTCTTTGACCGGGTGACATCCATGACCGGGTGCCGTCTATGACCGGGTGCAGTCTATGACCGGGTGCAGTCTATGACCGGGTGCGGCCTATGGCCGGGTAGCAAAGACAAGGCAAATATAGTGCAGTAGCATACATCTTTAAGTATACAATGGTACACATTAATGTAGAGCTTAGTAAACCCTAATAAAAATGAAAAACCAAAAAAATAAACTTTTTTTGTTTATTACTCCAAATATACCAAGGTGTATGTGGAAAGGCGGTCAAATGTAACTACACTTTATGATTGAGCAATGTTTCAGGGACAGTAATATTACTTGATAGTAATAAAATACTAACATCTTAATTAAACTGGAGTGCATTTCACGATAAAAGTTATAATTTTCCAAAAAAGTATATCACAGTATAAAAAAAAAAAAAAAAAACTACTTTTTTATTTAGCCACTCATAGACGGCACCCGGTCATAGACGGCACCCGGTCAAAGATGGCACCCGGTCATAGACGGCACCCGGTCATAGGGGAACACATTGGCCCAAGTTGGTGAGACACATGTACAGCCTCGTGCTGTACTGCCGTGGAAGATTATCTAGCAGTACACACAATCATTGTAAGCACTAGAGAATTATTCACCAATGCTGAATTCATGCAGCATGATCACCTAGACTATAATGCATTAAGGTATCATGTGGTCATTAAAGGGGTACACACTTCATTGAATGGGAATGAATGACAATATTATGTTTGCTGTACCAATACAATATGTGAATTGTCCTGGGCTGGTGTAACAATGGGGAGGCAGGTTATATAGCTATACACAGAGACCTCGGAGGCTAGGGGGGGGGGGGGTGTATGAGGCTCAATGAAAGGACTTCTACTGAATTGATTTGTATTTGATGTGGGAAAAAAGGATGTAATGACAGTTAAGATAACAAATTAATCAGCCTGTGACTTCTTTTACCAGAAATGTGTATTGAGATAATTATATACCAAATAACTTTTGCAGTATGTATATTTTCCCGTGCTACTGTTTTTTGTCTTTTTTTAAAGTGTTTTATTCGGGTAAAAGTTACAAAGGTAATTGCATCAACCTAGCATATACGCGTTGCATTGCCTCTGCTAGGGCCCCTTTCATGCCATAATTAACAATTATTTCTCTGATTTGGGTATGACGTACACATTTTGTTCACACATATGAATTTTATACAAACTTAAAGTACATAGATTTCACATAATTGTTCATGACATTCAGAAAAATGAGAGTGATGAGATGAGATGAGGGAAGCATTGTATATATGTAAGTTTGAAGGTTATGCATGCTTAGTTGTAGGATATATCCAATTCAGATAAAACAAGTGTCATAATCTTTCTTTATCGAAATTTTAAATGACTTTAAGTCCTCTATTTCTGTATATGGTGCTTTAAGCATGTTCCATCAAGCAATAGCCCTATGGAAAGCACTCCTAAGCACCATTGGCTTTTGGGACCAAGGAAGAATAAGCCTTCACCCTTGATTACCTCTAGTGGGTAAATTTCTTTCTATAGATCCAAATGTTCTCCCTATAGATCCAACCACATCGAAGAGAAACATTGAAAAAACAATAAATATGCTTGTCCCAATTTGTTCTCAGACTTACAGATAGTCACAGCTTATGGCCACCGTCCACAGGAGGACTTCGGCTTATAGTAAGGGCATATTATTTATGTTTGTGTGCCCAATTCCCCCTGGGAACGGAGCTATATTTGCTGATTTACACCCCGTCATAAGTGTACCAATCCTGGGGCAATGTTCACACAAATAGTTACAACTGGAACTATGTGGAGTGTCCCCACCCCTGAGATAAAAGGAATTTATAATGTAAAATCTTGCACCACACTGAAGTTAAACAGTAAAACATGCAATCGCAAAGCGCAGACTTGACGCTACATGTCTGCTTTGTCAAGAGGATGGATGTGTTGATTACAAAATGGCGGTCATGAAGTGCAACTGCTCAGTGGTAACAGTGTGCATGTCACTCGATCAACTTCCACATCTGTGGATCAGAGAGCAATTTTCCAGTCGATGCACCACATAGCAATGATCATTGCACACAATCGAGCAATAAGCAAACGTCATCTTTAGGCTGTGTCTCACGAACTTTGGCCAATGTTTTCGTCTCTGACCGGGTGGCATCTCTGACTGGTTGCCATCTCTGACTGGGTGCCTTTAGGGCAGATGTAGATAGAATTGGGCTGAAAGGTTAATGGACGTTACAACTTTTTAAAGTAGTAATTAGTTGCCCATTTTTATCATCATCTGCCCTAAATAGTTGGTTGGTTGGTTGTTGGGTTGCTTTACGCCCTAGTTAACAGCTATGGTCATTTCAAGGGCGGTGATGGTGATCGAATCTATGAGGTGACTGAAGATAGAAAGCACGTCCCTACACTTTTACCGAGACAATGGTTCTTTTACATCCCACACTACATAGGCACAGTGTGAGATGGACAGGCCTTTGATATGCTGTAAGTCTACCACAGCAGGGGGGAGGTCGCAGCTCAATCAGCAGGGCGCTGCTGAGTCTCGAACCCACGTTCTTGTGGGTGCCAGACGAACGCTCTACCTCTGAGCTAACTCCCCAGCCCTCTGCCCTAAATAACCCGTTCATATTTAGGCTGGTCAAAGATGGCACCCGGACAGAGACGAAAATATTGGCCCTAGTTCGTGAGACACAGCCTTTAGGGACAAGTCATTTATTGCAAGCTGGGGGAGCGGGGGGGGGGGGGCTGTGTGCAGCATGCTACTCAATCAACTTCTACTTCTGTGGATCAGAGAGCAATGTTACAGTCAGTGCACCACATAGCAATGATCATTGCACACAATTAATGAAGCAAACATAATCTTTTGGGATGAGTCGTTTTTGGCAGCTGGGGGGGGCTTGGTGGGATATGGGGTGGGCGGCATAATAAATATAAAGCCCACGACGGAGACCCAGGAAATCAAAAATTTTTATATAACGTTTCTCTATGGCTCCTTATTGTGGCAAACGTTATATAACGTTAAAAATCATATTTTGACGTAAAATAAGGTCTCTTTGGGGATGGGGCGAAATTCAATAAGCCACTATGATCGTGGTAAGGGTAAAATGTAAATTTGGTCCATTTAAGTGAATGTGACCATTCATCGTTCCATCACTGTGTGCGATTATAAGATTATTGTCAGCTAATTGGTGAGTTTTCTATGAAAAATCCACCGATTAAGACCTCCAAGCTTGCTAATAAAGGGAGTATTCCACTGATGGAATCGGCCGTAATTCCTTCGGTCGGACGAAATTTGTCCGTGAGTTTAACATTACAGACTTTCATCGGCTGACAAAATTTTGGCTGACCGACGTTTGTGGAATACACGCTTAACCAGCAATTGAAACCTTATATTGGGTTATTAAAGATGGTACTGCACGTCATGCAGTCCAAGCTGCACTTCCAATAAACAGACAAAAGCAGAGTTTTATATAATATACATCTTTATTCTCTTTTATCAAATATATAACATCCATTATATATATACGATGATTTGATTTCTTGTCCCACAAACGTTACTCACAAAATGAGATTTCCCACTTTTATAGAGTTTTAGGGTTAAACAATCAATTATATTTCTTTATATGTACAATATATGATAAAATAGACAATGATTATACTTCCATCCTTTCCATCTAATAATGTCCAACTGTGTTTTGTCATAAACTTTAGCTAAAGATGAATAGGTCACTTTCCTTTGCTATCATCTGAGAGATACTCCCTAGTTCTCTTGGTTAATGACATTGCTTAAACTTATAGGATTTCTTTTAAATTTATATTTGGATCGGTTGAGACTTTCAGTTTGGTTACCTCCCTAAAAGTCTAAACCCCAATAAAGTACAAACATCCATATACAACTTGAATATGCACCGATCAGCCGTCATGGATACAATGTTAATTATTATTATGATAATGAAGGATTTCCAGTTTTGTAATTAAGGCATTGGTAATTCTGTCAGAGTTGGTTGGTGGATGGCCCCTCTATATATATAGGGTCTGAATCTTGTTACTGGCCATTTATTTTGTTAATTAATCCTGCTTGCTTTAAGTGTAGCAGTGTTCCCCTTTGCACTGTATGAACCTCCTGCCTGTGTAGAGTTTGCTAAGGGAGTGGTCATCTTTTCTTACAATGGGGGGGGGGGGGGGGGGCTGGTGGATTTGAAGGTGGGGCAAAAGAATCTTGGTGACAAATTTGAGCAAAATCGCTTTCACATTTATATAGAACAAAGGGCTCTGAACTCGACTAGGGGGATGGGAAAATCTTAGATGCCTTCTGTAAAAAAAACAACCACTCCCTAAAGGTCGCTATTGACCACTCGCTGACTCGGTGTCTACCATGGTAGAGTGTTGTTTGAGATATCACAATGTCGGACCTAGAATGGCAAGTGTCTGTTGGGTTAATAGAAAAACAGACCGTGTTGGCAATACCCCTTTAAGGACGGATGTCGCTAAAAGATGACATTTGTCGTCATGATGCACTAATACAGCCCAGCGAGTAACTCGCCGGTGCTGCATTGGTGCATCATACTGACCCTTCGGAATGTCTCAACCCCATAGGGTTGGCATGATGCTTGAATGCAGTATGGCTGAGTTGCTCGCCAGGGCTGCATTCATGCATCATGACAAGCAAGGGCATGATGCCTTTAGGTATCATGCCGTCCTTGTACTATAACTTGAATGTAGTGACTGTCATATCCCCCTATTCCCCAAAAAGTAGCCTAAGAAACTGGATGGCCCAGAGGAACAACTATTGCAGTGTGAGGCCCATAGCTTTTATAATTATCGTTGGAGAAGAAGAATAAACCACTGAAAGCCTTAAAAACGAGCACATGGTTTGTATGTATGTTACTCAGAATGATTTCAAGGAATTCTGTCCTACACAATGGTTGGCTCAATTAGGAGATGACAGCCAAAAATGCTAGCTCAAAAAATGCAGGTCAGTTAAATAGGTAATAGTGCATGAGGGTTACCCTCCTGAGGAAGTGGTCCTAGTCCTGGTCTAGCATGTATAGCACATAGGACACTATAAGTCAATGGCACAAGATTACAGAGGAAATCAGCTACTGACTAAAATGTGCTACTCTTGAAATGCACTTCTACCCATACTAAGATTAAGGCTACAACGGTTTGTTGAGCCCATAGTCAGATACTTCTAAGCTCTTGACAATAATTGGCATTGGAAAGCTGAACTGGAAGACTTCATGGTAACTGTGATAGTTCAATGTTTGTGTTAAAGTCAAATTAAATAGCTTAAAGTTAATACTTTTATAATGAAGTACTTACAATGTTAGGGCAGTAGAGATTTGAACATTTACAATAATTTACAAATACCTGCCTTTAGATTTCTTCATGGTAAGATAAAGATAACGTACATTACATCATTATATCAAACATTTCAGATGTCACCGTAGCTTTGTGAGAAAATAACATACTTGCGTACAGATTTGCGTACAATTTGTACATGATTAGTACCAGTAAGGCCTACCATAAATTCTGGCGTATAAGCCCAACATGCGTATTAGCCACACTTTAAAATCCTGTAGGAGAGGGTCTGAAAATTGCTTTATTGCTGTTTAGTTATAAAAAATTTGGACCGATCCTGTAATCCACGTGGATAATCCGACTCGAGTACTCACCGCGGCTTTTACGCGAGAATTTAAGGTAGTTGTATCCATAAGACCCGTTTGTTAGGTAACTAAGCGTTGTCATGGCAATCACGAGTCGTTGCTACGTAAAGTCCCTCAAGCGCAAAACAGAACCGACTAATGTCACATACTATAGATATATTTCTCTTGATTTATAATACAAATGTGTTCATGACAATGCGATAAGTATGTCAATGTGACATAATCTACGAAAAGGGGCCTCAGTGCAGGCCGCATTAGGGTCCCTTTTCCCAGTACATGTCACATATTATAATGAAACAATGCTTTCATGCTTGGTTATAGGACATAATAATGCTAATATAATGAGATTATTCCTATAGTAAACTTATAATGACTGGAGCATATCACTCCCTCTCTCACTTTACATGATCCCTTTTGGCTGCAGGGCTTCCTACTAAGGTCCAGCTAAACCTGCCTACTGTGCTCTCACCTGACCAGACATGTTAACAATATAGCCAATCATTATGGCAGTGTTTTAGCTGATAGCCATTTTAGCCCCAAAGTGGTACTCATGCAAACGTGTGGTAGGCAGTAAGTGTTTTTTGGGGCCAAATTGACTGTTCGGACAATGGAAAGTCTTTGCTTGTCATGTGACCGCAGGCTTGGACGGTTGACAGGGGTAGACTTTAATGCTGGTCTGAGAGCGAATAGCTCGTAATTTTTGGTCCCGGCCCGTAGTTTTCTTCATAATTACCTTCCCATAGGCCCAGGTGGCCCATAGAAAAATTTGCAAGATATTTGAGGGGAATATACCGGATAAGTATAATCAAATAATAGGTTGTTGGAAAGAGGAAAATGTGAGCATATAAGGCAATTTGGTTTCATTTTAACATAGATAAATCAGCAAAAATGTAAAAATTTGTTCTCTTGCCCACAACTGAAAGTCCGGGATCATAGATTTCTGGAGCTACGGGCCCGAGTGGGCAACAACTGAGAAAGTTAGCATCTACCCTTACGTTGCACGGCATGAATGTTGGCATTTAAGCAAAAACTGGACTGCTTAAAGTCACACTTTAAGCATCTTTAATTCGGGTAAAACCCACATAAAGCCGCTCAAATGTCATTATGACTTTTCCGGGACATTTACATGGAATTTACTGAACTTAAAGCTGCTTAAATGGTGACTTTAAGCAAAAAGAGGTTGCTTAAATGCCAATGTTCATGCAGTGTTGAGTAGGGTCCAGTCTGGTCACACCACAGCACACAGGTCTAACTGGCCCCTAAGTCTTTCTATTCATCAAATGAGTATTACGTATGACTGTGTTCATATATCGCTAGAGTGATCCTTGCAATAAGAAACTAGGTCTATCAGACAATTGCAGCTTCAAATATAACAATAATATAACTTTTGCTAACCATTGAGCATCATTTTATATGTAACAAATACATTCTACATTTGGGTGTAGAAGTTTTCCAACACCAACATTAAAGTCATGATGTAGCTTTTCACGATCACTTTGAACTTAGCCATCCTTAAATAGTGTCAGTTGCTTCTCAAGTCCATTTTGGACATGCTTAGGAAGGTCTCCAGTAATATTATAACCTTGAGCCTGATATCACATTAATGTTATGAACCTTATGTTGGTTTAATTACATGAACCATATAACCACATATCAGTACAAAAATACAAAAAATAATAACAACCGTATAGATTCAAGGATCACTGGATTTCACTGTTTGCACTGTGTTCCCTGCAGTTTAAAATAATCCTGTCACAGAAAGCTTGGAAGACCTTCGTTAGATATTAACTCTTTAAGGACGACATGTCACTATAATATGACGAGTACATCATGCCGACCCGTCAGGAGTGTCTCAACCCCCATAGGGTTGGCGTGATGCTTGAATACAGCGCTGGCGAGTTACTCGCCACGGCTGCTTACATGCATCATGTCCATGATGCATTAAGGCATCAAAGGGTTAATTAAGTAGCTCTTCTTACACTGCAGGCTGGAATTCTTAAAGTATCTTGGAAGACATTGAGAAGTAAAGTTTCTTGGAGAACAAGTTTGTCGTTAACTTTAGAAGTTCTCGAAGTGGTGCACGAAGAGGCCGCTCTGCGACGTCTTGTTGACCTCGGTACACGACTGCTCCACCTGGGCCGTCATAGGGGGAGGCCCGCAGCTGAACACCCCAAACACATTGGTCTGTAATGAGAGGAAAGGGTGCTTAATATTATAGATCAGAATTACCAAACATTGATAGGGGAAATATTTTAATCTAAGCAACAGCAATTTAGGTCATTTATTATTTATTACAGGAGGTGGTTGGTTTGGGGGTAGGGGGGAGTTAAAAGTTGAAACCCCCCTGAGCTTTTAGCCAAAAGCCTCTTTGTTACTAATATGTTAGTTCAAAGGGGAGGGGAAAAGGGTGTGGCTTGAAGAATTCTGCTGACAAAGTCTTCCTCCCCCCATAACTAATAGAGGAACTCTCGCTTAAAAACCAAGAGCAAGAAACTGTTCTTAATACTTCATGTGGATTACATTATATTGCATTCATACAGTAACTCACATTAGAATGCTCCATGAGCAATGACTCGAAGAATCCCTTGAAGTCGGGGCGTCCAAAATGGGTGATGGAGCGGAGACCTGTGAACAGACTGCGGTTGGAGATCTTCTGGAAGTGCCGCTCACAGATGTACTGAAGGAGAAAACAAGAGGTGTAAAACATAGGGGAAATCTTAATTGAAATAGAAATGTTTGAATGTACACTGTTTGAATTACTTGTACTAGCATATAGTAGTGGTGCTGATGTTGGAATACTTTTTTGCAAACGAATTTCACACTTTAGCAGGAGTAGATACTAATGCTGGCCCGGGAGCCAATGGCCCGTAGTTTTGGGTCCGCGCCCGCAGTTTTCTGCATAATAACACTCTCATGGGCCCGGGTGGCCCACAGAAGTATTTAGAAGAGATTTTAAGAAGGATTGCCTGACAACTATAGTCATGCAATATATCGTTGGAAAGAGGGATCTTGGTCCGGGCCCATAGATTTCTGAAGCTACGGGCCCGGGTGGCCCACAGCTGAAAAAATTAGTGTCTACCCCTGCTTTAGTAGTAAAAGTGTTTATTGATTTACCAAAGTTATTTTTAGCTCACTGTATCATTGACAGTTAAAGCTTTAATTTGGTACCAAATATGCCGACATTTGTCAATATTTAACACATTTTTCAATGAAAATGTAAAAAAAAGTAAGAACAAATACAGTTTTCCTCAAATTACGATTTTCATGACACCCACAGTGATGAGCAAACCAGATTTCTTTCGAGTGGCATTAAAAAACATATTTTTAGAACATCTTAAACATGTTTAGCTAGCATATAGAATTTGGTGGAAATTGGATATCCCCCTAGTAGCAACTTTAATGCATCAGCCTGTAGATACACTGATATTCCTAGGCTCCCTATACGACCAATCTCTCAGTCACTGGTGCCTAACTTAGTTAGTCATTTTTTGGCTCCCTATACGACTAACCTAAGTTATTAATATCAGGTTGGTCAGTACTGACCAACCCACCTTAGTCTTTTAATTTCCAGGGGGAGCCACGGAGTGGTGATCATAGTACCTTACAGGTGGCCCCAACTAGAGGTATACAAATACAACACACCAATGATGAACCTAGGTTAGCCACTACTGACTAACCCCTCAGTCATTTTTGAACATAACTATGCCATTATGACTTACACACATATGGCGAACCTAGGAAAGTCCGTATTGACTAACCCTTTCAATCTATGGATTTTCAGTGTAAGGGAGTGGTCATTTTTTAACAACAGGGGGGAGTCGGTGGAATTTCGCGCGAGTGGGTCGAAATTTTTTTGGTACCCCCCCCTTCAAGGGGTCCAAATTTTTTTGGTCCCCCCCAAATCCACCAACCCCCCCCCCTGTTGTTAAAAAATGACCACTCCCTAAGGCACTTACCAGCATGGTAGTCCTAATGTCGAACTTCTCCCTGAACTGCGTGATGAAGAGGTGGACGCTGACCAGGTCCCGGCTGTCGTTCTCCTCCACCTGACGGATGATGTCCGTCATCCACTCAAACTGCTTCTGGGTCCGCGTCACCCACAGGAAGTACACCTGGTGGGGGAAAGGGGAACTACATTAGATACAACATTTCAATGGCTTTAAGTGGCATTTACTTATTAAATATGCTTAAATGCTCCTTTAAGCATATTTAATTTAATGCCGGATGATGTCCGTCATCCACTCAAACTGCTTCTGGGTCCGCGTCACCCACAGGAAGTACACCTGGTGGGGGAAAGGGGAACTACATTAGAGACAACACTAGATGTATATAGACACCTGGTGAGGGAAAGGGGAATTATATACAACACCACAGGAAGTACACCTGGTGGCGGAAAGGGGAACTATTTTAGATACTACACCAGAGCTAAGTACACCTGGTCAGGGAAAGGTGGGAGGTCTGTAGGAGGTACATTAGATACATAGACAAATGCTAACGCCCATTGATGCCAAGTCTGCTGTATTTCCCGAGTGGGGGCTGGGGCAGTATCCCATAAAGCAGTAGGCTGAGTGGGATGCCCCCAAGTCCCCACAAATAGAATACATCAGAGCAACATCAATGTAGTTGGTATTTGTGTTTATTTTTTAAGTTGAAGCCATGTTATGAAGGAAAGATTTTTCTTAGCCCATTGAATACGGCCATATTGTTTTCAATGGGGGGCATCGAATCTATGTGGGTTCTCAGGTTTTTGTGGTTAGAAATCAATTAGTTGGAATACTTCAAACTTGTGTAAACAACTAGGTTCCATAAGTTCCTTGCACTATACCGGCAGTGGAACTACAACACAGCTTGTGCTGCCCTCCGTGTCAGGTAGAGGAACTACAACACAGCCTGTGCTGCCCTCTGTGTCAGGTACAGGAACTACAACACGGCTTGTGCTGCCCTCTGTGTCAGGTACAGGAACTACAACACGGCTTGTGCTGCCCTCTGTGTTAGGTAGAGGAACTACAACACGGCTTGTGCTGCCCTCTGTGTCAGGTACAGGAACTACAACATGTGCTGCCCTCTGTGTCAGGTACAGGAACTACAACACGGCCTGTGCTGCCCTCTGTGTCAGGTACAGGAACTACAACAGCATTTAGTTATCACCAAACAAAGTGGAACTTTGTTGATAGATTTTCAATAAAGTAACAGCTCACTTTGATGTTTGTTTTTTGACAAAGAATCAACTCACCTTCTGGCAAACGATGCGGCCACCCGCCTTGGACCGCTGGACGAGATCTTTCAAAATGGCAGCGAACGGTGTGACTCCGATTCCACCTCCTACAAGCACGCTGACATCATACTTGTGCCAGTCCTGATGCCCCTCACCATACGGTCCGTCCAGGTAGATCTGAGAATACATAGGAGACATGTGTTAGGGTGATAGGCATGTGAGGAATAGGCATAAGTGTACAAAAAAAACTATTTCAAGGAACAGGATTTCAGAGTTACAGGTCTGGACCTCTGAATTTGACACTGTGACCTGGCTTTTTTTAATGTGGCTATAGCCTATCTGATTTTTCCTCAAATTTATCACACTATGAATGTATTCCAAACACTATAACAGTATAATATTTAGAGAATAGGGGTCACTCAAATGTGAACAATGGGTATTTATAGGTCAGAAAGGGATCCAATGTGGCCCATTCATGGGCTTTTCTATTGTCTTTTCAATGGGGGGTAGGGAATAAAATTGTGCATGATTTTACTCAAATATGACTTTCTATTTAAGCAATAAAATCTAATTGGAGAAAACTCACAGGGAATCGGCGGGAATGTCATTTTCAGTGCATTCGCCAAGAGGGTCGCAAATTTTTGCATACACTATAGATGGGAAAAGGTGAGGGGTGAAAAAATATTTGCACCTCCATGTGAGATCTCACCACCTCCAGTAATTTTTTTTTTTTTTTGGTAGGTTAATCTTTTTTATTCTGTCTCACCTTACATGAGTGATATCTTTGTACATCAAACGCTCTTATCATCCACGACAAAAGTCTCCAGTAAGTGTAATAAGCTTCCTTATCTTCATGACAAGTATAAGCACCTTTATGTGTACAAAATCTTGGGTATATGGATATTGATAATTGATAAATGAACGCTTCCTTACCTTTGGCAGAGCGTTCTCCCTGAGTGTGTTTGGGTCGTAGGTCTTCCTGAGGTTCATGGTCCAGGGCCCGACCGCGCGGATGTGCAGACTGAGATTCTCCTCGTGGGGGGCGGAGGTCAGGGTGAAGGGATGGTACTCAGACTTACTTTGTACCAGACTCGCGATACGCACCCACTGTCCCGACTTGTACTCAAAGTTCTGCGGCCGCTTAAACTCAATGTACGTCACATCTGTGGCAAAGTGAAAATAATGTTTGCTTTTAGTGAAAATAATGGTTATTTTAGAGGTGATTAAAATCTGTTTCTAGTGAGAATATTGGTTATTTTTGGGAAAAAAATGGTTATTTTAGTGGAAATAATGGTTATTTTAGTGGAAATAATGGTTATTTTAGAGGTGATTAAAATCCCGATTAAAATATAGAATAAAGAAATTTGAAATATTTTTGATACAAGTAATTTCATGACTGAAAGTTATACTCATAAAAGGTGAATAAAAATACCAATGTTAAACAAAGTGTCCTGGTTCCCAGGCTAATTAAACTATCTCTTTTTTTAAATATTTATATTTATCTATACCTAGCTAATTCAACAACTGTACAATACTATAATCATAGAAAAGGTGGTAAAATATTCCCAAAACCCTCTTCGGGTTTGTAGATACTCAAAAAATTAACGTCTGAGGCAGTGAATTTGGGTTTTGTAAGTGGTTGACGTTTCAGCCTAATACTATAATCAATCAGTTCCTGCATCACTCACCAGAGGGCAGGAGTTCAGCCTTCACGACAGCGATCTCAATCTTCTTACGGCTGATACTAATAAGCTTATCAACCGCGAACAGCGTCACCGGCCCAAGGAAGAAGTAGTGGAAGAATGGCGGCTGTACGAGTCTCCCAGCTCCGTGCAGGATCATCAGGATGAAGAATATGGGGTACATGTTGTGAGTGAACCAGAAGGCGCGGAAGGCGTTGCGCCGAGCGTACTCGGTGGCGAACACGTACATGGTGATGGTGAGCAGGGTGAGCAGCACCCCGGTGAACCCGGTCAGCGTATTCCAGCACCAGTAGTGGAACTTGGGCAGCTCGTCAGTCCTGGAAAATAACAGCAATTACATTTTATTTCATGTGGAGAAACAGAGTTACTATGCTAATGTACTAGAATGACCCTTCTCTACAGCCCTGTGGAGAAACTGATGCTCATTCTCCATGGACTGTTTCTCCCCAGTGATGTCACCAAAATTGTGCTTAAACCAATCTTTAATTGTATATTTTGATAAAATTAATCAACAATTACATTAAATGAATACAGAGATCCACACTAATCAGTATGAAGTCCTGGTTTCTCCACTCGTGGTGCATTGGATCGCATCACACTCGGCTATTCCTCGTGTGATACGATCCAATGTACCACTCATGGAGAAACCTGTCTTTCAGGCAGATTATCATGGACATCTGTCTATTTATTTGCAGCCCTGGTGAGTTACTCGCCAGGGCTGCATTCAAGCATCATGACGACCAGGGGCCTGATGCATCAAGGCATTATGCCGTCCTTATAGGGTTAAGTACTGTAAACGCCGTATTCAATGCCCAGAAAAGCACCGAATTATTTCATTATACATTTGCTACTTTTCAGAACCCTTATTGACCCTTATTGAATATCCCCCTACCTTGTGAAAATGTTATAAGCCGATTTGGGCCCCAAATAGCCCAAAAACGTCGGCTTATGACTTGACTGGGGCTCTACGCTGGATAACTTTTACTTACGCGTGGAAGAAGTTCCTGAAGAGGCATGTGAGGTCGTTGGCCGTCTGTGACGAGATGTGGTAGAAGTTCAGCGAGTGACCGATGATGTGCATCACTACAACGAGAAAAACAAACATGGCAGATCACCTCATCTTGAGCATTTTCATGCAAATACGCGGTAGTTCTCCTAGGTGCGCGGACAAACGTTAAGAGCGCAATCTTAATTAAGACATCTTAAAATGTCTTGATGTGTGGAGCACATTATACTGGAAAGTAGGCCTATTACATCTTAAAATGTCTTAATCTACCCAGAAAGAAAAAAAAACGATCTTAATTCTGTGTTAAGGAAGATTAAGACTAATTTCGAAAACGAAATGGCTAGGTGAGATGGGTGGTGCACTCTATGGAGGAGTGACAGTATTAATCTTAAGACAATTAAGACCATCTTAATTCCTAGGTTAAGATTGCGCTCTAAAGGTTTGTCCGCGCACTGAGGAGAACTAGCCCAGGCATGCCATTTTCATGTCATAACTCGAGAATTTCAGAAAGTTTTTGGAAATTTTCTTGTCACATATTCCCTGTCATTTCTTGTAGTGAAACTCAAGAAATCTTCATTCTACTTGTGGAATTACTGGTTATTTGCACGAGTAAAACTCAGGAAATACACATCAACATTGAACATGTCAGTAGGAACATTCACGATTCTTGAGGGTCTCCCAAGTCTATCTTGTCTATACATCTTGTGCGATTCCCGGGAAATGCACAGGCTTCTAACTTGTGTCATTCTGGACTTCTGTTTGTGCACTTATGAATTTCAATAGTACCGTTGACCATGTGCTTATGCAAGACCGGCGTCTATTTGAGACCCCTGCGCTTATTCAAGCCACTACGGTATCCAGGGGGGCAGGGGGTATGGGGTAATGGCCCTGCTGTAAAAGCTTGGGGTATTTCTTAATAACTAGGAACCATAGAGAGTTGATTCTACCTGGAAAACCTTTCTTTAAAAATCCCCAAAGGGTTAGACCATAAACATCCATTTTGAATTTTTTTTTGTTCCAACTCAGCCACTTCATTTGCATGATTTTACGTGGCTGCAGAACTCTTTATTTCACCATAATTAATTCTTTGACATGTGCTCTGATTTATTATCAAGGGTAGAGACCCATATGCATTATGAGTATTAACATTTAGGTACTGTAATATACTGAGGGTGATAGTAAGTAGTGTAGAAAAGTAAAAAGTAGTTGCCAAGAGTCTATTGTCAGCAGGCTGTTGGGCTTGTATATAGGTGGGACCCGAGGATAAGATGGTTTAGAGTTCAATGAGATGAGCTTAAGTAAAGTGTCGTTTTCTGGCGGCGGTCTGGATTTTTTGTGTATACAGAGGGGGAGAGACCCAAGGCCAAATAAAAAAAGTTTTGTTTCAGGTAACATGGGAAGAAACTCCAGGGTCGGTAGGTCGGATATTTATTTTTTTTACTTTTCTTTTTTTTTTACTTCCCCTTGACCCAAAAAAGTGTAAAAATGGAATGAATTTTTTCCAAAATTTTGTAAACCTAAAATTGACCCCAAAAAATATAAAAATATATAAATTTCTTCAAAATTGCATAAAAAAACGTAGGGTCGGCCCTGTTTAGATAGGGTCGCTCGGGTGACCTGAAAGAAACCTTATTTTTTGGCCCAATATCTTAACTTGACTTACCAGTGAAGAAGATGGCCTGCAAGGCGATGTACTTGTGCATGACGATGGCTGAGTCGAAGGGAATGTAATGTCTGAGGAATGTCTCTCTGAGGAAGGAAAACCAAGACAATATTAAAGATGATTTCTTAACTGTTTAAGGACGATATGTCACTAAAGCATGATGCACCAATGAATCATGAGTCGGCATGATGCACCAATGCAGCCCTGGTGAGTAACTCGCCGGTGCTGCATTGGTGCATCATGTCAACCTTCCAGGAGTGTATCACCCCATAGGGTCGTCATGATGCTTGAATGCAGCAGTGGCAAGTTACTCACCAGGGCTGCATTCATGCATCATAAATGCCATTGTGACAAGGGACATGACATATTTCTTAAAATCAACAAGGGACATTGGCATTTCTTAAAATCGAAAGTGACACAGCAGCCCCACGTCTCCGGCCCTCAATATCTCAAAACTCAAAAACCTAAGACTCAAAATCCAAAACTCAAAAAACTCAAAAAACTCAAAACTCAAAACTCAAAAGTCCAAAATCCCAAACTTAAAAACTAAAAACTGAAAAAAATGAAAACTTTGAAATAACTTTGAAAAACTTAAAAAACTTTTTAAAATCTTTAAAAAAAATCAAAAATTTGAAAATCCATAAACTAAAAACTCAAGAAGTCAGAATTCCAAAATCCAATGCTCAAAAACACAAAAGTAAAAAAAAAATAGTAAAAAATCCCAAGCTCAAAAATTCAAAAAACTCAAAAACTGGCAGGTACCTTAGGAAGGTGATGGTGTTGCGGCACATGGTAACGAGCAGACAGGAGTAGGTAAACATCATGGCACTCGCCGCGCCTCGCGTCACCGTAACTCCGTAACCCGCGATACGGCGCAGACCAGCATGCTCTCGCTCTCTCGAGTAGTCTGTAGGGGAGAGGAAAAGGTGTTTGTAGCTCATGGAATTTTTTTCAGCAAATTTGCTAAAGAGTACAAAATAATTGGACCCATGTCATCAGTAAACTGCCATATGTGATGAAATACAAGGCACGGACAGCTGGGTATATATTTCATGTAGTCATTCCCTAATTCTTCTTTAAAAGACCATGTAAATATTGGTTTCATAGCTATTTTGAAAAAGAAAGATGTGTTCAGGTACCAAGGCCATAAAATTTAGGGATGGTCGGTCTTTTTTTGTGTTTTTTTACCAATTATTTTTAAAGATTATGAGACAACCTCCCTTCTTGCATAGTTGCAGTCAAAATGATTTTAGCCAATTCTTTTTGTTGGTATAAAAATAGGTCCAGAAAGAAATAGGGTCAGTAGGGATATCTAGACACAATTCTCTAATTCCTTTTTAGCCTGAGATGAATTGTTGACTCACATCTACTAAGGTAAATTTTGTATAAAGTTGCTGAAAGAAGGTCATTCATCAACTTTATTCTCTACTTGAATTTGCTTAAATCAGATGTTTCATGCAGTTGGTGAATTTGATTTGATTTGATTTGAATTTCTTTTATTTATCCTGGCAGGATGCATGGCCTGGCAGACCGTTTTATACAAATACCAGCATTTTTCCGATATGCGGAAGTTAATAAAGGCAATTAAGCCTACAATGGTATAATAGGAAAACACACATTTTGGTGTATGTTCCTATTTTATATAACTTACCTACTTGGTTACTATCAAAGTTATGAGGTTAGAATTTGTTATTAGGATGATGATCCTTTTAGACCAATATATAGGTTAGTATATATATAAATATACGGTAATCTTCATAAGAAGAAGAAAAAGAGAGTGGATAGAACCCATGCTAGGTAATAGCAATGGGTAGAGAGAAATCTGATATGCGATATTCTAGCATTATTGTTTCTTTTTTTTTTTTCTTTTTTTTTAGACTCACAGTAAGCCCTCTCTATGAAGATGCCGATCACGACGAGCGTGTACAGCGTCACCCAGAAGATCTGCAGCCGGTGGTTCTCCATGTAATTCACAAACTGGGTCAGCGTCGCGTTCTGATTGGACACGCTCTTCTCCCGCTCGGCGATCTTTATCCGGGCCTTGGACGCTCGGTGACTCTGGTCCTCGTCCAACTGGGACCTGTAACATTTAGTGTATTCAATTTAGTTCACTATTATTTTAATTCAATGTTATATTGTAAAGCCTTTCTAGCTCACTGCATTTAGGCTTTAATTCGATACAAAATATGCCAGTATTTGTCCACTTTTTGACATATTTTTCATAAATAATCTAAAAAAAATAATAATAATTTCCCCTGATCACGATATTCATGATGCCCGCAGTGCTGAGAAACCAATTTATTTTTTGGAGTGGCCAAATATTGTTTTAATTTAACTGCAAATAGCAGGAACTAGGTCCCTGTATTTTATCTGTACGGTCAAAAATTATATAAAAGGTGTGTTTCAGGTTATATGGTCTAAAAAAATATTTTTCTAAATTTTAATCTTCGGCCTGAAAAGCACCAAAAAATTTACTGGCAAACCTAAGCGCTGACTCAAAAACAACAGCTTAGACTCGTGGACTATCAAATTGAATCTGAAATAGCCCAAAAATTACTTAGTTTGGATAAAGATTTCTGGCTTAAAGTCGGGTGCGGCTTATTTCAGACCGATTTAACAATTTTCAGACCCCTGTTGGCCTTATAGGTTTTGCCAAAGTTGTCTAATACGTGGGTTAAGCTTATACACGAGAATTTATGGTAGCAGAAACTGAAGAGTGCTTCGCATAGAGGAACGATTATGTACCTGTAAGCCTTGTGGAAGGTGTGGCGGGCACGGGTCGGTACATTCTCACGCTTCTTGGGTTTGGTCTCGATTGTTGAATCTTGGATGCCTGATAAGAATAGAAAATGGTGAATGTTGAGTTATCCCTTGTAATCCTTGACATACCTGGTTGCATCTATAGATGTTTGTTATCAACAGTCGTCACCTTTCAGGCTGCCATCAAACTAATTTCACTCTGAATAAAAGAAGTCTGATTTTCACTGAAAAGAATTATATTAAATTGATTTGATTATTAGCTATGAAATCACACATATTGATTGCCAGGCTGCATTTAACTTGACCTACAAACTTGTGAAACACGGCCTGACAAGAGACTAAAACTCGTGAATGTTTGTCTATTTAGCTCTATTAAAAAAAACATTTCGAGAAAATAATTGATATTATTTCATGGTGAATACGGCAGTCCCATTGACTTAACCAAGGAAGGCTGTATGTCACACAGCCTGTTAAATGACCCTTTCCCGTATTTCAGAGTCGTTTATATCATTGAAAATGATGAATTAATCACTATGAAGTAGCTCTTTCAGACGAATTAAGTCTTTAAAATTTTGACGGATATTGTTAATAAACATTGTTACCTCACTTGTTAAATATCAGACAGAATTTCACTGCGGCCTTGAGAAATACGCCCTGACATTCAATGCATCAGATATCCCATTCAAGAGACTAAAACGTTTTGTCTAATATTTGGCTCTGTCAAAAAAAACTACTCATGACAAAAATGCTTGCTAGTCTACCTTCAAATGAGAGAGATGCGTAGTTGAACTCGTTCTCGTACTCCTTGAGGAGAGAGTTGAAGTCCTTGAAGGTGATCTCGGCTTTGTTCCCGATGCCGTGACTACTCGTCATTGTGTCCAGCAGCTCGTTCAGTTTCTGCTCCTCAATCGTCTCGTTAGCCAACTCCATCAACGACCTGTGAGCAGTAAGATATAATCATAAATTACCGTAAAACCTCGCATAGAAGCCGCGGCTAGTACTCGAGTCAGACTGGCGGCGCAGCTTATAGGATCGGCCCAGGATCAGGGTGCAGCTTATACACAAGTTTTAACTACTGTGTGTGTGGGTGTTGCGGCTTATAGGATTGGCCCAAAGTCGGGGGCAGTAATTATTATATTAATATTTTTAAAAATGTGAATCAATTTCTTTTGATATATTTATAAATCTAGAAGTTTTTTAGATTTTTAAAAAATCCTTACAACACAAGTAGTGTCCCAACTTGGTTGTGCTGGTGGATGACCCTATAGTTTCCTATAGTTCCGATTTGCAAAGAAGTCTTTGTTAGGGTTGAAATCTACAGGTAATGATAATGGTTGGAGATTTAACCCTTTAAGGATGCATTTCGCTAAAAGATGGCATTTGTCATCATGATTCACCATCATGATTCACCATTGCAGCTCCGGCAAGTAACTCACGAGTGCTGCATTAGTGCATCATACCAACCCTTCAGGAGTGTCTCAATCCGGTAGGGTCGGCATGATGCTTATATGCAGCACTGGTGAGTTACTTGTCAGGACTGCAGTCATGCATCATGACAAGATAGGGCATGATGCATCATGCCGCCCTTAAAGGTGTAAGTGATTAGAAGATGACTCACTTGAGCATAGTCCTGAACTCGGATCTGCTCAGACTTCCGCTCTGGTCCAAATCGTACATGTCGAACAGCAGCCGCGACTTGTCCTCGGCAGAACCTGGGGACCGAGGCAGCAGAATACACGGTTAATACTTTTATTTTAATTACATTGGACCTCCTCGGCCTTCATCCTCGACCTTCATCTGCATTTCACTCAACCTACGGCCGCACAAAATAGGGCTTAAAGGGTTAAAATTAACCAAAATGGCCAATCTTTATGTGCTACCTACTTTTTTAAATCTCATTCCCTAGAATTCAGCTTAGAATTCAACTAATTATCAGATTTCGGCTCAATTCACTTCTTTTTGAGTGCACGCTATAATTCCACCCATTGAGAATGCACTGTAAAGTTCATACCTGGGCCACATGGGACTCTATATTAGGGATATAATTGCCCATAGAGAACATTTCATTGCACGTGTACCATCCTTCAAATATGATGTTATAAATACTAACACTTGGAACACAATTGAGTAGGATTTAAAATATAGAAAAAAATCGGACTATGTCACTTCATCTTAAAGTGAACCTACCTTTGGAGAAGATGACGATGACGTCCAGGAACTCCCTGAAGGAGAGGTAACCATCCTGGTCCCGGTCCACCAACGAGAACATGTTCTCCACGAAGGCCGAGGTGGCCTTCAGCGACAGTGCCTCCGCAAACTCGTGTTTGGTGAGCTCGCAGCTTATGATGTCGTGCATCTCCTTACCGTCAACCTTCAGTTTACGGAGCGCGTCTGGGGACTCGTACTTAAAGGCCTGCAAAAGATTGACAATGTTCAAGGAATAGTCAGTTGTAAATGACTTATAAACCTTATAAGGATGACCTGTTGCCAAAAGGTGCATTATGCCAACCCTTTTAATAGGGGTGTCTGAACCCCGTAGGACTGGCATGATTTTTGAATGCAGCCTTGGTGAGTTATTCTCTAGGGCTGCATTCAAGCATACTCTGCCAGGAATATGCTGCGTCTTTGCTGTGAATGACACTCGTGCAAGTAAACATGGATAAAACGTTCCAGCAGTGGATGTGCTGCTGGGAGAGCGACAACATCACTGCAAGAGACGAGCGAAGAGCGACTGTACTCGCCGAAATCAAAAAGTTTTGATTCATGCAAAAACACTCCCAAGTCCCTGTTGTACAACTACATTCATAATAAACTTGCGGCACCGGCTAAAATCCACTAAGCCCTCTAAATAATAATAGACCCTTTTGAACTTTTATGTAAGTTTTGTTTTATGCCAAAAAAGTTAAAAGTTCAAAGGTGGTGACAGATCTTGCCTCAATACCAAAAATAAAATGAAACTTACATATGCGAAGGTGACCCTGAAGAAGCGCTCGAGGAGCCTGGCGCGGCTACCCTTGGTCTTGGCGGAGGCGTAGATCTGTTTCTCGGACATGGGCGTGGAGTCGGCCACGTTAATAGCGTGGTCCCGTAGGAAGCTGTGTAGTTTGTAGATGAAGTCATCACGGCTCTTGTTGTCATAGAAACGGAGCACCTAAGGGGGGGGGGACAATAAAAAAATTAACGATTAAAAAATAACAATAACAGGAAAAAGATGTGAAAATTATGACCATAATTTATTAATGTATGATATCTAAACGAAACACCTAAAAAAAGAGACAACGAATGGGGAAGTTAATTTACTAAACATCAAAATAATATTTTCAACCTAAATCTAAATTTTTCGTAGGCCTTGCCTTTGTTCTATGCAATAAATATAGAAAAGCCATAAGGTAATGTAGGAAATGCACATTTCAGCTTCATTTCTTTAATCTAATATTTCATTCATTTGTTTTCTAACTATTCTACCGCACGACACCTCAAGAGATATCATTTAATGATGAGTTGAAAATGAGAAACACCGGGGTCCAAACTTCCAGACCAACTTCCATCCAATATCACTCACCAGGTCATACTCCTTGGGCACATTTCAGCTTCATTTCATTAACGATCACTTCCTCTGATACAGCACATTTATTTTCTACCTATTCTACAAGATCGCAAGGAATATCCTAAATATGAGTTAAAAAATGGGCAATGTTCAGTGGGGTCCAAACTTCCACCCAATATCACTCACTCTCCACTCATATTTTGAAAATGTTATTTCCTCTTTTGTCACTAGCTATAAAACACAAGATATGCATATGGACATTAAACTGGATTTATAATAATCTCAGGTCATTGAACTTTGAACTTTCAGTATAAATAAAAGAAAACAATCTCACCAGGTCATACTCCTTGGGTACCCTGAAGCGGACGAGCCTGGCCCCTTTGTCGATGGACGCCACGGTTGATACATTCTCAGAGTTGCTTCCCTGTCGCATCATGAGGTTGAGGTCGATGGTGCGGACGGGCTTCCCGCGGTTTGTCTGTACCACGATGTGTCGCCTTGGCTTGTCCAGCTTGATCAGCACCTCCCGCTCACCCTCTTTACCTCCGAGCCACTCGGATGCTGCAAGCAGGAACAAACATTGTCAAATAAACTACGCACGGGTTGGTCGCGAGTCAGACCCAGCTTTAATTTGATACTAAACATGTTTATATAGAGTGTGGGTTCAACGGGGGTTTGTATTATTCCTCCTCATCGCATAGCTACTTTTTTTCAAAAATGGGAGTGTACAAACCCCTGCCGCTTCTAAATTCGATGACACTGCTACAAAAGTCCAAAAGGGTCAGAAAAGTTTTTCCGCCTTTTAAGTGGGGGGGGGGGGGTGAAAAATAACTGTACACAAAATGTAAAATTAAAAAAACCTTCACAACAAAAAACATTACAGTAAAACATTTATGATAGCGAAAAAAATAATTCACGAAAAGCTTTTCCCAAAATGAAAACCTTTTCCTGACCCTTCTGGACTTCTGTACACCGCATTGCATACATGTTTCATATTGAGTCTCATTCAGACATACAGTACGCCTACATGTAAGCCAGCATTCAGAGGAGAGCACCTAAAACTACTGAGACAGAAATCTTGCAGTAAAGGCAGGATCACAGGTTTTGGGTAAAGGAACCCTGGGTAAAAGTCGGGGCTGGCATAAAAAGCGCATACTACTCGGGATATCGTACAGTCACATACATTCACACATCAGACAGATATTTCAAAACTATTACAACACTACAACATATAGCAACCTTTCCTCAATATGGACAATTACTATACAAAGTATTATGTACAATATTCCACAACCTAGGTAAATAATAGTTCAAGTAATTTTAAACAAAAATAAACACACCAAAAAATCCACTTTCTGATACTCTCAGGTTAAACTAAGGATTTTTCTCTATTGATGCAGGATATTTGAGCAATGGCAGTTTTGAAATGGAAAGAGATAATTGAAATGGGAGCTTAGATGTATTTCTGTGACTCTTGACTCTTAAACGTCCTGTATGATGTAGTCAGGGGTAGGCAGGGAAAGGAAATGGTCATGTTTAAATGTGTTACCAAAAAGATTCAACAGAATCCGTTTTCGTTTCCATCGTTTTCTTGGTTGGAACAGTTCTTTAAAAGTCCTCACTTTTTGGTGGAGGTAAAATTCGTTACTGCACACTGCAAACGTGACAGGGCGGACAGGACAATGTTATTAGGTACCACTGTTATGAGAAGCTCTCACAATCTACTTCAGCCAAAAACAACGATAACATGGGCCAAATAGACAGGGACACTGGTGTTTTGATGACATGTGACATGGTCATCTCTTGACATAGACAGGGTGACATGGGTATTTTGGGGGCTTAGTGACATGGGACAAGGGAATTTATCAATGCAGACCGTGGACATGGATATTATTTTTGGTTTTAGGGTGACATGTGACTTGGGTATTTTTTTTTAATCGACAGGGGACATGGGCATTTTGGGGACTTAGTGATTTAGGATTTGGGCATTTCCACAAATCGACAGGTGCTGAATGCATGAATGCAGCCCTGGCGAGTAACTCACCAGGGTTCATGCCGACCCTATGGGGTTGAGACACTCCCATAGGATTGGCATGATATACCAATGCAGCACCAGGGAGTTACTCCCCGGGGCTGCATTCAACCATCATGCCGACCTTACAGCGTTGGGACACTCCCGTAGGGTTGGCATGATGTACCATTGCAACACCGGCGAGTTACTCGCCTTGGCTGCATTGGTGCATCATGACGACAAATGTCATCTTTTATCGACATACCGTCCTTAAACTGTTAGGTAACCATGGTACCATACCTGGGGTGGTGTCGGCGCTCTGGGAGGGGCGTCCGGCCCCCTTTATGGTCTTACTGCGAGTTGCCGCCCGCTGTTTCTGCACTTTGTGCTGGTTCCACCTGGCCAGGGCGATCAGCAGAATGATCATAGCTGCCGGAAGAAGGAATCAGAAATTAAATACTTTGGGCATAGTTTATTTCACTGTCTATATATTATTGCAAAATAGTTGTAAGGCTAAGAAATTATTTGTGTTAAGGTAACATCGCCATTTTTTTAAGAATGATTTAATAGATTTAATAAATTTACCAAATTTTGATATGAATGATTTTTTCTATTTTTGGCGGATTAAAATTTCTTTAGGGTTGAGCTAAAAATAAGTAAATCGCCAGTGCTGCATTGAAGCAGCATGCCGACCCTGTGCGGTTGAGACACTCCTGTAGGGTCGGCATGATGCACCAAGCCAGCACTGTCGATTTACTCACCAGAGCTGCATTGGCCCATCATGACGACAAATGTCGTCTTTTAGCGACATTTCCAGCCTGAAAGGGTTAAATGGAATTAACAGTTTCTAGGACTTACATGTGCTTTAATTCTCTTATTGTTTTTTTTAAAGAAAATTGGTTTTAAATGGAATTGCCTATTCCTAAAAGATTATTAAAGATTTAATGTAATCAGTTTCTAGCACTCACCGATGAGGAAAATTCCGATGGCGAGGAAGCTGAGTACGTAGGAGACCTCACTGCCCGTGAAGTAATCGAAGGTGAGGGGCGGGGTGCACTCGGACAGCGCCGAGCGGTTGTGGGCCGAGAGCTGGAACGGCTGCGGGCACGGGTCTCCTGCAAGGCAAACATTGTGTTACTTCTTCGATAAAAAAAGTTGGTCAATAGATTTCACTTTTCAGAAAATGGTGTGAGTGAGCGAAATTTGTTGGTTTTGGGGGGAATTACTAGAAGAAAATTAGCAAAAAAAAACACACCA
This sequence comes from Harmothoe impar, assembly GCA_947462335.1. NCBI lineage: Eukaryota > Metazoa > Annelida > Polychaeta > Phyllodocida > Polynoidae > Harmothoe > Harmothoe impar. The sequence goes on from OX381709.1 coordinate 82,770,489, forward strand.
AAAAACCCTCTATTTTGAAAAATATTAGGCGAGCGAAATCCATTGACAAAAATCAATCAATTCAAAAGACATATTTAGTAAGCACATGGAAGGACCCTGTATCATGCCAAAGCTTGGGATGATGCATGATACAGCACTGAATCGTGCATCGTGGGTATAGCTCAGTAAGACAGGGACAGACATTGTGTTACGTCTTTGTTTGTAATTATCTATTTAAGCTGTCCCAGGCATAGGCTTATTGGTCGGGTCTGATAGCCTATATTTATTTCTAAATAAAAAAACGTATTTGCAGCAAATTCAATGACTCTTTCATCTAGGAATAGCTACATGCACCATTGCGACCCATAGACCCTTGTGTTATAGAGTGCTGCCATCTGGTTAAGCACCATGTCTGAACTGATAAGAAGCCTCATATATGACCCCCAGCAGATGCCCTGACGCTGGCAGGTGGTAGGTTGTATCATTTCTATTCCAAATGCATCATTTTCACCTCATTTAGCTCTATTTTCAGTAGTCTACCGTAAACTATCAATTAAGGAGTTCTAGAAAAAGAATTGAGCTAAAAATACATAATTTTAGGAGGCTTATCTATGTAAGATATGATTGTCGCAAGTAACTATAGGACCTCCCATGACATGCCTGCACACAAGATGCTTCAAACAAAAAAAGAATTTCGTTGATACATGGACTTTCCATCAAACAGTGTCAATTCTCCCAGAGGATAGGTTCAAGAGATCACCCAGTTATAGAGCTTAAGACAGACTCAAAATCAGAAGGTCTGTCAAGATTGCTCTTAAATTACATTATGTAATACAATTTATGATGCTTATTCCAGCTTATGTATGAAGGATCCATTCAAGATCTCTTGATACCAAGTTACTAGAGGTCTCCATCTGCTCCCTAGCCAAAATGAGAGGCCATCATAAAAGGGTCACTTAACATAGGATCAGATATAGACTGAGCGACCAGCTAGAGCCTCTGGCCACCCTATAGAAGGAGTTGTATGCCTGCTCCCTGCTATGCGGGGGGGGGGGCTTCAAAGTGTTAACGCACCTTCTTTGAAGAAGAATGGATTCATCTGGATGTCCTCAGGTTTGATGTTGGTGACGTTCAGGATGACGTCACGGATGGTGTAGCTCCACAGCTCATCTCGTTCTGCATCTGTGAACAACCTAGAAAATGGGAAAAATAATTTTAAATTTTTGGAATAAAAGATTTGCTATGCTTTAGTACTAGAAGCGCCGTATTCAATCCCCTCTCCCATCGAATACAATGTGGCCATATTAAATGTACAAATATTTATAATGAAGCATATCAACAAACTAGTACCACTTTCCCTTAAAAATGAAGGATATCAACAATAACTGCATGAATGTTGGCATTTGAGCAAACTTTACAATGCTTAAAACTGGGCCGTCGGGGAATATGTTCAGCATTTTCCATACATAGACTAAAATAACAGTTCCACCAGAGGGCAGCAGTGTTTGGACAGGGGACCATGAACATGGTCCAGCTACAACATATTCACCCTATCTTGTACCTGTAAGAGCTGAGCTACCAGCCCTTAAGAGCCCTCTTGTGAATCAAAACTGAACTATATCCAAAAGTACTTCAACCATGACGGTCAAACTTTAAAGTCACTTTCTTTTTGTTCAGTAAATGCCATGGAAATTTAATGTAAAGGTCATAATGACTTATAAGCTGCTTTAAGTTTAAGTGGTATTCACTGGAATTAGAAAAGTATTTGTATTTTAGCAAAAAGTAGAAATTTTTTTTTAAACATTTATAGAATTTCTTTTTATATTTTTCACTGCCTGGAAAACACTTTTGCTTTTGAGTTGTATGTACTAATAACAACACCTACCCGTTATTTGTGTTCTCGAACCAGAACCGATCTCCATCCCGGATGCGCCGGAACTGGTCCAGGATGATGGCGGTAAACGTCTCGCCCGGACCGGTCGCCGAGGTCTCCAGCAGACCTGCCGGCCACAGGTCAAGGTCATCGATGCTGTTGTTGTACACCGCCTTCAGACGCTCGATCGGCTGTAACAAAAAAAATTTAAATAGGTTTATTGACACATCTCATGTTATATACATGCTTCTGCAAGGATGTCATGGAATGAAGAAATTTTATACAAGATGTACAATTATATCATTTCATAGATATTTAAGGTTGTTTTAATGCTACTTTTGTGCAACTTATCAATATCAGAAATGTATCATAATTATTTCCAGTTCATCCAATCACATGCCTAGTGCACAATAAAAGTGCAAAAAAACAGAAACTCAGTTGTATTCCCAACTCGCTTGATGAGGTTATGTGAGGAAATCATGCTATTAGAAGAGTATACACATTGATTTAATGACAATAAGAATATCTTTACGCCTTGGTCCAAGATAGTAAGACATTGTGCTTATAGAGTCAATAAATTGATTTAATGATAATGAGAATGTCCTTACGCCCTGGTCGGCGACGGTAGGGTTGATTTCCTCGAAGCTGGTCTTTCTGGGGAGTCCGTACGACTCTCTGACCGTGTTGTAGTCAGGCAGACCGTGGTCTCGGGCTCGCTGGATGTTTATCGCCATCAAGTCTCGGCGTGAGAACTCAAGCGGACCAAACACGCTACCTGTGAGCACCGTATCATAACATCTTAGAATCTAGTGTAAGTTGTTGATTGCAGTGCAACTACAAAATGTATTTTCTATATCCCTCTTAAATAGCATAGAACAAAAATTAAAACCGCTGGTGTAAGTTGTTGTAACCATAAAGCACAGTTTAACCCTCTAAGCAAAAAGTAGACATTTGTCGCCATGATACCAATGCAGCCCCCGTTAGTAACTCACCAGTGTTGCATTGGTGCATCATGCCGACCCTTTGGCGACACCGACTGACTTTGGCTAGTTACTCGCCAGGGCTACATTCATGCAACATGACAACCAAGGGAATGGTGCATGAATGCAATATGCTGTCCTTTTCATGGCACATACTTTTTGGTAATTGTAGTAAGAATAAACCCAGTAAAAAGCTGTAGAAGTATTAAAAGCACAGACCTCGTAGATCGGGAGTGATGATGTTGTCCTCTCGCTCGGTGATCTGGGACGCCATGCCCATCAGCAGCTCCTCAATCTGACTGCGCGGGTTCTCCTGCATCACCTCCTGTAACCATGGAAACCACATAAGTCAACAACACTGTAACCATAGCAACCACACAAGTCAACACTGCTGTAACCATAGCAACCACACAAGTCAACACTGCTGTAACCATGGAAACCATACAATATTCAACACTGCTGTAACCATAACAACCACACAAGTCAACACTGCTGTAACCATGGAAACCATACAATTCAACACTACTGTAACCATAGCAACCACACAAGTCAACACCGCTGTAACCATGGCAACCACACAAGTCAACACTGCTGTAACCATGGAAACCATACAATTCAACACTACTGTAACCATAGCAACCACACAAGTCAACACCGCTGTAACCATGGAAACCACATAACTTACTATTATTATCAAACTGTAACACTGTCTATATACAGATATACTTAGTGTTCTTGACGACCTGGTTTCTCCAATAAAACCCTCAATAGAAGTTTGTAGTAACGCTAGGCTTAACACCTTAAAAAAAGAGGTTGACTTACGTCTCCAGTCCAGTAGACGTTGCACGTCCTAAGCCCATGTTTGCCCTGCATGCCGGTCATCTTGGTAGTCATACGGAACTGGCACTGTGGGGCCGGACCTCTGTGAGGGGACAGGGAAGTCAGAATGTGTTATAGATTTCAATTCAATGTACCGTAAAACCTCGGGTAGAAGCCGCGGCTAGTACGCAAGTCAGGGAGGAAATTCTGGACAAAACTGTAGGCCTGGACCCAAAACTACGGGGACATGCTGACTATGTTCCCTGCTACATATATGAAATGTAAAGATATTGCCCATTCTGTATAAGTATCATTTCAATGTAAAGTGTAAAAATCATGTCACGGGATCTTTAAATGGCTAAGAGAATTCAAAGTGCTAGTACCTTCTGAAGACGCCAGGTGGCACCAGGGTGTGGCCGAACCTCATGGCGGCCGACTGGAAGACGTGAGCGATGCCCGGATGTATGGTGGGGTCGTAGCCTGCAACACAGAGGTCAACCGTCAAGGGCAAAGGAGACAAATCTATCGAAAATTCTCGCATAGAGGCCGCGGCTTATTCGCGAGTCAGACACAGCTTTCAATTCTTATGCGTGAAGGAATTTTGCGTTCTAACGCAATGTGTGAGGATGCGTTGGCTTTGCGTGAGTTGCCGCAACACTCCCGCATCCCCACTCAACTGACGCAAACATTGAGTTAGGTTTGCGTGGGGATGCGTGAGATGAGAGTATTCTAACGCAGGTCTCACTCATCCCCACTCAACTGACGCAAACAATGAGTTAGGTTTGCGTGGGGATGCGTGAGATGAGAGTATTCTAACGCAGGTCTCACTTATCCCCACTCAAATGTAGAATTGAGACAGATCTTCTCTGATTGGTCAAGTTTTCAAGTTTCAAATCTCTTTGTTCAGAGAAGTGGCAGTTAGCACAAGGAGGTACTGGAGGAAGGATGTGTATATGGTAAGCAGTTGCATGTTTCCTTTCTAGCTCAGCTTAAAACATATTCTATTATCATAAACTGTCTGTACCTAACAATGTATAGCATCTTACATACCTAGCCTACTGGTAACTTATGTTCAAGTGTTCTCATTGAGATATTAATAAGGGAACAGCAATTTTTGCACATGTACATGTAGGGTGTACATATATGTATAGTCTACTGTTTGAACCCATCTCAGGACTGATCTCTTTCCAGATACACAAAGCTACTACTACATTGGAACCATGGTCTCAAGGAACAAGAGTATTTCAATTGATGTTAATAAAGATGAACATATAAAAAGAACAAGGGAGGAAATGGTATATCTACCTCCCACTAATACTAACTACCCTCCCCCTCACAAGCCCCCTCCCTCTTCCCACCAAGCAGGTCATGTGACCAACGCATACAAGCAAACTGCGTCAACTTGAGACCATCTGCGTCTAACGCATTGCGTTAGTTTGAGTGGGTTTGCGATTAACGCAACCCCTACGCAATGTACACGTTTTTGACGCAATGCGTGATAAGATAACGCAGATGATCTCAAATAAACGCTAATTTGCTGGGTTGTTAGCGAGAGCAACCCTGCCGCGTCCAACACACAGTACTTCCTAAGTTGATTAGAAAGACGTTATGCAAAGGGCATAATGACTTTTTTTGGGCAATTATTAACTCCCACTTATTTTTTATATGAATCAACCGTATTGGGCCCCTGGATAGGGGGTTGACCCCTTAAATCGAAATGGTGACAGGTGACATGCGGACATGGGAACTCCCTATCCAGATGCCCTGCATTACCTCTGTCGATTTTAAGAAATGGCAATATGCTATGTCTCATGTCACTATGATCACTTTTAATCCTCATGTCATTATCACCTCAAGCACCAAGAATGCCTCTGGTGCCGCTTAGCTTATAGGGGTTGATAAAAGCCAATGTTGTTATCCAGTGCTACTCACCCTTGTATGCGCTAAGGTTGCCCGTCGTCCAAGCAGGAAGCCAGTCGTACATAACGATTTTCTGAAAAATGTGCAAACGACAGCAATAATTATATGAGTTGCATATCCATACATTTTTATATGATCCAATATTTAAATAGTTTCAAATCTTGGTGGATTCCGTGTAAAAAACATTGTCACCTTAGGCACTCAAAATTTAGGCTCTCAATAATGCAATGGGATGAAATAACTTTTGAAGATGAATAAACTCTTAAAGAAGAGTAAAACCTTACATACTAAAAAGTGAGTTTTGAGCACGTAAAAGCATAAATATTTTCCTGTACATGGCTCCCAAATATAAAGAAATTATAAGTAGAATAACAGCTTCTTTCTCAGTGCTAGGTCAGGTGATGAGAAAGCTCATCATTTTTATTTAAAAAACACATAAAACCGATCTGCCCTTGTAAGTGATTGATGCCAAATAAAAAAGTCAAAACTCAACAAAAAGACTGACCTGGTGAGTGGCGATGGTCCACTTCCTTGCCTCGTTGAAGATCTTCTCGTCGCTCCAGTTGGGCTGCTTGGACTTGATCTGGCGCGCCTTGAAGTTGTGAAAGCGGAACCAGAGCACGCCGAACGTCAGCAGGAATGGGTTCTCGTTACCGCGAGGGTTGCCGATCTCTGAATGAAGAACAGCGGGGAATATGTTACGGTAAGTTTTAATTAGTGAGTTGGACGGGAATTAGTATCAGCTTTAATTTGATACCAAACATGCCTACCGTAGAACCCCTCCTAGGACCGTAGGACGACCCTACTTTTAATAGCTGGACACCAAGTAAAACAGCTTTACAAAATTCAGTTTTGCTTTAATGTAATGTATTGAAACCCCACCTAAAAGCCAAAGCCCCAATTTGAGATAAAAATTCGGCTAATAGTAATAAAATACGCCCCTAGTGTGTTCTGAAAGAACTACATGCATACATGCGCAATGGATGTATAAATTTACCATGGGAGCCAGCCACCTTAATTATGAATGCATTCAAGCAAATATTGGACTACTTAAAGTCAAACTTTGAGCATCTTTGATTCAAGTAAATGCTATTTAAATCCACTTGAGTGATATCAGGACCTTTCTGTGACATTTAAATGGTATTTACTGAACTAAAAGTTGCTTATATAAAGTCACTTTTAGCAATAAAAAGTTTGCTTAAATGCCAATGTTCATGCAGTTTAAATCATGGCAAAGTCACCTTTAATCCTAATCATCGAAGTTTTATAAAGACCAAATGGGTAAGTTATACATGGCAGGAACACGCACCTAAAATGTGCGTTTTCTTGTTATACCATGAAATAAGGCTTAATTGCCTTTATTAATTTCCGCTGATCGGAACAAATGCTGGTGTATGCATAAAACGGTCTACCAGGCCATACATACTTGCCAGGATAGATAAAAGAAATTCAAATCAAATCAAATCAAATGAAAATATGTAAAAAGTCTAACATGTCGCTTACTGTAGAAGCGCTTGATGGGACGCAGTACATGCACCCTGGGCGGTGCCGGGTTGGCGAACGGCAACCGGATGTCGTTAAAGTCCGGGAAATACCCATAATCCTCTTCTGGTCGGGTGTCGTTGGTGGCAGCCATGAGACCGTCCTTAAAATTAGAAACATTAAAATTGTGAATTCTAGCAGGGATGTTGAGTTCCTTCTACTAGTTCTAGCCCCTGATTATACTAAATGTTGCTCCATTTACCATGGTAAACTATCAAATGTTATCTCAATGGGCTGTTAGGGTGAGGGCTTAAGTTTATCAAAGGGGTGCCATAATATGGAAAAAAGAAGGTTTGTGTCTGGTCACCTGACCGACCCTATCAACACAGGGCCAACCCTACATTTTTTTATGCAATTTTGAAGTAATTTCCGTAAATTTTACCCTTTTTCGGTCAATTTTAGGGTATCCTGAGAGGCTGGTCAGTACTTTCAAGTTTTTAAAAAACAAACTTTATTTTCGCCTAACTATCCAAAGGTTTGTTCTCGTGTATTTGTGGAAATGTACCGCCATGCTTTGTTATTAAGTTGATAGATAATTGTGATTATGAACGTCATGCAGTGACAGTTTACAAACTATAAGAAAGTGTTATGCCCTTCAAATTATGCTCCCTAAATTCGAAGAATATACTCACTTTAAAGAGCCTTAGCCCGTCGGTCCAGGCCTTGTTTGGCCCATACATCAGAGTCCCGTCCATCCACGCCGAGATCTCGTTCAGCTGCGGGATGAGGGAAATAGCATTTTCTTATGACATAGGGATATGATAATTACTAAGCAACATAGACATAGGACATTGGCTTTTCTTCATTATGCATGGATGCATTCCTGGCAAGTAACTAGCATACATATATATAGACAAATGCCAACACCCATTGATACCGTCTCTGATGTATTTTATGAGTGGGGGCTGGGGCAGTATCCCAGGAAGCCGCAGGCTGAGTGGGATGCGCCCCAGCCCCCGAAAGTTATCATGAAATACATCAGAAGGGTATTTGGCAATTGTTTTTTTTTATTTGAAGCCACTTAAGGAAGGAAAAACTTTTTCTTAGTTCATTGAATACGGCCACATTGTATTCAATGGGGGCATTGAATACGCCTCTTTCAGTACTTAAAGTGGCATAGTCCGATGATTAGGGCTCAAAAATAAATTTTGCTAAAATTGAACCAGAATGTTCAATATGGCCATACTTCAGGTCCTACCTACTTTATCAAACATTTCCCCCCAGAATTCAGCTTAGATTTCAGCTAATTATCAGTTTTATGCTCAATTTAAGAGTTTTGGAGTACACGCTATAATTGCACCCATTGAAAATAGACTGTAAAAAGTTATACCTATGTTCCTTGGACCCTCTTAATTGCCTCTTATTGTCCATCGATGCTATTTTATTGTGCCCCATCCTCCAAATATTATATTGTTATATCATTTCGAACACATTCAAGTAGAATTAAAGATATGGAAAAAATCGGACCATGCCACTTTAAGCATAGTAAATCTTGTATTCAAAAATATAATTTGATTTATTGGATTATGATTCCGACAGTATGGTGCTCCTTACCTGCTGTCTGGGGTTGTTGGGGTTGAGGCCAGTGCGCATGTCATACCGGGACCGGAGTAGAGGCATCTCCTTGCCGCCCTCCCCCTCGGGGTCAAAGCTCACGTGACCTTTGGGGATCTTAATGTTGAAGTATTCTGGAGGACAGCCGGCCGCCTGGGCGTCTAATACCTCCTCCACCACCTGCTGACCTGAGGGGGTTGAAGTGAATGATACATTTTAATTCATGGTGAAACCTATGGGAGCGCTGTTCCCGAGGGGAGCATGCAAAAACCCTATTTTTAGATCGATAAACCCTGAAATAGATGCAAGACTTCAATTAAAAGTGACCTCGACGGTGGTTACTTACTGCACTGGCCACACATACAGCTCTGTGTATATATATGCTGACCTGAAAGGGTTGACATGAATAATACAGTATGCTGTCCTGCAAGGGTTAAAGTCAATAATACAGTATTCTGTCCTGAAATGGTTAAAATAAAGTATTCTGGCGGACAGCCGGCCGCCTGGGCGTCCAGCACCTCCTCTACTACCTGCTGACCTGAAAGGGTTAGCATGAATAATAAAGTATGCTGTCCTAAAAGGGAGAACGTATTAATGTCTATGATAATACAGTATGCTGTCATGTAAGGGTTAGACCAAAAAAAAAGAAGTTTGTTTCAGGTAACATGGGCAGAATATGTAGGGTCGGTAGGTCGGATTTTTTTTTTTTTATAACTTTTTTTTTTATCATGAAAATACCAGCCGGCCGGTCCGAAGACCCGAAAATTGACCAAAAAAGGGTAAAAATATTGCAATTTTTTTCAGAAATACATAAAAAAAAACGTAGTGTCTGCCCTGTTTTGATAGGGTCGGTCGGGTGACCTGAAACAAACTTTTTTTTTGGCCTTAACATGCGTGAAAGGGTTAATGACTATCCATATAGAATCCTCTTCTACAGACCTGTCCTTAATAACTTGGAGCAAAATCCCCCTCACCAAGGGTCTGCTTTTCACCAAAATCCCCCTCACCAAGGGTCTGCTTTTCACCAAAATCCCCCTCACCAAGGGGCAATTTTCACCAAAATCCCCCGCACCAAGGGTCACTTTTCGGGGATTTAAAAAAAATCCCCCCAAAAAGGGTAACTTTTTGCCAAAATTCTTTGCAACAAGGGTCACTTTTGACCAAAATTCTTACCATAAGGCCGACTCCTCGGGGAAAATTGCTAAAACCTAGGCACTTTTTTCGACTAAAGACATATACATTAAAGAACTATGCTGTCATTAAACACATATACATTAAAGCACTACGCTGTCATTAAACGGTTAAACACTTACCGAAGAAGACGAGCAGGGCGGTTCTGTTCATGAAGGACGGCATGCCTGTAGACCCGTTCATGACGGCGTCGCTGATGTCGAACGGGTTAGGTCGGCTCGTACCAGACGGCTCGTATGTACCGTCAGAGTATGCCGGTAACACACGCCGGAACAACTGCGTCTCTGAAAATATTGAACAAATTCAAACTTTTTCTTTAGCCTTTGTAGATTTTACCGTAATATTTGTATGCAAGTATGCAAATATTAACAGGATATTATTGTACTGAAGCCAAAAAAAATTCAATTTTCTCAATTGTTTTTGATTTTTTTTTTTTTTTTTTTTGTTCAATTTTCTTATTTTGAAGAAATGATTTTTCAGAAATAACAAGCTCCAGCTGACCTCAAGCCTGAATATTTGATTGACTACAGGAAACGGCTTCTTACTCGGAATATCAAACAACTTTTTGATATTCCTAATTCATTAGGAAATAAGTCATTTAAGTGAGTCAATGTAGCGATTCACGACTCATTCCTGATACTCTTGATATGTAAAGGGAGAAAAGTCCGACCTACCAACCATAAATATTTCGGACAATATTGCCTGAAACACACCTTTTCTTTTGGCCTTATTTTGGTACCAATAGAGCCTAACAACTTAAATTGATGACCCTCAAGGTACCAAAGTAGTGGTCATTAGGCCACCTCATTTTGAATCAGTTTGGATTAGTGGATTTTACAGAGAATCTTTTGGACGGCCAGATACAAATAGAAAGAAAAAGCTGCCCTACACAACTCCCTGTGTACTTTAAGTATTCCTAGCGTCCGTTGTGACGTCACAAAAAGTCAGGGCCATAGAAACGTTGCAGTCTAGACCCCAAAACTGGCCATTAAGGCCACTCAAAAAAAAATTGTTTCTCATCACCAAGCAGTGAAAAATATGACGAGGGCGTTTTTTATTTAATTTTTTTTTTACTCGGGGCATAAGCTTTAATTTGATACCAAATTTGCCTATATTTCTCCAATTTTAACACATTTATAAAAAAAGTTTTCTCCGAATCATGATTTTTATGATGCGCGCGGTGATGAGAAACAACTTTTTTTTTTGAGTGGCCTAAATGCGACGTGTGAGATGGATCTTAGTGACACGAGAAAAAAATAAATGACAGGAACGTTCTTCTTAAATGCGACCTGGGACTGACAGGTTCTCAGAAGTGACGTGTGACATGGAGTTTTATTTGACAGATTATAAGTCTTTTTCTTAATTTGACATGTGACATGCCCCCCCCCCCCATCCAGAGATCCGACGTTGATAGCAGTGTCTTGGAAGGCGGCCAAAACGTGACGTACACCCTGGACCTACTATTTTTATACCACGTTTGAATGACATGAATCGCCTTATGTTTAGAATAAAAAGCACCTCTTATATAAGTTCTCCTTCCGTTAATTACATGGGACATGTAGTAACGGACGGAATGATAATGGGCCTATTAGCAATTTCTTTATCTTGATTTAAACATCATTAATTAAAGCGTCATTTAATTTGAACTTTTTACTTAGGATGGGTTTCCGCTCGGCCCAGTTCTCAGGCCTTAGTCCATCTATCTTGTAATCCATCCAATAGAGTAAGGGATAAGATAAGTTTGTGAAACTTGGCTAGAATACTTGTCGGATCGTTTAAAGACTTAACAACTTAAAGGTCAACGAACCCTTGGCTATACATTTATGCAATAGAGCTATGTCTTTGCCCACTGCGTTTTCTGTTTTTGGCACAAACACCTCAACTCCAGAAAATAAATAGTTTCTTCGTCACCATGCGTCACTAAAGCCCTGGAAATTTACTTTTTTATTTGGTAAATTTTAATGATTGAAAAACATTATAGAAGAGGACAAATAGGACTACATTTGGTATCAAACCAAAGCCACGAGTGAAAATATGCATTATATTGCATATCTACAACATTTGCAGATCCTTCATATCTTAAACATTAATTTGTGTATTCAGTTCGCAGAGAGCCTAAATTCCCCTACCTGATTGGTGCTCAGCAAAAAATTTAATTAAAAAGCCCCAAAAAAAGCGCCCTCGTAATATTTTCCCTGGCTTAGCGGTGAGAAACCTTTTTTTCTATTTTTCTTTAATTTGCCTAAATAAATAGAGAAATGCCAATGCCCATTGATACCGTTTCTGCTGTATTTCATGAGTGGGGGCCGGGGCAGTATCCCTCGAAGCTACAGGCTGAGTGGGATGCGCCCCAGCCTCCACGAGTGAAATACATCAGAGCGGTATCAATGAAGTTGGCATTTGTGTTTATTTTTTGATTTGAAGCCATTTAAGGAAGAAAAAACATTGTATTCAATAGGGGGCATTGAATACGGCAATTCAAGTACTTAAGCATAGTAAATCTTGTTTTCAAAAAAATAAGATAAAAGTTTAGTATATGTGACTTACCGGCGGCGCCCCAGTCGGGATGGGCTGGGTTGTTGTAGAAACCATCGTACGGAGCGTACTCGATGTAATCTGAAATATACAAAGTAACAACAACTTAGTTTATAAGTTAAACTTGGAGTAAACATTTTAGATGCAAAGAATACATAGATAATGGTTCATGGGTTTTCGTCTGTTATCAAGATGCGTATAGGGTATAATCCTTGCTGTTATTTCACGAGTTGACCCTCGGGCCGTATTTTACGAGGCCATATGAAAGATGACATCTGATGCATTTGAGGCATCATGCTTCAAGGAAGCACGGTGCCTCAATGCTTCATATTGGTTTCTCCTCATGATCAGGGGCGTGGCAACCGGGGGGACATGTCCTCCCCCCCCCCCACTTTTGACCGACCCCAAAAAAGGTCAGACCAAAAAGGTCAAGTAAAAAGGGGTCAAAAAGGGTCAAAATAGTCCTCAGTCCCCCCTACTTTGAAACTGCTTGCCACGCCCCTGACGATGTACCAATGCAGCACCGGCGAGTAACTCCCTAGTGCATTGGTGCATCATACACACCCTTCATGCCGTGCTTAAAGGCATCATGCCGTGCTTAAAGGCATCATGCCGTGCTTAAACTTTAGGCATCATGCCGTGCTTAAAGGCATCATGCCGTGCTTAAAGGCATCATGCGGTGCTTAAAGGCATCATGCCGTGCTTAGAGGCATCATGCCGTGCTTAAAGGCATTATGCCGTGCTTAAAGGCATTATGCCGTGCTTTACCCTTTCCCTGCCGATACTGCATATATGCAGTACCACTGTAAAACCGATACTGCATATATGCAGTACTGTATTTTAGTACCCAATAACCGATACTGCATATATGCAGTACCAGATCACTATCTGTAGTGTAGTGCCGGTTTTAATAGGACATATTCATCTTCAATGTCCCCAGTGGTTGGGAACAATTTTTCAAAAGTAAAGCGGCAGGGAAAGGGTTAAAGGCATTATGCCGTGCTTAAAGTCATTATGCCGTGCTTAAAGGCATCATGCCGTGCTTAAAGGCATCATGCCGTGCTTAAAGGGTTGAAGAGGACGCTTCAGTACACCAGACAGCCTCTATTAGTCTATGATGGTGTGTTCAACAGCGGATGATCCGTATAGATCCGCATTACGAGAGGAGACAAACCCCTACTTCAGAACCCTGCCTACATCTGAAGTCAATATGTGACTAGCCTACATCATCCACTCTGTGTGTGTGTGGGGGGGGGGGGGGGGGCACTATGTATGTGTGTGTGTGTGTGTCTTGGACCCACTGCCCCAGAGCCTTACACACCCCACTCTCAATACAGGACCCCGCCTGTCACAGGGCTACTAGTACCTATACTCTCATTCCCAAATCCTTCCGAAAGGAAGGCTCTGGTAACTGCTACATGACCTTGAACTTGGGATTTTGCTGGGTTTGGTCAATCCCTGATGGTAGCTTGGAACCAGTGGACAGGAACTGGAAATGGAACCAGAAAGTATGATGGTAAAACTACCATCATACATTCTGGTTCCTGTCCACTAGTTCCAAGCTACTTGCAGGGATTGCCCAACCCCAGCAAAATTCCAAGTTCAAGGTCATGTGGCAGTTACCAGAGCCTTCATAGTATCCAGCTCCTGGCGGCCGGACACACAGTAAAGAAGTGGTCATTTTTTTAACAAAGGGCGGGATTTGTTGGGGGATGACCAAACATTTTCAGGCCTCTCGTGGGCAGGACCAAAATGTTGTTAAGCCTTTCTGGTGAAAGGGCCTGCTCGTTACTACAACTCAAACTCAAACCCCGGGACTCAAACGCTCAATATCAACCTGCTGGGGGACCAAAACGTTTTTCGACCCACTCGCGCCTGAATATACCAGGAGGTCTGGATGGGGGGTCCCCATGTCGCATGTCGATTTTAAGAAATAGCCATGTCACCTGTCACTTAAATTCCCATCTCCCATGTCGCTGCTAAGAACATGTCATGTCCCATGTCGATTTTAAGAAAGACCCTGTGTCATGTCACTTCTTTTTTTCCTCATGTCACTAAGCTCCATGTCGAATGTCGATTTTAAGAAAAGGCCATGTCGCCATGTCGAATTTAGTGGTCCATACCCATATACTAATTCCGCCCTCCCCCTGACCACTTTCTAAGGCAGACGGATCGGCATAGAGAGAATAGGGTGTTAATAGAGGGATGGGAGTACAGAGGGAAAGAGGACAGACATACATAGGCTGACAGGCAGAGACAGACATAATGTACACGTTTATAGACAGAGTTGGTAAAAATAGAGACATTCAGAGAATGACATTGAGAGAGAACTATAACACTCAAAAAAGTAGACTCTTCCAAGTGACGGTAATAAAATAAACGAGTCAAAAACTCGTCTAAGTGACAAGGAAGCAGGTCTTCTAGCTGGAGATAGAAGACCCACTTGGCATGTGCCAGCCCAAAACCCCACATTTGCCAGCTCCAGATTCTATTTGTGGGATGGTAACCTGATAGGTTAGAAAACTTTTGACTCGTTTATCTTATGATAGTCACTTCGTAGAGTCTGGAGAAAAGTTTACTTTTTCCGTGAAGGACAGAGGCAGAATGAAGACAACCAGGATGTATGAACGCTAGTCAATGGTGCAGGCTATTTAAAACAGTGAAAAGAAAGAGCAAAACAAAACTGCTCTTGGTTCAAAGAAGCCATTCTTGGTGTATACACACTATGTAAGGCAGCTAGGTCTGGGCACACACCGGTGTAAGTGTGTGTGTGTGTGTGTGGGGGGGGGGGGTAAGAAAGGCCCCCCAGGGGGGGGGGGTACTCCCTATCTTTTCTATAGTGACCATGTGTGAACATCACCTCAAATTTGGGACCCTTATCACGGGAGGTAATTCAACAAAGTAGCACCCTTAATTTTCACGGAAAACTCATGAAAAATGAGTACCCTCATCAAGGGGGATGGGGGAGAAATACCCTTATGAAGTTTGAATAATTGAAATAGCCCATACAATGTAGGGCTTTCCCTCACCATATATATATAAAATATGTGTCTTTTATGTTATAATGTGTCATTTCAGGGGTTCGGCCATAAATGTACCCCTTTTCCTCCAAAATTGCCTAAAAAGCACACCTTTTCGAGGGTCGTCGCGGGCCCTTGCCTAGGATCCAAAAACATACCCTCTCGCTTGTAAACGTGTTCACACATAGCCAGAAACCAATAACAACACTGGATTCCCAGACCCAGATTTAGGGGGGAGGGGGTAGGTATGGTTTAACTTCTTCTCGGGGCAATATTAATGCTATGGGATATGGGTTTTGGATTATTTGGCGGCCATCTTGGATTTTGGTTGGTTACTCCCCCAAGGGGTAAATTAAAAAGCTGGCAGCATGGAAATTCTTAATCTACACCTTTTTGGGGTCAGAATCAGCCATGTTGCTAAATTTCTACCCGAAAAGAAATATCCTTTCATTTCATGCCATAACCTGGTTTATTACACGACCTAACGTTATTGGTACGATCCTGTATTTGTTTAGGCATTAAAAAACGTACCAACCGGGGGTGTGGTACGTTTTTGCGTACCACCTGGCCGTGTGGTACGCTTTTCACTGCTCTAAACCAATCAGGAGGCAGCATTTTGGTCACGTGACAGGGCAATGGCGGCGATGTAAACAAAGCAGACGACGATGTGAACGATGCAAATTAACGATATAAACAACTAAATTGGCGATGTAAACAACAACTAAAAGGTAGGGGGGCTGAGAATTTGTCTTCTGGTCGTGTAATAAAGCTTGTATTGCATGATAAGGTCACGCATGGGGCGCACCAGCCCTCGGTGCATCTGTCTTATAAAGACAGATGCACCTCGGGCTGGTACGGCCCATACGTGACCTCATCATGCAATACTAGCTATTTATTACACGACCTAACGTTATTGGTACGATCCTTTGTAAGAACACAGAAGGAGAATCGTACCAGCCGGGGTGTGGTACGTTTTTCCGTACCACCCCTACGTGTGGTACGCTTTCTGGTGCTCTAGACCAATCAGAATGCAGCATGGTGGTCACGTGATCACAGAGCAATGGCGGCAATGTAAACAAAACACTCGGCGATTCAACAACAAAACTCGGCGATTTAACAACAAAATATGGTAGGGGGGGGAGATGAATGTTTTCTGGTCATGTAATAAAGCTTGTATTACATGATAGGGTCACGCATGGGGCGCACCAGCCCTTGGTGCATCTGCCATGCAATACTGGCTATGTACTAAATGCTGAGAGAGTGCCCCCCCCCCCCGGGAAGTAAGGTGGTGCACATTGTACCATGTTGTGAACTCCCCACATCTATGTTAGACCAAACAGGACGCGTTGTGCCCCATGTCTGGGTGTTTATCTGACTGATCCCCCTGCCAATAACCTCGGGTCGTTGTGCCTTGCCAGATTCAGTCAGATATGTTGATGTTTTTATTTATCTAATTGGTCTCATACCTAGGACCAGGGCAGCATGAACCCCTTAATGGGTGTGGACCACTAAAATCGACAGGCCTAGGGCGACATGGGCCTTTCTTGGCCTAGTGACATGCGACATGAGGAATATAAGAGATAATGACATGGGACATGGCATTTTCTTAAAATCGACATGGTGACATGGTCATTTCTTAAAATCGACAGGGCGACATGGGCCTTTCTTGGCCTAGTGACATGCGACATGAGGAATATAAGAGATAATGACATGGGACATGGCATTTTCTTAAAATCGACATGGTGACATGGTCATTTCTTAAAATCGACAGGGCGACATGGGCCTTTCTTGGCCTAGTGACATGCGACATGAGGAATATAAGAGATGATGACATGGGACATGGCATTTTCTTAAAATCGACATGGTGACATGGGCATTTCTTAAAATCGACAGGGAAAATTGGGACCCCCCATCCAGACCCCCCTTAGGGAATCATAACTAGCGTGTCATGATTTAATTGGGCAGACATGTATAAAAGGGAAGGGGCATTTAGGTAAAATACAGAAAGAATATATGGGGAAGGAAAAAACGTATATACATGTTTCAGACTGGATCCCATATATTAGATATAGAATACAGAGACGGAATACAGCAGGGGCACTAAACAGGATCTTTTCCTCAGAGCTGGTGAGAAATCTTTTTCTTTTTTTTTGGGGGGGGGGGGGGGGGGGCTCAGGAACAGGGGAGAATACCAAGAAATCATTAGACAAAATGCTAAAGGTCTAACCTGGCTTAGTATCTTTAATTGCAACATACTGCTTTAAATGCACATGTGTTTTGCCTTTAATCTCCATGATACATATGGGTGTGGACCACTAATATCAACAAGGCGACATGGCTGATTTTGAGCCTAGTGACATGCGACATGAGGAATATCAGAGATAGTGACATGGGATAAGAGCCTTTCTTAAAATCGACAGGGTGACATGGGTATTTCTTAAAATTGACAGGGCGACATGGTCATTTCTTAAAATCGACATGGGAAATGGGGACCCCCCCCCCCCCCCCATCTAGAGCCCCATACATGCATGCACACCCATTAAAGCACTGTGCGGCCTTTAAAGGGTTAGCAGAGGCCCATATAAGGGGTGTTTGAGGGAGGCTTCTCTGCTGATATAAGGTTTATTTTTTGGAAATACAAGATGTCCTATGCTTAAGCACTGGATGGCCGTATTCAATGGCACCATTGAATACAATGTGGCCGTATTCAATGGGTTAAGATAAAGTAGTTTTCCCTTAATTAAATGGCTTCAAATAAAAAAATAAACACAAATGCCAACGCCCATTGATACCGTCTCTGTTGTATTTCACGAGTGGGGGCTGGGGCAGTACCCCACGAAGCCGCAGGCTGAGTGGGATGCACCCAGCCCCCACGAGTGAAATACATCAGAGCGGTATCAATGTAGTTGCATTGGTGTACATTTGTCAATGTATTTAACCAGCAGGACTGTCAGGTCCGTACACACGTCCATGCTGTGTACCGGACACACGCCCCTGTTTGTACTGACACACCCTGACATATCTGTACTCTCACAAACTGTCATATACGGCACTAGCACATCCTGGTACCTCAGGTTGTCGGGGGCTACACCCCCATCTCCTTATCAGGTTAATTCCCTCCTTTCATATCCGGAACAAAGATATTCACCCATAATGCACTGCCCTGGAGTCGGGCCTAACCAGAATGCATCGCTCTGAGTCAAGATGGCGGCCACCATAGCCTAATGCGCTAGTCCCGTAAACTAAAGACAAGCTTCATGTTAAAGCTAACAGAGGTTTTAGGACAATGCTACTTAATCATAGCCCTCCATCCATACGAACCATTGTATCAAAAAAATGCTGTGGTGTACGCAAATACATTATATAAGGACAACTATTGTCATAGATGTATGTAATTGCTCTTTAAACTAAGCCTTTCTGTATATATATTTCACAGGAATTAAATCCGACCGACTTTATAAAGCATCTGTTTGACCAAAACGGCTAAATAAGCCCAATCTCATTATTTGGCCGCTTTGGACGTTATACGGCATATGTACTTACGGCCATGTGACACCGTGTACATGTACCTAGAACTGCTAAGGGCTCAGGGCTGTCTGTAGTGTTGCATTTGTTTTATTTTGTGTTATATTTTATTCTATGTTTCTATAATAGTACACGTGTTGTACAGTGTTGTCTTCGCTCTGCCAAGTCACCAGTTCTGGCTAGCCACTCTTCAACCCTCTAAGGACGCATGTCGTTAATAAAGGACATTTGTCCTCATGATGCATGATTCATGTATCATGACGACAAAGGGCAGGATGCATTAAGGTATCATGCCATTGTTAAAGGTTAACCCTGTAAGATATGATTCTTTCATTCGTGCATCATAACGATAAAGGACATTACAGAACTATGCAGCTATTAAAGGGCTACCCACAAAAGTGCTGTCTCAGATAAAGAGCTCTTACACATGAAGACAGACGTGACTGAGAAAATAATAATATGTAAGGAGAGGGAAGAGCAGAAAAACACAGATCTGAAGAGGCATGTGGAGAAACAGTCGGACGTGGGAACAAATGAGGAGGAGCAAAGGCAAAGATAACAACAAGGAGAAGAGCAACACAGACAAAAATAATCTCATTTCAAGAAAATCAGACAAATAAACTCGTCTGGCGGACAATTGACTAGTTTTAAGGAAAAAATAAATATTTTAAACCAGTCATTTGTCCGCCAGGCGAGTTTATTTATCTGGTTTTCTTGAAATGAGATAATTATTTTTGGCTGTAAGGGAAGTAAATCTCTATGGGTGGAGGCAATTGATATTTATACCAATAGGAATAATAAACGTGAAAGCATCTGCTGGGTTGACGGTCTGATGCATCCACTGATTGTAATTGGTGTATTGGTGTATACACATGAAAGATAAGAGGTCTTGGAGTGTGGCCAACTGAGGGTGGGGGAGAAGTAGCCCCCTGACCCGGTGCACTACATGTATAGGCATCTAGCTGGATGCATTATTAGCCAATCAGATAACACCCTGCATTCACTGCAGAACTTTTAGGGTGCATTATGTAACAGCTTGTACCCATGTGACCGCGGTAATCAGTGCTTATCTCACCAGTTACAAGCTTAAGTAATGGATGCGCCCATAAGACATCCAGCTACCCCGGTATATAAAGCTTACCCTTCAAGGGTTAATCCTTTAATGGCAGCATGATGCTCTAATGCAGCCCCAGCGATTAGCTCTATGCCCTTTTCATATCGTGATGCATGAATACAGCACTATTGGACCAGCGCTACATTAATGCATATATAATCGTGACAGATGTTTGACGCATTTACAATACTAAGTAGATGGCATACATGTGATTCCATCCACATCATGTCACAATATGGCCAAAATGTTATTATTTTGAAAAACTTTGGTGCTATTTCAGCGTCAATTCTATAATCCATGAGTAAATGCTATTGTCGGCGAGTCGGTGTTGAAGTTTGAAAGTCAGTTTTTGGGTACTTTTCAGGCCAAATAAAAAAGAAATTAAAAAAAAAAGAAATCCGACCTACCTACCCTAGATTCTCAGACCATGTAACCTGAAACACACCAACATTTGGCCTTACCCACTTGAGAGAGGTAAATGAAGTATGAATGGTGTATGATGTATGGCATCAATGCAGTAAACTGATAAAGTCTCCAACAGGTTCCCCACAAATTATGGTACGACCGTTCCAGTATGATGGTTCCCTGGTACGATCATTCCTGTTACCATACATCATACAATGTAATACTTTATTTACGTCTCTCCAGTTTGTAAGTCATATTGAGACATGATGCGGATGAAATCACATGTATGTCATCTTTTGTAAAAGCATCAAGTATCTGGTCAGTGCAGTTTAAGTCGTGTTCAATGTGCAGTAAACAGGTGGAGGACTAGACCAGTGATACAGCCCGGCCTCTATTTCCAGGCAGCCTGCTAATTCAGGCTGCCCAGGCTGGTTTAACAGGCCGGCAGTCTTTACAGGCAGGGTGTTTGTACAGGTTGTTCACACTCTCCCAGCACATGACCCTGGCACAGCAGGCTGGGGCTCAGGCTTTCACACCTTCTCCAAGCAGAGGCAACTGTTATGCCTGCTCTTACGGTTGTCCCATCAGATAAAATACCAATTTAAACATGAAATTATTCAAAAATGCAGTGGACCAAGCACATACTGCATCCATAAGTTGGAGGGTGATATACTGATCTATATCCTCTATGTGAGTTTATCTTTAGCAAATATCGCATAAAGATCGCAAATATGATTATATAAAAGCTATAGTGATAACACAGTCCTGCTAATAAACAGCCCTGTATCCCAGGCTGAGTGGCCTGTGAAACGGGCTGGGTGTGTTATGCAGGCTGTACTGTAAGTCCAGGCAGTCTTCCACCTGGTAAAGGCACAGACTAACTTACTCAACGTGCTCTAACGTGTAGAAATGAGTAACAAATTGCAAATTCTAAAAACGTAGCAAGGTAGAGGATAGATATGATAATAAGAAGCCCCCTGTGTTATTTCAGCCCAGAGAATTTCATATTAATCTCCAGTGAATGCGAATCATCGCTTTTGGATTAATTTCTTACATTTGACATCGGACATGGGGCATTTCTTAAAATCGACATGCGACATGGGACTGAGAGACATGAAAAATGATTATTTTAGAGTTCAGCAGCGTACTCAAAATGTACGACATTACACCATTCCATGTGCCATGCAACATTTAATATTTAGAGAGTATCCTTTTTTTTCAAATCAAAGTGGATGTCATCGGTCCCCTTTTGTCGGTATGGTATATGAGCATGGGTTTGAATACATAGTTGTTGATTATCTTTCAATGGATCACTATATTGACAAATGTCCAAGATGGCGGCTGTTTCTCGAGAGGATCTGTTGAAATCATTTCTTGAAAACTATCAGGGCGCGGGCGTGACACTTCCTGCTTTCCAGGTAGGATACATACCACACACATAGAACGCCATAATCTAGTCCTATATAGGTCAACATGTTTTCTACACTAACCCTTTAAAGGCCACAGCTGCTTTGATGCACGACATGTCCCTTTTATTTGTTGTCATAATGCATGAAATAACTCGCCAGTGCTGCATTCAAGCATCATGTCAATCTCATGGGTACACTGAAAATCCATAGATTTAAAGGGTTAGTCAGTACAGACTATCCTAGGTTGGTCATATGAGTGTTAGTCATAATGGCAAAGTTGTATTCAAAAATGACCGAGGGGTCAGTCAGTAGTGGCTAACCTAGGTTCATCATTGGTGTGTTGTATTTGTATACCACTAGTTGGGGCCACCTGTTATGACCACTCAGTGGCTCCCCCTGGAAACAAAAAGACTAAGGTGGGTTGGTCAGTACTGACCAAACTGACAATAATAACTGACCTAGGTTGGTTGTATAGGGAGCCAAAAAATGACTAACTAGGTTAGGCACTAGTGACTGAGAGGTTGAGCGTATATGGAGCCTAGGAATATCAGTGTAGGCCAGTATGAATGCAGCCCTGGCAGGTCGGTCCACCAGGACTGCATCACAACGACAAAGTGCATAATGCATTATAGCATTATGTGGCCCATAAAGATGGGTTAGGAGCTAGTTTGGGGGCAATTTTCATTTTTCTGTTACACAATGGATCTGTATTAGTCTTTTAAATTCTACTGATACTTAGAGATGCATAGAATAGAGAGAAAACCATGTCAGAATAGGGTGTGCGACCCCACTCTATTACATAAAAGGGCCCTCTGACCTTGGATTTATGTATTTCTAAGTGTCAGATGGATTAAAAAGTTTACACACACATTGATATAGGCATTATAAATACAAATACAATGTGTAATAGAAAAATAAAAATCGACCCAAAATTAGCATGTCTAAATGCATCATGCCCTTGGTTGTCATGATGAGTTAATGCAGCACTAGAGACTAGCTCGCCAGTGCTGCATTCAAGTATCATGCAGACCGTACAGGCTTTAGATACTCCCGAAGGGTCTCCATAATGCACCAGTGTTACTCGTCGGTGCTGCATTGATGAATCGTTACTTTAAATGTCACCTCTTAGCAACATGTGATCCTTAAAGGGTTAAGGGAGTGATCATTTTTTAACAACAGGGGGGGTGGTGGGTTTCCGCGCGGAGCGCGCGAAATTGTTACACCCCCTGGGCGAGGGGTCAAAATTTTTTACCCTCCCCCCTTACGGCCGAAAATCGGCTCGCGCGCGGGGCCTTTGAAGCATAGTAACGCGCGGGCTTTTTGGCTCAAAACAGGTTAAATTATTTTGACCCCCCCCCAAGAGGGGTCCAAAATGTTTTGCCCCCCCGGTCAAGGGGTCCAAATTTCCCCCCCCCCCCAAACCCACCAACCCCCCCCTGTTGTTAAAAAATGATCACTCCCTAAAGGGTTAATAACGGAAACCGTGGTTATATAAATCTTGGAGGAGATTAGCTACCTTGACAACATGGGCGACAATTACAGCGTGTTTAATTACGTGTCTAATTGTACGACTACCCCGGACACCATCCTCATACAGGGAAGACACCATGGGTATTGGGGTCATGTAGTAAGGTATGGGGCGGGCGAGGAATGTACTACAGATTAACCCTTTGAGGACGACATAATGCATTAATGCATCATGCCCTTTGTTGTCATGATGCTTAAATGCAGCCTTGGCGAATAACTCGCATTCAAGCATTATGCCGTCACTATGAGGTTGAGATGCTCCGTAGGGTCGGCACAATGCACCAATGCAGCACCGGCGAGTTACCCGGGGCTGCATTGGTGCATCATGATGACAAATATCATCTTTTAGCCACATCCTTTCTTAAAGGGTTAACAGAGATATCTCTATAACTGTAAGACGCGCTCGTTAGGACATGGGAGCGTGGTGAAGAAAATCTTTCATTCTTTCTTTTTTCTTTCTTTTTGAAACTGATATCAAACACAAGTATACCACTCTGATTTCTGGAGACTGGGCCCCCAACGTTGAATACCTTTGGGGAGGCAGGATTTTATATACGCAGAAAGATAATATTCCCATACAATTACATTGTGTTTTATTACAGTCTATTTGTACAACCACCCTCATACAGAGAAGACATATATGATTTTATATACGCACAAAGATAATATTCCCATTCAAGCTGAGCAATTAGAGCCAATAGTTTCACCTGAACACCAAGGCACGCATTCCGTTAGCGTGACAGCCTGGAACCGTCATAAAACGGGGGTACTTATGTTATTACCGCTACCCTAAACCCTTTATAGGCTGCATAGAGCATTAATGTAGTACTCCCTCAACTCCCTCTTAACGACCACCCCTCTAATGCAGAGAACCCCTCTAAAGTCTAATGCAGACACTTTTCATAGACCCAAAGATACTACAATGTATAGAAAATGACTCCCTCTAATGCAGCAACCCACCAATGCGGCCACTTTTTCATAGTCCCAAGGGTGGCCACATTAGAGGAAGTTGACTGTATACTATTGTCGACATGATGCATAAATGCAGCCCTGGTGAGTTACTCGCTAGAGCTGCATTCACACCCTATACGGGGTGGCAAATATACTACCAAAGGGCTAGCATAATGTATGAATGTTGCACCGGTGAGTTACTCGCCGGGGATGCATTCTTGCATCATGGTGACCATGGGCATTAGCGCAGTATGCTGCCCTTAACGGGGTAACTTTGATGATTCTGGTACTGGTATGTTAACTATGTTATAAATGTATCACACACCTAAGTGTGTCAAAGTAACTGACTGTAATCTATTACTTTCTACCTCGCTATATAGTGGGAAATTCGAAGATAACAACTAACTGTCCAAGAAAATGGGTAATGTACTTTCCTCTACCTCACCGTGTTGAAGTCTCTGAGGTCAAAGCCCTGTAGTCAAAGCCAGTATAGTCCAGTATAAGGGAGACATGAAGGGCCAGGACCGGAACGGGATGGCCCTACACCCCTAAATCCGACATGGTGACATGGCCATTTCTTAAATCCGACATGGTGACATGGCCATTTCTTAAATCCGACATGGTGACATGGCCATTTCTTAAATCCGACATGGTGACATGGCCATTTCTTATATCCGACTGTATGACACGGCCATTTCTTAAAATTGAAATGGGATATGGCCATGTAAGTGACATGGGACATGAGCTGTTTCTTAAATTCGACATCAGACATGGGCCTTAGTGACATGGGAAAAACTATTGGAAAGTGCACCAGAATGCACTATTTCAAGTCTAGATATTCAAAATTTACTTTGGAGCTGCAAAGAGCTTAGGCTCTTAAAAATGCATCAGAACTCACCAATTTGGTTCTAAAAATTTCAAAATGTTCTTGCTCTGGTGCCTAATAAGTGACATAAGTGACATGTGGTTTTCCTTAGTGACATGCGGCATGAGCCCTTCTTAAAATCGATATGCGACATGGAGACCCCCCCCTCCCCCCCCCATCAAGGGCCCCAACGGGAGGGGGAGGGGGCTGGAGGTTGAGGGGTAAATAGGTCAACGACCTCTCCACTGCCCTGCTGAGGTCACTGACACGACATCTGTGGACCAGATCTATTCAGCAGGTTGCGCTCTGTTAGCTGCAGCCTTCTGGTTGGATATTGCATCTTAACCTGGTGTCGCTAGAAGATGACATTTGTCGTCATAATGTCACTCGCCGGGGCTGCATGGGTGCATCATGCCGACCCTTTGAGAGTGTCTCAACCTCATAAGGTCGGCATGATGCATTAATGCAGCACTGGCGAGTTACTTTCCAGGGCTGCATTCATGCATCATGACGACCGAGGGCATGATGCCGTCCTTAAATGGTTAAAAATAAGCATGAGCCGAGATATTGAGGTTCGTGAGATAAGCATGTCATTATGATAAGTGTCATCCTGAACAAACACGATTTCAAAGGCTATGCCCCATGTCATTATGACGGCCATGGAGCTATTTAGATATCCAGAGTCGTGCCGTCATAGATGGCTGGATTTCGTGATTCTGTTTTCTCAATATAGTCTACATTATATAAGAGCCCTTCCCTGACATATGTCAAAGGGAAGAAAAAACGCCATAGACCATCTCATGTATCGTAAATAGCAAATGAAGTCAAGGCATAAGAAGCTGTAAAAACGGGCGACCAGATACATGTTCAGGCATTTCACAAACACTCCCTTTTCTGCCGATTATAGGCTGGAAATGTTCACGGCTGTGTCTCATGAGATTGTAACAGTTGGGAAGTCTTTGACCGGCTGTAGTCTTTGACCAGGTTTAGTCTTTGACCCGGCAGCATTACACC
The DNA here is from genome assembly GCA_947462335.1 of Harmothoe impar. Taxonomy (NCBI): domain Eukaryota; kingdom Metazoa; phylum Annelida; class Polychaeta; order Phyllodocida; family Polynoidae; genus Harmothoe; species Harmothoe impar. Next base: position 82,796,712 of record OX381709.1, read on the forward strand.
CTGTCAAAGACTACACCAGGTCAAAGACGTTTCAACTGTTACAATCTAGTGAGACAAAGACTCACTCTTCTTGAAAAAACACTAACTTTTGGGTGCCTAAATTGGACCCTTCCTTAAGAGGGGTCCGGGATATTAAAAGAGAACATCACCGTTTATATATGTTGAAAATATCCATTATGAATTTCCAGAAAGTAAGATATCCCCATTCCCACGCAAAAACTGACGGCCTTGGGTGATACCTTTATTTTCTGCGTAAAAACGCAGACATGGCCCTTATTTCTGAGTGTATGGACCCAGGCAGTTCTGTTAGCAAAAGGTAGCGGAGATGGGATCAGCCCTCGTGCCTTACCGTTACCACGAGTACTACTAGGCCAAGAAAGGTGTGTTTCAGGTTACATAGTCTGAAAATACCGGTAGGGTAGGTCGGATATTTGAGATTTTTTAGATGTTTTTAAACTTTAGTGCCCACTCGCCGACAACAGCGTTGACTCATGGACTATCAAATTGACTCGGAAGTAGCCCAATAATGTCTTGAAGTATCAATATTTTTTTCAAAATTGGATAAGAATGTCTAGGGTCGGCCCTGCTTTGCTACGTAGGGTTGGGTAACCTGAAACACACCTTTTCTTTGGCCCTAGTGCTGTGACATGTGGGTAATAATTGACAGATTTATGCCCTTTTGCCTTGTTATTAGGTCCGGTCACGGAACACGTATACAGAGGGGGCATTGTAAGGGTGTGAACCACGGAGGGTGCAAGCCACAGTTAGGGCAGGTAGGCCCACAGGTACACGTATGAGGGTCCAGGCATTTATTTCTAGGTGTGCGTAGGGGGGGGGGGGCTTGGTAGATTGTCCCTACATGATATCAAATTTATAGCGACCCCTCCCCCACCAATTAACTGAGAGTAATTCCACCCCCTACTATATTCTGTTTTGCAAAATGATCGCCACCCTCCTCCCCCCCCCCCAAAAAAAAACACACACAAAAAAAAAACTCACAAAAACAACAATAGAAACAAACAACAACTAAAACCAAGTGGACTTTATAATGTTGACTACCCCCTCCCCCAGCATGAAGGCTTAGCACATGTTGCTCAACCCCCCTCCCGCTTATAGGGCTTCAACTTGTTTTTCATGATGACCCCTCCCCCCCCCCAGGCCCTCTATCCACAAAGCCCCCCCCCCCCAGCCAAGAAAATCTGGTCTAGGGGGCACAGGCAGGGTCCTACACCACATTTTCATGAAAAATGACTAAAATACCCTATTTTCTCCTATTTTCGCCTGTTTTCAACAATTTCCAACAATTTTCAAGTGACATGACATCTAGTTTAATTTCCAATTATCAGAGCTGATAAAAATGTTCTTTTTCCATCCCATAATGCTGTTCTTAGAAAAAATAACGTTTTTGTTCCATTTGCACTCCAGGGCTTCTTAAACCTTCCAAAATGGAACTAATTTAATAGAAAAATTAAATAGAATCAATTTGGTGTACAATGTGTAAAGTCTCAACATATCTGTGTCAAATAATGCATGCATATGTGTTAATTTGGACCAACCTATTACGACCCCTTAAGAGTCATACCAAGGGCCCCTTGTCCGGGGGTCTAGGGGGGGGGGCACGTGCCCCCCATGCCACCCCCTGGATCCCCCCCTGCCCCCCCCCCCGGCTGGCGATAAATGCCTCGTCCCTAACACAGGTACATCCGCTATATCCTCAGCCTTAGGACAACTGTCATACATCAACAACTGCTGAGTATAGGCTACAGTATAAGTGAGGGGCAAAGAAGGGGGCTATAACCTTTTTTATGGGGTGAGGGGTTGAAGTGATGATATTTTGTTTCGCTTTCAGTATCACTTTTGTAGTCATATGCACCTATATATTTATCTATATCTACAATAATCCCCTTGACATACGCCCACCATCCTCCCCCGTTCTTCATGACCAAAATGTTTACATCCCTATGCAATATTAACCTTTTGTGGGCCGCATACTGCTTTAATGTCTTTGGTCGTCATAACACCAAACGAAAAAGGTGTGTTTCAGGTTTCAAGTATTTTTTTGACTATTCAGTGTAAATTTGATAGTCGGCAAGTCAACGATGTTTTTAAATCCGACCTACCTTACCTATGTAACCTGAAACACACCTTTTTCTTTTTTGGCCTAATGCATAAGCAGACTCATGGTGAATCTAACCTGTATAATATTCTCCATGACTCATAATGTCGATAGACTCCACACAAAGATCACTTTTGGGCCAACATTCTGTCGCCATAACCACCAGAAACGTCCCAGGACGCGGTAAAACGTCGCCATAAAGCACTAAAGTGTCATGTTGGATACAACTATACAGCATTATGCCCCGCTAGCGGACAGATCCAGGCGCTAGGAAGGGGCTAGGCCACCTTTTTTTTTAAATTATTATTGGGATTATGAGCCTTTACAGCAAATATTTGGCGGGGGGGCGAGGAAGAACAGGCTTTGATATCAATAATGGGATATATTAATTGATAACAAGTAATATCCTTGTTTCTCATCACCAAGCTATGAGAAATATGATGAGGGCGCCTTTTTTGCTCTTTTTTTTTGCTGAGGGCTAAATAGGTGCTCGCTGAACTAAATTCATATTTAAGTAATTAAAAGATAAATGACCTATGCAAATTGTGGATATGCATGTTTTCTCTATCCCATCGCATTGGCAGCACTCTAAGCTTCAATTTGTTATGATATATGGCCATATTTGTCCATTGTTATCAGGTTTTTCCATTAAAGTATGCAAAAAAAGAATAAACTACATGAAGGGACAGTGTATATTGCCTTGTAGGGCAGGTTTTCTATGTATCTGGGACTTGACTTTACCCTTGCAGCACATTAAATCATATGCTTCACAGCATATATTCATGTCATGGGGTTGTAAATAACACGATTTTGGCATGAGGCTGGGTTGACTTAAAGGACTCAAAGTGTACAAGTGCAAAACCTTCCTCAACAGCTTCACGTTTCACTTTCAGTATCACTCTTGTTATCACCGCCATATTCAACATCCCTAGGGAAGCATATTCTTAAATACTATGATTGGGTTCTTTGATTGATTTATAATAGAATTTGATTGATTAATGATAGAATTGGATTGATTAAATGATAGAATTTGATTGATTATATGATAGAATTTGATTGATTATATGATAGAATTGGATTGATTAAATAATAGAATTTTGATGGCAATTTATGACTATTCTTGAATCAGAGTGACTTTAACTAGAAACTTCTTCAGGAGAAAATCCCAGAAGTTGTGTAGAAGCTTCCCCTTCTTGGGTCGAGGTCTTTATAGACCCATGCATCAAAAACATGCATTTTTGTTAATAAAATTGTGTTTACGTTGGTTTCAGCAGAATCCTCAAAACATTGCCTGTAATAGCTATGTTATAAAAAGTCTCATGTTAGGGGATTCACAGGACAATTATCTTTAGAATAGTACACATTAGAATGCAGGATTTTGAGGTTATATCTATATCTTTCTCAGTCACTCGTCAGATATGTTTAAAAACTTAATTGGTTCTTTTTCTGAGAAAAGTCCCCCTTTCACACTGCATTGATCTGTAGAAGGGTAATTTCTGAATAGGAACAAGTAGAGCAGAGACGCCATAGGGACGCTGTGAGGAACGCTGTCCTGTCCTCCATAGTCACCGACTCGTATCGCGCTGGTTGGGGGTGAAGTGACTTGGATATCTATATAGGGTAGATTCACCTGCAGTCGGACACATACCTTGAGACGGACACCTGATTTTGTGGTTATTCAAGCATTTGAGGGCCTTTATTTGCGAATAATAGTAAAGTTTCAATGTTCTCCTTTTCAAAAAACAAACACTAGAGAAGTAGTAGGGTACATGAATAACCTAAGATTTCACTGTCCGTCTCAGGGTATGTGTCCGACTTAGGGTGAATCTACCCTATGTGTGTGTGTATACAATGTGTGCGGGGAAAAACAGTCAGTATTGGGGATGGGCACAGGTACCTGCCTGGCCAGGAATTCTGAAGGGCTAGGGCTGTATATAAATATCAAGTTGGTCTAAATACACCACTTAGGTGTCAGTAACAGATGGGTGAGATTATAGAGTGAGATATTGATAAATCGGTGTTTCATAAGTCGGTTGTCTCACTTATCAGTCACAAATATATGGTAAGAATTCGTATTACACTCATTCTGTCTATATATCATATTGCTTTAGATATTGGCCGTTTTAGTAATCGGCCGTTTAGTAACTGGCCGTTTTAGCAAGCAGCCGTTTTTTGTCCAAAACGAAGGGGTCCGATATATCAAGGTCTCACTGTGTCTGCAAACATGTCTAAGGGAGTGTTCATTTATTAATAACATGGGGGGGCTGATGAGATTTCGCGCGGAGGGGCGAAATCTTTTTACGTCCCCCCTCGAGAGCGCGTGGAACGTTTCGCGCCCCCCTCGGCGAAGGTGCCGAAATTTTTTCGCCCACCTCCCTTTGAACTATAGTAACGCACGGGCTTTACACCCCCCCCCCCCTGTGACTAATAAATGAACACTCCTTAAGAGGCGACAAGGAAGGGTAGAAGAGGGAGTGGGGGGGGGGGGTGTACACTTGAGTATCAAGAACTAGAACACAGTCACATATATATCTGCCACATGGCTGACACAGTTGTCACGCTGTTAGTAACCAGCCTTAATTACTGTAACCAACCAGCTTTAGTTAATCATGAAATCGTGAGCTTCTGAAGAAACTTATCAAATGGATTGTTAACGGGGTTTCACACTGTAACATTTGAACAATGTATATTACAAGTTGTACAATAGTCTATATATGCGTGGTGCTCTACTGAGAACATTGGCTCAGATGATATTCATGGCATTTGTTCAACTGCTATCCTTCCTACTCCATATCCAATACATTCATCCCAGAGAGTTTTTATATATGAATCCAAAAATTAAGCTGTTAAGCGCGGGTACACAACACTCTCGCTGATCTGAACGATGAAGGTGGCTCGGTACCTTTGTAGTTCAGAAACAAACAAAATCTAATCAGAGGCTAAGCCATTATCCTCAGTACAGGGGATCTGGAGTGGTTTAGCTAACTTATGCCACACACTGTGGTGAGTGTTTCCCCACCTTTTGTATGTCATATACAGTCAGGCCATTTATTTTGTTCTGATGGCCAAGTGTGGTATAAGTACACTGTAAAAAGTTACTGTATTTAAACAGGACAATGTGCTGTACATATACAGCACTTTTTGCTGTAGTTGGCATTACAGCACTATTTGCCATGTGATTACAGCATTATGTACTGTAAATTGGGTCTACAGCAATGTTGCTGTACATTTACGGCACATTCTGCTGTAGATTTCTGCCACTAGGTGGCAGCAGTATACCATTTTCGTAGTTATCATTCCACCCAACCCTCTCCCGAGTCAAATAAAACCTCACAAACTCTCAAGACATTGTAGAATAAATATGGATGAAAGGGACTGAATGCAGTTATCATAAAGTGTATTGATATTTGCATAATTGTGTTGAATAATACAAAGACCAGCAAAAGTATAGACTAGATACCACATTGGTGGGAAAAGTTAAATCCTTAAGTGCATGGACTGGGGAAAAAGCTGGTATCACAAACAGTTTAGCTGTACTACAGCAGGATTAAACCACTACATTGTGAAGTGTGTATTGTCCTAGCTCAAATTGAACTAATGCAGGAAAAGTGATATCCATGCATGCACATTATATGATGTAAACTGATGATAACAATAATATGGAACCCAGTCGCTGTACATGTACAGCAAAATCTACTGGAGCAAAAGTTGCCAGCAACTTTTGCTGTAGATGTACAGTAGAAGTTGCTGTTAATTTACAGTAGAGGTTGCTGTAAATTTACAGTAGAGGTTGCTGTACATGTACTTAACCCAATAAAACATTTTAAAAGTAGATGATGGAGCGACCTTAACTGCGCCACACTAAACCACTTCCGGGTGTGTGTGTGATAAGTGTCACGTCTACAGAAGTTACACTCTACACAAATGTAGATCTACACACTCTAAAAACGATGTTTAGATCCTAAACACTTATCTAAACACTTTTTTGTCGCGTTTTTTTAAACACTTTCTTGTCCCGTATTTTAAACACTTCTAATATGAGCTATCTATGTAAAACGTGTTTTTATTCTTAACAGATTGTTATTCATGTGTTTAAGCACTTAACACTGTGCTTAGATCCCAAACACATAAGTTTAGATTCTAAATATTTGTAGTGTTTGATTGAAAAGTGTTTAAATGCTAAGCACTTTTGGAAATAGTATTTGGATAAAGTGTCTATAGAATCAAAACATATTGCTATGATATGTTTGGAA